>OZ020567.1:28731177-29331177 GCA_963971475.1 Chrysops caecutiens | reverse complement strand
TTCTAAGGAGTTTGAGGTTTTAACAAAAAGGATTACAAGTTCATAAGTTCAACAGTTCATTCTTACGGCTTCGCTCTGTTACACTGAACATTCCAAAATGGGGAGCCCATATGGTGCTAGCTACAACTATTGGTCCACGTTTGTTGGAAATTAGATTCTCAAACAACTTCCAATAATGTTTACGTTCCAGAGCCCAGAGTAAGACAAGTAGCTTCTCCAGTGCATACATATATGGAGCCTACTGTGTACCTCTTTCATATCATGTGTTTACTTTGGCATGAATTCAATTTCCTACCTCAACAAAACTCGCGTGCATCGACTGCAGTATGCAGATCTCTTTGAGTTTCAACATGTTCCGGATATGCACTTGTTCTGGGTGCATAGTTGCATTTACATATCTTTGATGTTTGAAACATTAAAGTGTTTTGAAATGCGATATGGTTTTTGTTTGACTTCCTTCATACTCATGCTCACAGTGTTTGGTTGGACTGTTTGGTGGAATGTGGTTTACGATACCTTGTCAATATCCTTGTCAGATGTTTGTTTTCACATTGTCGGTGTGTCAAAGAGAAATGTTTAGTAGAAACGAACTTATTATGATCGTTAGCAATTAAAATAAATGTCGATGATGGAATCACGCACAAACCGAGTATCAAAACTGATTTATGGCAACTGCATTCCTTGTAGCACTTTTAAGTAAGCGGCATCTTGTGAGATGCAGACGCTGTCGTCGTTGCTCTAATAAATAAATCGCTTGTGGGTTGGAAGATGATGTTTCTTTTGTGCACGCAACCACATTGTCACAATTCTGAAGTCGTCCAGTCGCCATTTAGGCGGATTAACCATTTAAATATGAAGAATTATCCGATTGTTCCCGATCTTGTACATGACACCACATGAAGGCGCATGTCTGTCGCTAGTAAATTGATCTGGCTCCCCCTTTTTGGATGCATCAAGACACAATGAGATGCAATCATAAATTTTATAACCAATTTAATGTTTTCTTAAATGATCATATCGTATCAGTTAAAATGTGTTTTCAGTATCCGTTTCATTTCGTTTAATGCCCTGAATGAGCCAACTTGAATTTAGGCCGGATCGAATGGATTAAGTGCGTTGCTCCCTCTTGACCAGGTTGGCAAGTCAATCATCCAAGAAACTTGAACCGAAAAAATGTTGATTCAGCAATTTTCGCATGAACAATTTCCCGCTGTGCGCACTCTTGACCCTCATGGATGTATAGTAGGTCAAATGCGAGTCCGTCATCTTGTTAATTAGGCAAATGAATTTCTAGGTAAAGAATGGAAGTTAGCTGACTGAAATTCGGCTAATTAGGCATATAAAGTTGAAGTTTTTGTTTTGGACACTTCGGAATAAGATGGTGATGAACCGTTATTGTTGCGGATTAAGTTTCCCGTGGTGTGGTAAAGATGCCGGCATGTTTACATGATTCAAAAACACATAAATTCACTTGACCTGGAAAGGAATAAAATTTAAAATAACTTTTTTACATGTCAGCTTGTGTTAATCTCCCTCAAGATTTGTGTTTTCGAAATGAGGTTTCATTCCCATAAAAGTTTTCTGATCTATTTTGAGTTTTGTTTGATGCGCTTTCCGTTTCAGTTCAATCTGGGAAATCGGATTTCATGGAGACACCTTTTGTTTCTGTGCTTCATCATGTCACACATCTGAAACGATAAATAACAGTGTGTTTTTCACCTTGAAGTGAAGAAAAACTACAAATTAATATTCTTATCATGGTAAATTTCCACCATTTGTCGTGTTGTTTTTGTCAACTTGAAGAGTTTGTCTGATCCGAGACAAGAGAACAAAACACAACAATTCCAGCAAATATATTTCATTTTGTATACAACGAGTCACGGAACAAGTATAAATTACAAAAACTTATTACATCTTGTACACATAGCTACTAACAAAACCCGTGTTTTTGGAGGCCTAGAATGGAATGTGAATAATTTGCTACCCTAGCATGATGAATTACGTGGATGTGTTTAACTCGAGCACAAAATTAACCCCATGATACTATCACAACACAACCACCATCAGAATGAAGTGCTTTTGTGTGCGTTACAATATGTTTTATGTTGAAGGATATGAAGTGTACTGTTTGCCCAAATAACTTCCCTTACGCATACAAATTAAGTTATCACCTCAACCCGAGAGGGTTTCTTATCATTTTCGGGTTCGTTTAAAATTAGGAGCATATGAAGCTTGAGCTGACAAACCGTCGTTTTTTCCAAGGATGTCTTATCTTGACTTGGAATTGTGTCCTATAAAGCCTTGTTTCTCGTTATTCGTGCGCCTCGTAAAGTTTTATGAAATGTCCTTCTGTTTATTAAGAGGACTTGTAATATAACTTTAAGGATATCCTGTTGACACTTCATTTTAATCATGAGAATGTTGTCTCGTAAGGAGAGTGTGTCCATAATGAGATGAAAAGGATGTTTATGCATGAATGAGAATGAATGAATGAATGAATGAATGAATGAATGTCCATCAGGATTCCTGGCAAACTTTCTGATTTTTATAGATTTATGGATTATCTTCAGAACAACTTCAATGATCATTTCATGGAAATGAAGTTTGTCGCTTTCAAAAAAAGGATTCTCGCGAACACAAGGAAACAAGGATGTTTTATTTGTGTTGTGGCAAAGATGAATTTAATTTTAAACAGAACTGCAACCCGAGGCAAGTAAACTTTGTCGAAAACTTTGTTCATTGAAATTTTGTCCTTTTTTTATAATGTCATTTGGCTTTTGTTTTAAACAAGACGAAAATGAGTACTTGGAAAAGCTGGGAATTTGGTGTAGAGATAAAATGAAGAATTTCATAGTGACATTTTGTACAGAAGTTTTATTGAAAAGGATGAATATTTCGGAGATGATTTTCACCCAACATCAAAAGGACTAGAACTATACAGGACGACATTATGAAATTCTTGTTTTGAACTTTTATTAGACTTCAGAAATATTCACTTCTCTGCTCAACAGACTGTAAGTCCAATTGCATTTTCTACAGAAATGTTATGAAATTTCTTAGGAAGTCATTTGTTTAAGGACCTTTTTTGTTTGTTCTGTCATCATGTTTTCGACAAAATGTTTAGTTTATCGAATGGCTCTAGGGTTCATTGCGCTCATTATCACGATGTTGAAGCCCTTTTGGCAAACAATGTCTGCCTTTAATTCAATCACTAATTCCGTGATTAATTTTTTCGTTAGATATTTACATATAACTTGTCTTAAGCTTGAACAATATGGAGAAATGTTGGGTTCACTGTTGCTCTTGTAAAAATATTTTATCGGATCGAGAATGAATCAAGTCTAACTGCTACAGATCTACCAGACAATTTTTCGAATTTTTCAATTTTTCGAAGAGTTCATGTGCATGTGTCAAATGAATTTTATTTAGTTTGAGAAAAATTTTTCATCTTCGATTGGGTGAAAAAATGAATTTCTCCAAGCTACAAATCGACAATGCATGTGAATGTGTGCCATATGTAACTGTCAGTTGTTGAAAGTAATCGTGATTCTAAAGTTGTCGCTAAATTTGTGGAATGAAATAGCCTTACATTACATAAAAGTTAACATCAACCGAACGAGAGACGTTTAACCAATACTATGATAAAAACGTAAATGAAAATAAATTCGACATTTCCATGTTGAAACCTGTTACCAGAAGATAACCTAAAAGTGATTTTCAAGTGAAATCCGCATTAGAACTAGTGCTATTCATGCAAAGTGTTAATAGGATTGAGAGTTGTTCGGCACAAGTGTATTTAAGAATTTTAGAATTGTTATATGGAAACAAATTCGGATTTAGAAACATTTTCGGTTTTGTTATGTTAAGTGGTAATTAGATAACAAATTATTAAATAACTAAAATTAATAAATTAAATAACTGCTAAAATTCAGAGAAAATAATTGTTTTGTAATTGGATAAAGGTATGAAGTATTATATACATAAGTATGAATTCTGGAGTGATAGTATGTATAGTAAATTTCGAGTGAAAAGTTCAGCAACAATTCAGAATTGTTGAGGTAATTAAATTTTCACCTGAACCCATTCTGCGGAAACGGAAATTACGGTCGGTTTGATTATGATGTAAATACCAGTTTGCAGCAGAATTTAAAAATAATTTGGATGTTTTAAAATTCATTAAATCAACCATTACTGATAAAACATTGAACAAAAAAAAATTGAACGCAACTCAAATTGAATTGTACGAAACCAAAAAAAGAAATCCCTACTTAAATTTAAATGATATTGATTAAGGGAGGTTTTACAACTGTTTTTGTCTTTTAATTTATAAAATATATCAACTGTACATAAAATCAGTCCTTTCGGAATTAAATTTTCCCAATTTCCATGGAGGTAATTTAAAAATTTCATTTAACCAAAATGAACATTCGCATACTGGTTTGCATTTGAATTCGTTTTTACGTAAAATTTTTAATTTTTCCATTGTTTAAAATGAAACAAAAGAAATGAAAAACGCTGTTTTTTCTGCTACGATAAAAATTTTAATTATGATAAAAATGAATTTTATTGTTAATTCAATTATAAATCAAAATATTTGCAAATGTACCCTTCTGTTTTAAACGAACTGTGTCACTATAGACGAACAAATCTGTGTTGTTATTTTACTACAAAATATTCGAAAATCTGTTCCCTTGTTTCTGTCCAAATGATTACTTTGTACTTGTCCTGCGATTATTTTTTATTTAAATTCATTTCAATGCAGTTCCACAAAAACTATTAGGGACTTTTTACATCGTGACATCGTCCTGCAGTGAATTCGCTAGAAATCCTTTTATTCTGTAAACAAGAGAAATTAAATTTGAACATTTTTTGAGTGTCCTCTGCTGCAGGATCCTAATGAAAGGTGAACAGTATCATCACGGTGCAATTTATACGTTTGTCCCTTGTTTTATACTTCCACATAAAATATATTGTTGCAAAATATAGCTGGACGAACACTCAAAGTATTGCTTTGAATAATGTACGTTCCAGATTTTTCATAGTTTCTATTTTAACTCATACTCAAAGTCGTGAAATGCTATGTTGCTACGTGAAATGCTGTGTGTGGTTGAGTAATCAAGACGTGACACGAGGAAAACTGCGTGAGTCGCGGTCTTCGTCTTCTGCTTGTCGGGCAGATTCTCTAACCACTGAGTTACCATGAAAGCTTGCACTCTCACATGATGAAAACTGAGCGTCATGGAAGGGATCCGCACTCGGGTCTGCTGTGTGCTGAGAAAGTTCTAACCACTGAGCTACCGAGAAAGCTTTCATTCATGTCTCATTAATAGCACTTTTTCATTTGAAACTTTGCTGGCCGATGAAACAGTCATTTTTGTCCCTATAAAACTTTTAAGTATCTAAATTAAGAGATTATCATTTTGATTATTAAGTAATAAGTCATTAATCTTTTTGAGTATCCTCTAAAAACCCCGAGAATGACCGAAGAAAGAACTCATATTAATCAAAGGACAATTGGATAATGTCTCAATTGAAACGCGATTTGAAAGTCAACTAAAGGATGATGTGGCATTTCGAGAGACTTGTTAAGGTTAAAATGTCTTGACACTGGCAGTTCATTCGAAGAACATGTTATTTTTATCCAAAAGAATTCTATTAAATTTAAATCGATTTTTGGTCCATTCAGGGATTGGAACAAAATCAAAAAGTTTGAGAAAATGAAAATATTTGTTAGGAAAGTTTTTCATTTATTTAGCTTGAAGCGATTTTCAATGATTTTTGGTGAAATATTGAAAAGTCATTGAATTGAATTTCGGTTTTCATGTTGAATGTATTGTAATTCAATCAATTTGTGTTTACTGCTATTCGAGAGTTAAACTTATCAAATAAAGGTTATCCTAATGAAATGATTTGATTAGGGAATGGGAAATTTCCTTATCCATGAAATGTTATCAATCATTCAATTGAATTCGAATTATCCACAGGATTACAGGAGTTTGATTTTAAGAGAACCAAGACTCACAATTGTCATGGTTTCAGTTTACGGCAGAGGCTCTCAAACATATATCGTCTGTACTGCATATTAAAGCTATTATATCCTAAAACTCACAATCGCAATCATCCCTTTAATTTTACTATAGCATGTCACATGAGTCTTATCTTGTTTCTGAGTTCAAGCCAACGGTGCCAACCTTCTTCATATTTCTGTGAAGATTTAAGTTCTTTCAAAGTAATCGAGTGATCCCCAAAAAGCGGGAATTAGTCTGTGCTGTGCCGCTGGTTCAAACTTAAATTTTTTAAAGAGAGCAATGAAAAGAAAGTTTATAAATTCTTCTTGGATCTTTTACTTCCCACTTTGAGAAGACCTGGTTTACGGAAATAAATATGAATAAAATCCAGGATTTGGTGTATCATGCAACACCAGAAAATTGTGTCTTTATTAAGCGCTTCATATAAGAAAATTTCAAATTTTATCTTCCAGCACGCAGTTGATAGAGACGAAATGGGGATAACCTTCCACTCGTCTATACGTATCTATTTATCAGAGTCTGTACCCTGAAGAAAAGCCAATTCCCAAGGGATAGAACGTCCCCTCTTCACGTTTCTATCAAATTTACCTGCAATATATTTCCATAACTTGAATATAACAGCAACAGGGACGAAGACTTTCTATCACTTCCTTCCGTACAAAATGCATATTAAAGGAAGTCCAGGATATAATTTTTTTCCTTTCAAACAAGTTATAATACTTAAATTCAGAAAATTCTATGGCTTTTTAACCCTCACCATGTACATTATTTATCCAGCAATTTTACCAACATGCAAATATTTAATGCCATCAAAGTTTGTGGTTTCAATTCTCATAACTACAGAGACTGAAGACAGTTTTGAAGGGGGGAAAGATGTTTGTAAGAAATACGTCTAGAAAAGCCGGAAAAAATATTCCATTTAATCCTGTTTTGTGTGTGTTCTTCTTTGGAATTGAAAGACATGTTTTCATAAAACGAAAAATGAAATGCAAATTACCTGAATCTGCAAAATAACCAAATGATTGACCTTAATTTTCAAGGTAATAACTCCTTCTTTCCCGAACGGTTGTGTCAAACAAATCACAATCAAGGAAAATTAGGTCGTCATCACGCTGTCACATAACTTCCAGTCAACGGGATTGGTTCTAATTTGCATATTAACTTAATTAGCTTTGATTCAGTGTAGCCCAACACCTCGGTAGAGTGACTGCTGGATGTCAGAGTTGAGTATTACATTGACACCAAATTCAAATTCAAAAATGAAAATAAATTCAATTAATTTTTTCTAAAAAACCCAGTCCAACTCCACTAGTGCTCCACTGATTTTGATTGATTCAACCGGATTTATGGGACAATTTTTTTCCGAAAGTTTATTTTATCTGTCAATATCTGTCAGAGCGCATATAAAAGCAAAAACCTGATATTGTGCCAAAGAAATATGGCTGGCATTTGAAATGAAACTCACTTCACTACGGAAATATTTCCATATTTCAAATTGTAGGCATTGCAGCCAACATGAAAGCTTTCCATTTTAATTATCTTCAGTTTTCATTTTTCATTTTGTATTGAAGCGGAAGAACTGAACTGTTGGATTTGAAAGCTTTTCCCTGTGACATGAAAAACAAAAATCAATTCGACTTTATCTAATATGATTATATATTTTTTCATTCCAAAAAACAACAAAAGCCGAAGCCATTGAACCAGGTATTGATCGATAACTGAGGGAGACGAATTCATATTTTCGTGAAATAAGTAAAAATGAAATCAACAGACGGAGAGTCGATCATAAATCAAAACATTTTAATATATTGAAGTTGATTTTGTGCTTATTAAATGCGATGAAAGTTTAGTGATACTTTTAATTTGATATATGACCTTATGACTTCATGCAAAATGTAGTTAATCGCTTATAAAATCCTCTTTGTTTTGTTCATTTGAACACGTTCAACACCCACACAAGGGGATAAAGTTTGTTTTGAATTTAACACTCAGTTACCTGTTAACTACTCGTATATAATACATACCTTCGTCAAAGTGAAATCAACTTTGAGGTTAAAACTCTTCATTTCTCATGATTGCGTTTTATACAATTAAATTGCATAGGAGTGTGTACATTTTAAAGTCGAGAAACTTGAATCCATTTTCACAGAAACTAAATCATTTCACTTTAACTGTAATAATTAGTATCACGTTTGTAATTAGACTTGAGAGGTAAACACCTGTAATTTCATTATTGACTGTTTTAATTTGCTCTCAACTTCACTTTCGAGTTGTTAATTCAAAAACACTGTCTTGAAACACTTTTTCTATTTGATGAATAACAAGTAAATTGCATTTATGTATAATCGCGTGTGATTTCTGCAATTGATTTCATGACTTTTTAACTTCACCTTGTGCTCTTTCTTTCACCAATTGAAGTTTGTCTAGACAAGTTGTGAATGTGTTTTTTTGAAGCATTTGAAAGTTGAAAGTACGATTGCTCTTAATTAGTCAAAAACACATTAAATTATAAATTTTAATCCAATTTTAAGTCAATTGACTTACACTCAAGTTAAGTGGTTCATTCTCGTTCGATTTTCTCAGTTTCGTCACTTGCTTTGCAAACCGGTTTTCCGTTTCATGAATGATCGTCATGAATGTCATCCTGTTGAGTAAATAAAATCAGATTGGTTCAAATGAAAATTTCCAGGAAGTGTTTTCGTCACTAAATTTGAAACTAATTAAAATTTAGTTAGTAGAATGAGGATGATTTCAGATAAAATTCTCAGGAAATGGTGGACATGATTCTGATCCTGTTTGATAAAATCAGGATTGTCACAGATGGAAACTCCCGGAAGTGTTTTTCTCATTGAGTCTTCTGTTAGTTCATGTACTAACATCTGGGACACACCCACAGTTCTGGGTATGGGCATGGAATCAACCTACACGTCAAAAGTCACCTCCTTCGTGATCAAAACAAGGTCTTAGAATGTTGTAGATTACAATAAAAACTACAAAATTGACCAAAAAAGCCTTTGTACGTTGTTAGATGTTGGTGTAACATGTATAAATGCCGCATTTGAGGGGTATAGGTTTGACAACAACAAGCAAACTTGTCCATGTCCATTCTGGTTGTGCGGACAAATTTATGGACGTAATGATTTTGTAATGAAAGCTTGTTCATTATTAGTATTTCTTCTTTTTGCCCACATTGGAACAGTTCAATCCATCGCAGATCATTGACATTCTTAAGAAACGACCAGATACTGTGGCATGTCTTGAAGCCGACAAGTACGGGAGGAATTTCTAAAACTCATTTGCTGTTATTGAAGTCTTCATGGTTGAAAAACCAGTTCCCAATAGGTTCTATAGCTTCTGATTAAAATTACTGACCATATCCAAAGAAATTGTAAGAACAAATGACTTGTGAAGCACAAGAGGACTACTTTTGAGGACTTGCGAAGACTTGCCATCGATACAAATCTCTTGAGGAATGGATAGAATCCACACATAATGATTGCGGGGCACAAGGGGTATTAAACATCTTAAAGGCCAAAAGCAAGACAACACAAGACAGAATTGAAGATTTCCAGTTTTCTTCACCAACGCTTTCGGATCTTCTCAAGAACTCCGATAACCTTGGGTCTCAAACACATTGCCTTCTGCCTTCTGCCTTTTGTATTCAATGAGATTTGAGGTGAACAACCTCACCAATTTCTTATTCATTCCAAAATGAAAATACAATTTTCAAAAACTTTATTTACGGTTTTCGTAAAAGCAAGGTTTGGCCACTTACTCACGTTAACAACTTTGAAGATATCTTAAAGACGAGTGAGTTGGCGTCCAAGTGCTTCAGGTGTGACTTTATGCAATTCATTGATAATCATTTCGGAATTTTTTCTTAAATATTTTCTTGATTTTTCTTGATTTGTATGGAGGAAGTGTTTGTCCAATCGAAACGGTATTATGGGTCGTAAATTCGCTCATTTCAAAGGTTCAGACCACCGCGAAAGGTGGAGAAACTTATAAAACAAAATTTTCTAGATTATTAGAAAGAAGTTTTGTTAAGATTTAATGTTTAATTAAGGTTTGACATCTCAATAACTTCCAGAAATTTTGTTTCATTCCACAAGCTGCAAATTTTAACATAATTTTACTAATCATAATAATTAATGCGGGGCAAATTTCATTCAGTTAAATTTATTTAAATTAATTCACACAAAGATTTTATCAAAGTTCTTATTCCCATGACTAATTGAAGAAATTCTGTTTGAAGCTAAAAAGTAATTAAACTCTGGGAAAAATACATTTTTTGTGTTTTTTAATGATAATTAAAAGAAATTAACAGATTAAATGGTTTCAAGACGTTTTACATGAATATTAAACACATCTAGATAGGGAAATTGTTCTTGCGGGAATTTTTAATGTTGCAAAAAAGTTCTGAATTTTACGAGCAATTTGGATAGGCCTAAAGATAACACAAGATTTTAAATGTCAAGTCAATGTTTTGAGGGAAATATTTGACTTTCAAAAAGGTTCTTCTTATTTAGAGAAATTCTGGGAGCTGAAAAGGTTCAAAGCTTCTTAGAAGGTTTTGGACAACAGTAAAGACAAAAAACACAAACAGGGTATGAAACGCCAACAGGACTTGGATATACAACATAATAAGTGTTTGAAGTTTTTTTGTTCTAAAAAGGTTCTTCATATTTAAAAAAGATATCGAGATATACTCGGTAATACTAGCAGTCGAGGAGTCGCACAGATTCAACAAAGACTGTAGTATACTGCAAGCGGAAATTAACGCGATAGAGACAGCAGCAAAACTAACGCAGCTGACGAACGAAGAAATTCGGAAAGTCACAATCAAGCGGCTTGTAGAACGTTAGTCTCTATTGGGTACACGCACACAACTATGTAGAAAGAATTCTACTGGCGGATAAACTGCCAAGCATTCGAACCGAAATTCACAGTGCGTAAGGCGAGCTAACTCCACAAAGCAACAGATGAGGTTGTTGAAAGATACCATCGACACAATAACTCAGGAAGAACATAGCAAAAAGTGGGCCAGCAGAGATGACTGCTTCATCTCAAAGCAATTGTGGCCTAGAATTAAGGCAACAAAAGGAAAAATTCTTTCTTTTCTGGAGAATTAGCGCTGGAGTTCCCAAGATAATGGACATATTTAGGCCATGACAGAACTCTCGAAGTATTGGGATGTTGATGTTCTGTAAGTATTCTGACTTGGATAGTCCTGGAGACAATGAACATCAACAGGATATATGACACAATAATTCGAAGTGTTGGAAGTTTGGTCTTCCAAATAAGTTCTTCTCATTTAAAGGAAAATTGGACAGTCTAGGAGATTATGAAACTCGTCAGCATATAACACAACTTTTGAAGTAATAGAATTTTGAAGAGGATTTTCGGTAGTTTTCCACTTAAATGTGATTTTATAGAGCGTCTTCATATACCAACTTCAAAAGAAATACAATTTGATTCACTAAATTGTGTTTGTAGTTAGGTTAATGAAATGGCAACACTTTCAATTCAATTTTCTTTAGGTGAAAGTGCTCTTACCTAGACAACCTGCATCACAAACTCCACTAAGAAACCATTCACCACTTACAATTGATTGCATTTCACCTTCATGTGCACTCAGGAAAGTCTAACGATCATGTAAAACCCATCAATCAATTCTGGTTAACATTCATCTTCATATGTGTATTGGACAAATTTCCATTGAATAAACAAACAAAATCACTGAGGTAAACTTTAACTTTGGAACAATTTCCAAAAGTACCCTTCCACCTAGAACCAACTCCAACTCTAAGGGATCACAAACTCCTCGATTAATCAATTTATAGCAAATATTGACAAGTTACCGATTTAGCTCTGAGAATATGAATATGATAAGGATATCACCATAAATTACCCTTTGATGTTTATAAGCAAAACGTAATGAGTTATTTAAGGACTTGTCTCATTCATTAATTCCACCACATTAAATAACACTTACTTATAATTTTGCTTATAACATCACATAAATGTCAATATTTGAAGTGTATCTCATTAAAATGTGGAGCATTCATAGCCACGTTCCTGATAATCCTCATATTAATGTGTATAACAACTTGATGATACAAGAAGATTCGTCCTGATAACATTTCCAGCCAAAGGATATCAACTTAAGAGACACAGACATCAACATAGGAACAGTGGAAAATCCAAGAATGGAACGCTAATTGGACACGGAATTCAGGAAGTGCTTGTCCGTAAATTGCTCTTGAAATAGGACAATTTATAGTCACCCTGTAAAAGAAGTACATTCCAGCAATGACTAGCCATTAAATTATCGGAAAACTGCTTTACTTTGCACTGCAAATTAAATGCAAATACAAAAAAGAAAAGTACAAAAGGAAGAAAAGGACAAGGACTAGATGAAAGGAAGACATTTCTTTCTTCTAAAAACACAACGAACGTCCGAGGAAAAGATAAATTTTTCATCTCTCCAAGGATCAATAAATCCTCGTTTTTCCGGAATGCAATGTACAGTTACCGGATACGAAAAGGGTTGGACCCTATGATCCTGGTAGTTCGTTCTTAACGAAAAATTGCTTAAATTGCAAGAAATTTTACGAAGAAATATTCAAAGTTTTTCAAGTTTCCTGTGTATCCTGGACTCATGCCTTTTACGGGTAAAATCAATTTAATTAATTTTTAAGGGTGTAAAAATGGCGAACAAGGAAAACTACAAATTCCACAAGAAAGCAATTAAGAAACAACGAAAGCTTTCAGGCTAAAATCTTTTCCTCGAAATTAAAGTCAGTTTTTCTTTTACATCCTTTCCTCCCATTCGAGAGTTATCCTTCGGCGACCTTTTGATTTAAGGATGAAAGGCTTGTTTCAAAGTTAACGACTTAATTTCTTTTTTGTTTCCTCATTTCTATCGCCTTAAGCTGTTCTCGATGAAAGTTCCCTTTTAATTTTCTCAACAGGACATAAATCCACTAAAAGCTTTTCAACGAGTACACGACAAGAGGATGAGATTGAATTATGCCCTGTCCTCGAGTTGGTCATTTTGACTTTCAGTGACAATTACAAGACAGTCATTGAACTTGAAAAATATTTATTACCCATAATATCACATAAATATAACTAATAAATAAAGCTATTTTCAAATTTTATTGAGATATTAAAAATGCTAATTCGATATTACAATATTTAACCGATTTATATCTTTTTCTCGTTTCAGGTAAGCGTGAACCTTTTCCAAAAAAAATCGGATTTCACAAAATGAAAAAGAGGTATTCGGTAAAATTACTGTGAAATTATTTGAAATATTTGAATGAAAGGTTTGGGTTAAAATCATCCCTTTTTAGTATTCTGTTAAAACGACACCCTGAAGAGATATTCCCTAGAATTTTATGTTAAATCGTCTAGACGTGTAAGCTTTAGCTTATAAGGTGCCCGTTCAATCAATGGCGCCCGAACCTTTGAAATGACCCTTTCACAGAAAGGGGAGAACGTTTCAGTGATTTTGGATATATTGAATGAGATGCTCTTTGGATTTATTTAAATTTTATTTTCATTTCAAATCAGGAATTCTTCTGAATTTTTGAAAATGTATCCCCAAATCAAAAAATTTGTGTCGAGGTGATTCGATGATGAGTTATAAGGGAATCATGTTACAGATTTTAAGTTTGTAGATGTACTGACTTCTATAGCACTTTAAAGAAGGTTAGAAGGAATCATGTTTCAGAAAAAAATTCCAGGTTAAAATCCGTAAATCAAATCAAACAAAAACCCAACGAAATGCAAATGTTTTGTCGTTTAACGCTCTTTAGTCTTCCTTAATAGTTCCGCCATTAAGACGCGCCATTAGGGATCCTTTGGGCAAGCAAGGACTCGAGACAATGTTGAACAGAAGATAATCAAAAATCCATTATCCTCTCAAGTAGATTTTCTATATAGGAAGCAAATCGTTTGAATAATCTAAAGTTTGTCCGTTTTAGTTTTGGTTAACCTTATAAATATTCATGAACTTCATTATTGATTTGTTATGATTTCCGAAAAGAACTCATTTCATACGAAATCTGTTAAGAATGTTTTGATATGTTAATTTTGAATGTTCCATAGATCAACAGAAAGTTGAAATTATTTCTGCCAAATTTTAGCCTCATTCGAAATGAGGAAAAATTCATTAAGACTAAAGTAATAAAAGCAGCGAGAAAACTATAAAAGTCAATGACTCTTATCTAAATACAGATTTGACTTGGATAAATAAACTCCATGGAATAATAATAAGGGTACGTTTGGGATGATTCCCAACCCTAGACACGAGATGAGTCAGTCGTGAGGCGTCATGAAAATCAATAAAATTTACTTTTGTCAGAATCCTGGGAATGATACATTCAAGGATGCAACCATACTCTGTGGGGGATGATACATAAAGCAACATTCAACTATCATTCTACGTAATTTATTTTCTTGAACGAAGGATTCCAATTAAGAAACTAGACAAACTTATTTGATGCCACTATACTCTATAGTACCTGGTTCCACACTCCCATTTACCATCATCCCCAGAGTCTTCAATTCACAACTCTTACTGTGACATGAAGTGAGTTAGGGATGTCCCTTGAGGAATCATGTTGTGTCAGGATGCGCTCGACCAGGATCCTGCTGTTCAAAGTTCGCCTTATGGCAGTCAATTCGACTTACCAGAAGCCTTTAATTATATAAATTGAATAGTGTTACCCTGCGGTCTTCATCACATTCACCTTGTTCGAGAATCTATTCATTCCAAATGAAACAGACTGTGATGATATTCTAGTCTGTGACACTTCTATTGCATAACACAATGTAATATTGATCAATAGATTATGATACTCCATTCGGAATAGATAGTAGATTCCAATGCTGTTGTTTAAGAGCTTTAAAAGCTAATGAACTATCATCATTATTACCAGTCATTCAAACTAAAAGCATAAACGTGAGTGACCAGATTAAGAGCAATTTCCTAAATACATTTAGTTGATGGACATTAAAAATGCCATCAAATAGTAAATGGTATGACTTTGTCATGAAATTGCCGGCACTTTTAAAACTCACTTCTTCTTCTAGATGATACAATGTAGATAGAATCAAGTTTTTCTTGGTTTAAAATTTATCATTCGTCACAGAAGCCGTGTTCTTTTGGTCTTCGCTATCGAGTACAAAACTAGAGTAACAAAAGAACGCACCGGACTTGTTCTCGATAGATTACAAACTTTTACCAACTTCACTTTATATTTACATGAACTTTTTTCGATTTTTTTTCATTTTGTTAGCCCTTGCTTGTATAAATTCCTCACATATTACTTGAATTTAAATTTTCAGATGAAATTAACTGAAAGTTTTGAAGAAAATGTGATATTTTGGAATTTATAGGAAAATTTAGGTTCGCGTCAAGGAAAATAAACCATGCCGCCATCTGGATATTTCTAGCTCGCCCATTCTGGATATGCTGTTCAGAACTAGCGATCTAGTTCCAGTAATTGTTCAGAACTGGACTTGTTCTGAAGAATGTATGGGATTTGACAGTTCAGTTCTATTAGAGTGACTAAAAGAACACGGCTAGAGAATCCATCAGCGAAATTGTCACAATTGTGATTCGCCATCGCCACACATCCTTGGTTTCGTCTATCGTCATATTTCAGAATTTATGGCGTGTGCAAAACCGTCTAATTCAAGCTGAATTAGCTTGCTGAATTGGCTCATTCTAGTACTTCTTCATTTAGTGATTTTTCGAGCATGCTAAATCGAATTGCAAGAGTCTAAATTTTGTTGTTGTTATTTTGAATAGTTAGATTCTTAGGCGCGTCTTTTGAATTTGTAAACTTGAACTTTTTTAAAAGTTTAAATTTATAATAATGTAAATAATTTCATTCATAACAATTTCATTTTAATTTTAACACAAATTTCTACCACTTCAAATTCCAGTTGTCAAAATTAAGACAAGCAAACCAATTCGCACCACCTGCCTAATATATGGGAAACTCATTGGAACGATTCCAATGAAATTCCAATGAATTAGATTCAGATTTAGCATCGTTTCGCAATTTCAAGATTTATTCAATTTGAAGTTGCTGCCAATAAAAGTTTTCAAAAAGTTTTTTTTTTTTTGCTATTCCAATGTTGCACCTAAATTTTCTGAAAGATCTTTTAAGTATCTAATGAAAATCTTAAGTTTTTTTCCAGTATACTGATTTAAAAATTTGTTAAAGTGTTTTAAAGTGTTCGTCTTGAAGAAATTCTCCACTCCAAATTGAAACGGATCGTGACAACTTTAATTTAATTTAGTTTCAATTTTCAGTCACAAAATATTTCACAAGACCTTAAAGACTTTAACATTAAAGGGAACACATTAAAATGAATAAATTTCTAGTAAACATTTCGTTGAAAGCGCACCGCACCGCACCACATGCCGAAAGCAAGTACGAAAATTATCCAATTACCTTGTTAAAAAAAACACGTACTTTCAGCAAGTAATGTGTACTTTGCGGTTAAAAGCTAAACCCACAACCGCAATATTATCAAACTAGATTTTCGTTAACAGTTTGAAAATCATGAATTTTCACATTTTCGAATATTTTTCCGCGGTTTTACCTTGGAACGCGTTAAGTCGTTTGCCGTTTTTCCGTTTCTGCAATGCGGTTATTCTAGTACAATCAATTACAGAATCATCTTCAGACACTCTAGAGTCTGGAAGAGCCGCAAGTATATGTAAGTGCCGTAAGTATAGAACCGGAAATACTACAATTTTGTTTGGATGATTCTATGTCAGTCAATCGATAACTGCAGTGAAACAAGATTTAATCCCGAATCCATATATCTTTTTGAGAAGATACAAATTGATCCAAGCTGACATGTTTGGTATTCACAAAATGTGCAAATTGCATTTTCCGGAATCATGATGCTTCTCCATTTGAAGGATCATCTTCAATATGAATCTCATGAGGAAAACATTTGTTAAAATCATTTAATTAAAACTTGTGAAATCCATCTACAAACTGAAAGTTTCAATTTAAGAATAATTTATTACTTTCAATTTGATTCCACATCCTTTCCACGACATTTCTGCACCATGAAAAGTTTCTGGTGATTGAAAAGTTCCGTGGTTCATTTAATTTAACCTCTTAATGCACTTTTACCCAACATATGCACTTTTCCAGTCTATCCCGCACAGTTGAAAGGGAACGAGTTGCTTTTAACCTTTTTAAGTTTTCAACTTGAATTTTTTAAAAAATGCTTCTAAGCCGAACTGAAAATGAAATGGACCCCCCATGGGGAAGGTGGTACTAAAAATTCTACGTAGATTCAATTTTTCAATTTAACTTCTTCACCATTCATTAATTTCTTTTTCTCATATAATTTAAGCCACAAGTGCAATGAAGGTTCAACTACTTCACAGGCCATTAGGCTAATTAATGACATTTTATGGCAGGTGAAAATGCAAAGTACCAGTATAAATCATTTGGAATTGAGGACAAGATTCAATTATATCTTTAAGGATAAAATGTACGTTGTAATTGGAGTGAATTTAATTTAATGATTTCAATTTTGAAATCATCCATATTGATCGTTAGGCCAATGAACTATAACAAACACGAAAACAAACAATATTACACAAACCAACAAACATTGAACGAGAATTAGAAGTGATCAGTGTCAGACATGAAACAGAAATCCTTTGATCTATGAACAAGATTCAAATGAAAACCTTCAATGGAAAGTACTATTACTGGGACTAGGTCCATCTGAAACGTCTCAAAGTAAATATAAACCGTCAAACATCAAAGGAAGTGTTGAATAAAACGAAATGGGAATCATCAAAGTTCGGAATCGTTTGATTTTGTTTTGAGTTTCTATAGTGAGTTTGTATAGCTCGTAGTTTATTATTCACAGTTTGTGTTTATATCAATCACAGCTGACATTTTGTGTGTTGTATTTCTTCATCTAAGACGTGCTACTAGAATGAGTCCACATTAATCGACACACGTTGGATTAGTATTCATTTGATTCAACAAATAACTCAGCTGGATGTCCACTTTCTGTCACACGTTTTTCCTCTTTCACAGCACTGACCTGTAGGTATAGTGTGTATCCTGAAATTCCAGTAATTTGCATTCCATTTAATATTACTCAATTATGAACGACCAGATGCACTAACCAATTACGAAACTAGGGAAAAAATGCTTTTAACGCTTTTTTTGGAAATGAGTCCAGGAAAAAACATATTTCCTTTGGAATTCAATTAAAATAATTCCATCATGACTCCACTTGAACTCCATATGAACTTTAACTGGGAAATTATTAATGCACGAAATTTGATTTGATTTGGATTCGTAAACTCAAAGCGAAACAGACCCTTAACCCATAGAGCACGGAGGCACACGAAACCCAGTTTCAGGGATTTGAATTTCATTTGAAGAGATTAGTAGCCAGAATTCCGGGAGAGCATTCGCAGAATGTCCTGGTACTCGTAACACAAAATCACAGTGAATGATTGAGAGAAATCGTTTCTAACTCAGGAGCAACACGAAACCTTGGAGAGAGAAGGCTTGATATGTTCAGATAAAACTGTTGCTACTAAGGAAACAAGGTTGGCCTAGTCCTTCCTGTCTTGGAGAGTATTCGCGAAAAATCCTGACCAGGAGAGCGTTCGCAGCAAGTCGTGATCTTTAACATGAAATCAACGAAGAAGGTTAAACTGCTTTATCACGGTGTTGTAGCCGATTCAAAGTAAGATGCAAAATAGGTCCCAAGAAAGATCTGTAATAGAAGCTCTAGTCTTTATAGCGAAACTCAAGAAAGAATACGCAGCTATAATAGCTGTAGCCTTTGTAAAGAGAGGAGAAACACAAATTTCTAGAAGCAGCCCAGAGAAGATTCAGTTGCCAAGGATTGTGCTAAGGAAACTACGTCGGTTCAAATACAATTCCCAGGAGAGCATTCACGGCAAGTCATATTGAACCGAATCTAAAGACATTAGTAGGCCAAAAATATTTAGCTAGCTGTAGCCTCTTTCAAGAGAAGAGCAACTGAAATCCCCAGAGAGTACTGGCGAAAACGTCTGGTCCCTTAGGACGAATCCGACCAAACAAAATTGGGCTGAAAATTTTCCTTCCATTTTGTGCTTATCTTGAATTGTTGTTTTTATGAAGTTTTACGTGATTATCCTTAAACAAAAAATCTGTTAATGCAGGAAGAACCTTTTTCCCTACAAAATATCACTGAATTTTCATAAGATTATTATCTCACAGGACGTTTCAAGAATTTATTACTATACCAACCTGAGATATCCTTCCTGTCATCGAAGTTTTCATCTGTTTCAGTTTCCTGGTTTTTGGAAAACGCTTTCTTCACGATAATCCTGAATTGAGGATTTAGAAATGAGATAAAATAATGAATTGTTGTGTAAAGCCTATTAGAATCCTCGTCGTTGTTGTATAAAGTAAGTGGATTTGCATAAATTTAAAAAATCTGAATTGTTCATGATAATTATACGGAACTCTCGAAGTTCATCCCATGAACGTAATATTTCATGAGTGATGTTTATGATATTCTAAAACCTCGAGGTTATCCCGAGGTGAATTAACTTAAAAAGTTTTCTCCTTTAGTGGATTTAGTGAACGTGAAAGTTTATCTCTTTGAATAAAAGTCCAAAGAAGCTTTTCGAAATTCTGAGTTAAATATTTATATTATATTAAGTAATCCGTATTTCCGGTCAAAAGGTTTTAACTTAACCAAGTGTCCACTAATTCTGTCACCTGAAACTCAATTTATGGTCTGTAAATCTAAGAAGGAAAAGATATTTTCCAAACGTTATATGCAATTTAATGTAGCATTAAATCACAAAAAAATCATTCGGCAACATCCGCCAGCAAAACAAAAATGTAAATTTTATTAAATTTTTGATTTATTCGCATTTGGCTTATCTCGTTCTAAACAATACCACCACGTCTTGATGAAGGCTATACGTATTCCTATGGAATGTGAATAAACCGATCTATTTCATGAAATATTATTTCTTTCGACTGTGAAGTGTAACGAGATTATATTCAACTCCAGTTCGAGCTCCAACTTAAATTTAAAGTTGAAATGAAATAAAGAAGTCATTAAGACAAATATCTATTCCAAACAGTTTTGGGTAGGTCACGTAGATCGGAATATATCATTTAACATTTTCATAATGTTCAATTTATTGCTTGGCAAATAGAGATTTTGGAAATATTGAAAGCTATAAAAACATGGCTTTGCCATAATTTTTAGACAAAGAGTTTTATGTGTGGTACGTTATCCTCTAAACGATTCCAAACGCGAACGTTTACGAATAAAATTCTAGTAAGTGGGTGAATGTAATCCAAAATGCGATGATATGTTTGTGATTATTGCATCAAATTGATTTATTCCTAAACACATGCTGAAAGTGTTAAAAATTATAAACTTCAACTGCAGTATCACACAAAGAAGATATCTTCAAAGTTGTGCTTCAGTTAATAATTATAAGCGAAGATGATTCTCGTTAGAAGAACACTTCTAGGATAACAGAGACGGTATATTAATTAAGTTTGTATCACATAAATGAAATGAAAACAATTAAAATTGTATGTAAGATACAACAAGAATGGAACATAATCACTAAAATTTATCATTTTCTTGCAGGTGACGTCTTATCAGGAGTATGTTATGTGGGACAACTAGATACACATTCACTTGGATGGTTCCTACTCCTACCATTGTGTATATACCTTTCAATAGGTGCTCTATTCCTCTTAGCAGGATTTGTGTCACTCTTCCGTATCCGTACAGTAATGAAAACTGATGGGAAACGAACAGATAAATTGGAACGCCTCATGTTGAGAATTGGATTCTTTAGTGGTTTATTCATAGTACCAGCTCTGGGACATTTAGGATGTTTATTCTATGAATATTATAATTTTGACGACTGGATGATACAATGGAATCGTGATATGTGTAAAATATTTTCTATGCCATGTCCAGTGGGAAGATCCATTTCATCAGAAGAATCACGACCGATATTTCAAATTTACATGGCTAAATACCTTTGTTCCATGTTAGTTGGAGTCACCTCCAGTGTATGGTTATATTCAAGTAAAACTGTTGTCAGTTGGCGTATGTTTATTGAAAGACTACAAGGCCAAGAACCAAGATCGAGAGGACAAGCATATGTTTAGCCCGAACTCAATTAATGTAGCTTATTACTAGTTTTAGAATAGTGTTTTATAATATAAATAATAAGTTTGTATTTTTGATTAAACCAAATGTTTTATCCTTTTCGTTTCATATTCTGTTAATGCCAGCTTCTACATACATAACGTTCATAAGTAATTTAGTATTTAAATGTAAGTTCATTTTGTAATAATGTACTTAGATTAAGTTACATTTTATACAAATAAAAACAAACGCTTAGTTTTATTTTAAAAACTATTTAAGAATTAATTTAAGTTTAATCTTAAGTCATGTCGTGTGTATATTTATGAGTAATGTTATATTTAATTGTAATTAGATAAAATAACGCGCGAAATAGCGTAATTTTAATTTTATATTGTTCGTAGAAATGAATTCAAACATACATAAGAAGTTAAACGAAATTGTTGCTCATTGTGCTCAGGTATTCATTTTATTCTAGCTACAAAATGTTTTCAAGATGGTTAAACGAACGTTATCACATGATATTTGCTTATAACTTCTTCAATATTCAATAAACATTTGAGTTTATCCCGTCCAACAAGTCATTAACCATTTTGAAATTTGTTTTCATTTAATCTCTAAGAATTATTTTTGAATTTCATTTATCATTAACAAACCAGAATGTTTTAAGAAATATTATACATAAAATTTATAATATAATTTAATGGAAAGAGCGACGACATTTAATGAGATTCAATGTAGAAATTGAATTGAGAATGGTGTTATATAAAAATACGTATGAAATATGTGTATAATAAAGACTGAATTATAGTAAATGCGGTTTTTCTCGGTATAATAAAATTTTCTTTTCGAGATTTTCTATGTAAATGTAAATTAAAACAAATTGAATATCATATGTAGGCACATTACTGTAATTCCTCATATCCGTGTATGTAGAACCATTATATAGACAAAATGAAAATGTAATAACTAAAGATTAAAGATAGAAATAAATTAATATGTGACTATTCTCGTGAACAAATAAATTCAAAGTTTTTGTAAATAAGAATCATTCATACACTATACAAACATTGTAGCAATTAGTTATTATTTATAATTCAAAAACACTCAATATGTCACTGTAACTAAACACCAAAACACTAACATGCAAGTATATCAGGATCATGAATAGCAAAAAAGTATAAAATATCTATCTAATATGAGATTAGAAGGAATCGTAAAAATAAGTAGAATAAACTTGTCAAAGAATGGATATATAAAAAGGAATGTGCGTGCTTTGACTCGTAAGAGATGTTTTCATTGTTTTGAATTCGTGTAAGGATAACAAAGTATTTATTGTCAAAGGACGATTCGCATGTTCATGAAACATTATTTGATTTTTATGTAAACGAATTACATTAATTTAGTATCATTTTTCTCATAAATCAAGTAAACGTTAACAAAACGTTAATAACTCATATAACTTATATAACTCTAGCTTGATATTTTTTAAAACGAAGTAGATGATAAAAATTTAATAATAAATGTTTATGGTAACTACATATATATATTGTATTATGCGGAATAAATACTATTTTGAATTTGTTGACGAAAATGTAATAAGATAATAAAACTAAAAACCCGAAACGTTAATATAATGCTAAATGGAACTGTTTATATTTATTTGCCTTTTAACCTTTTTCGGATCTATTTTAGGTCAACATTTTCAAATCATCCAAGAGTAGAAAATAATTCAAGGAAAATCTTTTCAGTTGATGTGATAACAAGTACACAATCAAGTCTTGATGAAGTGCTTTGAACTCTTCAACTTCAGACGGCTAAGATGGTTCGAACGAACGAGATAATGAATTGAGAGCACTTTAGCTAATCATGTAATTTAAGACGGAATCATAAATAATTAAAACATGTTAAAGATATCAATTTCATAATTTCTAGGAAGGTTGACGTGAAGAGTATCGAGAAGATGTTATTGGACTTATATGGATGTCGCCATAAGTATGATAACGAGTAGATATTCTGTAGTAAAAAAGTAACATCCAGACATGAGGAAGGAGCAATAAATTATTGTTGATTCTATGGAATATTTTATGAATATAGATTTGCTGGGGTGACTTGATTTCATCCGGGGTTGAATCTTTGACAAAGAAAATTCTGCAAACTTAAGAACGGATATTTTTCGATACCATACAAAATTCAAAGTTTATTTTCCAGAATTGTACAAAGTTTGCAAATTTAACAAAATTTCAACAAACTTTTTATAGGATTAATGTTATTTCCCCGTTGAGTCCGACATGATACCCAAGAGAATCCCATCTGAGGCTGCATTAATGTCCTTACGCTGGAATCATTCAAATTAAATTATATATTTTTCAACGAATCGTTAAAGGGGATTCTCAATTTATCCAAAGAGGAAAAAACCAAATCGAATAATCCTTTTTAGAAAATTTATTACAAGAACTTCTATTACACCAGCTGAATTGCTGTGCTTAAGAAAGTTTTGATCTGTTCAAGTTTAGCGAGATTCCTAAGAACTTCAGGAAGTGCAATTCACCGAAGTGATAAAACTAAATTTCAAAAGGATCGAAATGTTTGATTCTCCTTCGTTTCATTTTTTATTATTATTGTATAATTGAACTTAACGTTTTAAAACTTCAATTGCTTCAATAAAGTTGAATAAGTTCGATATTTTCGTTTTCTTGCTTTTTCACAATTCTATTTTTTATTATCTGGCTTTGAAAGTTTTATTTTTATGACAGTAATCGGTTTATATATACTTTTTGTTTTGCATAACAAATTCTTGGCTTTTATCCTAAGAGGGATAATGGTTTGATTCTATAACGAAATCAACGACATTAGGAGGATTTAAAATGTCCACGTCGGCTTAATGTACTCGATCAAATTTGTTCCAATAAATCAGTGGAAAATTAAATCTTTTAAGTGATATCAGTGGAGATGATTTATAATGAGAATAAATCAGTGACTATTTTGTTGTGAAGATAAAAGAAGATGTTTATTAAATTGATTTAGGACTTAAGTTTGACTATACTTTTGGGTAAAATATTCTAAACTTTGTATCAACAGACCAGAGAAGGTGTTGCCTGCGATAACCAGAATGAGATATAGCTGTCATAACCTTCGTCATGATTAATCTATGAATTGTAAAGAGCATCAGATATCATCAGTTGATGTATGTAACAACGGATAGGATGTAACTATCAGCGATTCCATTTGACATAATTAGCAAAAATTCAAAACTATTCGATTCATTCATTTGGAAATCAGATTAACCATAAAATTTTGATAATAACATTTCGAATTTGTAACTATTTGTGAATATGATAAAAACATTTTGAAGAGATGCATATAACATTTTTAGGATGCGACAAAATAATACAGAGATTTTCATTTGAATTTGGGAATTACCACAAAACCCAAATGGACGGGTAGTTATCACGTTTTCATATGTAAATGATTATAATAGCTTGAATCCAACGTCAACCCAACTAGATAGTAATGAAATTCAAATTTCAACCGAATTCAGCGATTTGTTTTCGAAATTTAAATTATAATTGGAATTAGTGAGGGTAGTTTTGTTAATTGTTCAATATCAAAATATTTGTGGTAATCATGGTCAGCGGGATTACTATGTAAGGATGATGAAATACGTGAATGTCTGAATAATATTATAACGACAATCGATTTTGTATAATTGGAATAGAATGAAACATTCTGTATCTAATAGAAAATATCAAACGAAATAGTGATTATACTTTGTGGTTTATGTTTGTTGACTGCATCGAATTATCATAAACACAATTACAAGAAACTTAAATGATATCACAGGAAATCCTAGCAAGTGATTTGAAAAGGAATCATAGTTCCAAAGGCTATCATTTTGTTCAGAGGAGATACCAGGTCGTATAGATAGACATGGAATTTTACAGATTAATTGAATTCTAATTAATCATGCAAAACAGCCTGTTATAGAAAGCTGTTCACAAATTAGCAATGAAAGGATTAAACAATTACAAGCATCACACATATATGATCGATAACTATTGGATGCTAACGTGTAACATCTAGCTGATGGTGTTATAAATTCGTTTTTGAACATTTTGCGAATGTAACGTTTTGTTCGACATTTTGTAAAACATTCACGAAATTCATCGATGCTTGACACTGGTGGCATACAACATGTCTAAAACCCTTTTACCACCTCAGGTTCAATTGACAAGAGATTACAGCCTTAAATCTTTGCACGGATGCAAATGGAATCAACATGAAATCTGCTGATGTCTGTGTAAATTAATAATTATACAAATTGTTGTGTCAAGTCTGTTATATATTACTGTGTGTATTTTATATTTCAGGTAGATTTAATCGATTACATACAAATGTATATGAAATAGGACGTTTACATTCCCATTGAAACGAGTGGTAGGATTTTGTTGTATCAAAGCAAACAGATGATAAAATCAGAATACTAACTCTCGACAACAGCCCACAAGAGAATGATTCCTCATCCCTGTTGGGTACTAAACATTACACAAAAACCATCAAAAGTGTTTACTCTCTTATCAACTTCATTATTTTAACCGATTCTATGTACTTATCCATATCCCAACAATGTATCTCATCTGTTACCTGCTATCCAGGTATAAAGGGATGAGAATGATTCAAAGGAAGTGCTTTTAAACGCGCACATTAACGTAATTTTATGATGCATTCGTGTAAAATATATCAAGTGTAACGTTATTTGTACCATACCGGATACGAAATCCTTACCACAACGGGATGAAGAAGTTTCATTATAAGAACGTTACGTTTGCGTTCAGGTTAACATAATGTTTGAATTTTATAGTCTTATGATTAAATTAACTCATTAATTCCAGGATTCGTCTTGTCTTGCTGGCGTTATGGTAAATGGCGTCTCTTTTGGTAAACACGAGCAAATCCGAACATTTTAAATGTGTTAAGAACGTGATTTATTTGATACGATAATAAATCCACTTGTCGTCTTTAGTTTGTGTTTTGCTTTCACAATTTACTTGAGTTTACAGCGAATTTAAAGAAATCTATAACTAGTAAACCTATAACATTCATGAAAACTTTTAAAGGATGTAAACTGTAATCACACTAAGCTAACTAAATAACATAT
Source organism: Chrysops caecutiens (assembly GCA_963971475.1). NCBI lineage: Eukaryota > Metazoa > Arthropoda > Insecta > Diptera > Tabanidae > Chrysops > Chrysops caecutiens. The sequence continues at coordinate 29,304,795 of OZ020567.1, read as the reverse complement.
TTTGGCAAAATAATATTGTTTGTATATAATATTGTTGTCAGAGCTTTAATATCAGCTTGCATGTTAAATACTCATTTTTATGAACAATAGCTTTTCGAACGAGTTGTTAATGCACACATAAATTTATTTTGTTATTCAATCAATTAAAGGGTAAACAAAAATTTGATATTTACGTAATATAAATACATGACAATATTTTATTTTCGTTTTATGAGTTAATAAGCGTATAGTGTTTGTAAGTTGTTAATAGATTAATGTGATACCATTCATTGAATGTGGTTTGGCAGATATAAATAAAATTTCCGGAATGGATAATCGATATTTTGAAAATAAATGAAATTTTATTATTTTGCAACAGGAAAACCTCAGGTCAAAGGGAAATTTGGATTTTGTTTGATACAAAAACCATCAAAGGAAATGTTTATTGAATTTTAATCAGCGACAAAAAGCAGTTGAATAATAAAATAGTTATTTGATACAGTCAGGTTTTTGTTGGCACAAAAATTGCAATAATAAAATGTTTAGTCAAAGTGATATTAAAATTACATGTTAAAGTTATTCAATTCACAACCTGATTTATTGATTTATATGAAAATAAAAGTTTATCTGTAACAAAAAGAATTGCTCTTTAACCTTAATCCCAACCAAATCCTATTGTCATAATTTCGTTTTAAGTGTTAATTAAGAAATTTAATTATGATTCATTATCTTGTATCATCATCTTGTATCTCATGAATTAAAGACAAGAGACAATATTGTGGAAACTTTTTTACCAAGTAATCAAAATTTTTCAACTTCAGGTACAAACGAATTTCATTAAAAGTTTTGCTGTAAATAAGATTTGTTTAACTTTGATGTGTTATTGTATTTGAATTAATAAGATAACTATTAGTTACTTTATTTGCATTTATTTGTATTAAATGATGTGTTAATAATTAAGTGTATTGAATGCAATTATTTATTGGGTTAATGGTAGTTGTGTATATTTTATGTGATACCATATAAGATTTAATTCGATAACTTCCTCATATCCATCACTGTAATCGTTTTCAGAAGTTTAATTGAATATCAAAATTTGGTAAAACGAATAGCTTAAAATGGTATTAGTCCTGTTTTTGGAAAGTTATCAATCAGTTTTATTAATTCAATAAGTTATAAGGAAAAAACATTTCTACGACAAACTTTGAGGAAACGTTTATGAAAAATTACTTCCACATGTTACCATTAAGAGATGTGAAGAAGTTTTATTTTTGTTTTGAACTTCAAACTTCTCTTGAAGGAGTCAAATAAGTCAAATGTTGTTGAAAAGTTAAAATGAATAGTTGACTTGAAATTCCCGGAAGTAATGAAGAAAATTTTGCATGCATGAAAATCTGAAAAACTTCAAAGAGTGTGACAAGGATTTCGAGTTAATTAAATTTCTGCTTTTTTAAGCTAAGCGTAATTTTTCACGTTCGTGACAGTACTTAAGGGGATTCTTTTGGAAAAGTTCACACTGTCAGTGGAATTTCTTCGAATGCTTATTGTGACTTATTACGTTATCATATGATATTAGAACTGTTATGCTTGACCTAATTTTGTGAGTTATTCAACAATTTATGAAAAAAACTTATACATATCACCAACGCGCGAGGGTTAATAACACTTACCCTATTCTGTCATCGTTGGGGATAATTCATTCAACTGTGCACTGGTGTTTTTATATTCTACGCTTTCCATCTTCCAGATAAATGCAGCGCTATTATGGACATGAGTGGTTTTATATTCTCTTCTTTTGAGTGAAATTAATTCACTCACGAATACTTTCTTTGAATTTAAGATGACATGACATGTTCGTCCATATCATCTTCCAGACTTAAGTTTCTCAATTAAAAATTTCTAGGATTTGTGTACTATAATAATTTTATTTTATTTTCAATTCATAATTAAAATTTCCTCATCACTCTTATTGTGCAAATGAAGCAGGAAGATAATCTGTCGTCGTGTTATTAACGATTCCATACGTTCCAATTGACAGAAACTACATTTTCCAGACATGACAGTCATAAAAACCAAAAAAGATAGTAGTGGAATCATCTGTCTTGTTGTTAGAATGTCCAACCAGAATGCAGAGGAGCTAATGGTTTCATCTCGGGATGAATTCACTGATGACGAGACTCAATATCTCGTCCAGATCTAATGGAGATAGATTTTTGTTTTTGTCATTTTTCAGTTTTGTATCTGCACTCGCCATCAATAGAGTCATCATCTGGACAGATCTGAGCACAAGAAAATTATTATAAATGCAAGCAGTGCATAGCTCTGTCATTTACAACGAGATATCCGCATAATGATGTACAGCATAATTTATCAGTGGCGAAATAATAAACGAGTACCAGTTTTGTTCCATAATTGGATGCTCCATCTTCGTCCTGGATGAATAGTAATACTGCAAATGCAGTGAGTTTTACTTTTTCAATCAAACCACATCAGTTGTGAATATGTTCGTGTCACAGATTGTATCTCAAATTTCCAGGAAGTTCAGTGATTGATCAAACATATTTCTTTTTCCTATGAAGTTCCAGAATGGTTGTTTCGAGAATTCCTACAGGATCCTAGTATACATCTGAAGAACATCAAAGTTTGCCAGAAAAAGAACTCTATCAAAGCTAACTACAAATGGACATACCAGAAACCTTCTAGCCAATAATCTCACTGAACGTCTTTTGGAAGTTAGAAGCTATCTGTTTTCTACATTTGACTCAATCGAATTTCGAAGTGCCTTTCAGTGAGCAATACCTTTTCAAAGTTCTGAAACTCCCAATGGACGTCTTTAAGATGTACACAAGTTCCCAAAAATGGAAGAAAACTTGTTCAGTCTATCATTATCTGTAGAAGAGTCACGTTGGATTTTCCGTAAGTACATTTCAATTGAAATAGAAAATCCTTTGATTCGGTTAAGTTCAATAGAAAACGTGAAGTTTGTAAACTTATTGAATCACATATCTGGCAATGAAGCTGCAATTACAGAACTTTGAAAATTTCTGCGATATTATTTCGAGAATAATGAGGAATCATTTTTCAAGAAACTCTGCAGCTATTCAAGTCAATTTGTTCATGTTTATTATACGAGTGTTTTACATAAAAGCTAATACTCCACACCTCCGAGACAATGCTGGGGTAAAAGTATTCGTTGCATGTGGTTTACTAAATCTCAGAACGAGCTATGAAATATGCAACACGAAAGAGGTAAAAATCCGGATGAAAATATGTACACGAAATGTTGCTTCTAGCTAGAATTTATAGTTTAACGCATATTTATGCTTTTTTCCAGAACATAATTCACATTCTTCGGGTACCGGAAATTCCTTATACACAATTTTATTTTTTAGTTGGATGTTATCTGGTCATATGATGGTGGTTCATTGTTCCACCTGATTCCAGTTGGTTGGGATAAAGTTTTGTTTTGTTTCATAATTTAGAACTTATGTATGTTGGCTTAGTGTTACATTGGCTTTTGGAACGAAATCGGGAAGTTAGGAGAACCTCAATATATCCTCCGATAGCAATATTTCCCGAAGGATCAATTTCATAAAATTTGTTCCATAAAAATTTCCCGAAATTAAAGTCTGGATTTATTAAAGAATTTTCAAATAAAATAACATTTTTAATGTTCAAAAATTAATTTCGTCCTGTTGTGTATTTAACCACAAGAACGAATTTCAAAAATTAATTAAAACAAAACGTTGACTTTTCCCAGAACTTTCCCTATAAACCACTTTCGAAGTTGGTGCAAGGTGTTTTTGATATTCATGAATATAAATCTACTTTTGTAGAATAATTAGAAGGTATTGAAGGCACCCTTCTGGGGGAAATGTATATCACTAATCAAATTGTTGGAAGATTTTTTCTCCTTGTGAAAACAATCTGGAAAATTTCTCAAGAATTTTCTATTTTTCCTTTTTTTGTTGTTTTTTCATAAGGAATAAACAAAATGAAAATTTATTTCATTTTTAAACTTAGTTAGGAAAATTTCCGCTTAATTCTTGGTTTTCCTTCCTTCGTTTTTTGTCGCAGTTTTCTCAAGGTAAGATTGATTTGATTAGCATGTTGAATGAGTTATACCTTCCGGGTATAAGTACCTACTAGGAAAATGCTTTAAGGAAACCCATAAGATTATCCTGAAAGTACTCTTGGAATAAATTGAGGATAAAATAATAACCGATTAACATTTTTCATGATGCATTATTTTATGTATAGATAAAAGACAGTTACTCAAAAGAATGAAATAGTGCTGTGTAATTAAAGTCACAATTGTGCACCATGACAATTTGTCCATTTCACTTTGGAAATGTTCATTTTTTAGTTGGATTTGTCAAGTTGAGACAATAAGGAATGGTTTCCTTACCACATGACAGTTTCAACAAAATACTAACAAAATCCAACCATCCCGTTAAACACAGTCTATCACATTGTCCTGCTCGTCCTGACATTCACTTCATTCAACCATGAGTTGTGAGCTCTGGACATGGCAGCTATTTGTGACCATAAATCTTGATGAATGTCCCGAAATTCTGTCAAAATCATCGCGTTACAAATTCGTTTAACACGTAAAACGAGACACATTTTTCATGGGAATGTCATGGAATTTTCATATCCACTATCAACTGAGTCTAGTTAGTGTTAAGACTATCATCACACCAAGGATCCAAAGATGGACTCGGTAGAAGGTCAATGATGTGAACGGATACCTTTCATTAATTCCAATAATTAATTTCTCATTTAGCAGCTTCCTTTATACAATTAACCGCAAAACCGTTGGTTAAATTTTAATTTAATTGAGTCATTAAGGATTCGACTAAGCGTACTTCCCGGAAAAAATTTGTTCTAAATTTAATTCGCACATACCATAACTCCCCACAAAAATCCTTTTTATCCTTGGAAAAGTGGATTTAAATGCTCGTAGCATTTAGTCCTAATAAGCCAAGGTGGGAACATCCAGGTGGCACTTAATGATGATTTGAAAGAAATAAATTGCGGTTTATTTTTGGAAATTATTTCTTATTCCCAGGAAAAATTTCAAGGATTCAAACTACACAAATCCTTGTTAAAATTTCAAATAAACATTATCGGGAATTTGTTATTACAAATTCAAGACGATTTAATGAATTCAAATAAAGATAATTTGAGTAATCTAAAGCAAACGTTGTTACGCAAATACGAACATCTTAATTAGCATTTTCCCAAAAACCACTACAACAAGGTAAGTCTCTAATTAACTAGGTGTAATTAAAAAGATTTTTTCTAAAGCCAATTACAAGAAAATTGATTCGATTTTCCTCATTGACCTCCAACCATTTGGTGTGGAATGGGTTTCATTAATTTAAGAAGAATATTCAAGCGGTTCAGGTAAATAAGAAAATTGGAAGTCATGGTTGACTGTTTTCCTTTCTGCACGATAGCCTAATTAATATTTAGGTTAGACTAAATAAGTTTGTGGAAAAAAATTTACGGAATCAGTTTAGACCATCCTGTGCTGTGTCAGGGAAGCGAAGCATCAAGTCACGATTCCATCGTTAATTTGGGTTGTTTTCTTTAAAAAAGTTTATGGATGTTTAGGTAATTAAGACACCTCTGGGAGCTACACGTTTCAAAAACCAAAGGACAAACTTCAGGGGCGAGATATTTCGGTCAGTATTCTGTCACATACGGTGTGTCACCAAATTAGGTTTGCAGCACATGGTAGAAACAGCCACAAGTTTCATCACATAACATAACCTTTATGTATTTGCAGCCAGTTGCAACATGAAGTTTTCATGTAGCTTCGATGAACATATGCTCCTTGTTCGTACATCATCAAGTGTTTTCGAGTTTTCTTTTTAGGGATAAAGTTTCTGGTCCTTAAACACATCAGAGGTAACGGAAAACAGTTTGTGGGAAAAGTTTGGTCTATCAAATTTCGAAGGAGAAATTATGAAGCCACATCAATATCTGCTACACAATGGATGATTGTTTCGGTTGTATGCAAAACCCTCAATACCCGATTAAAATTTTGAATAATGTTTCCCATAGAAAAAGGTACTCTTATTAATAAAATACATTTTAATAACAAAACAGATTCAGAATATCAACGATCTTGAGAAGGAATGCAAAATACAATATCCAAATGAAATTTCAAAACAAGCCAGAATGTAAAATTCATAAATTTCTTGATTTTCCAACTTTATTATGAATCCAACATTGGCCCAGGGTTTTGGGGGATGTTCCCGACCCCGAAAATATACAAATGGGGTTTTGAACGAAATTATAAATTCACCAAACCTGTGTGGGGAGCTTGTTTAGAGTGTACTCCCTTCGTATTTTTAAAAAGTTCATGACTGCTTATCATTTCTGGTTCTCCACTCCACTGTGAATTATGAAATTTTGAATGTCCTTTGCATGAAAAGGGCGTCCTGTCCTTTGTTTATCCTGAAATTGAAGTTGGAAACATAAATTTTTGGCATGCAACCAAGCATTTTCCATAGAGAGTTCATTTTATTGATTCCAAATAGACCATCTACTTCCCGTGGGGCATTTAATATTGAATCCTGATGGAAACCATTTCGAGATTGCATCAAAATGCGATTTCATTCAACTGTGAGCTATGATGGTTTCCGATTTCTGGTCACTGGCCAATCTATTTAAATTTACAACTACTCATTTGGTCAATAGCCAACTGGTTAAGGTTCTATCATAATCAGAATGGAGTGAACGTTGATATTGTTAATAACACCCAATTGCAAAAATTCAACAGAACAAAGCTCCATAATGAAGTGAATAAAAACAAGAAGAAGAATTCTTTAAAGACAAAAGTGTCCTTCCATTATCAACTTTCAAATAACAATCAACTCAACATCCTTGCAGAACCACACGAACGAACTATAATTGGATTTTCCTTTTTTCATATCCGACGAGTTAATGTGAACCAGTCTTGGAGGAGACCATCATTTGGTAGTGTCGCACTTGACTTGATATGAGGACAAGGTTGCTACTTCTGGAACTCAATTAAGACTTGGTACTTCTCGACGCTATCGTTGGACAGTTTGTAAAGGAACGATTATCATTATAGTGCTTTGGACGAGCTCAATCTTTGGGGATTGTCTAGTGCAGATAGTAGGGAAACGTTCAAAATTCCACTAAAGAAACTTACATTATCTCTTTGAAACAAGTCTTGAGGGTTATCATGGGTTGTGCTCATGTATTCCTGTTTTACACATCAAGGATATCTTTATAATTGAGTGAGATAATTAAGTATTACTAAGTAATCTTCTTTGTGAGTGGATTGTTTTCAGAAAATGATTGCGAAATATATGGTGAGCTTAAGGACATCACTGGATTCTAATGATTCGTATAACAGATCTTAACGCTTGTGTCATTTGGAATCTATCAGACAGGACGAAGATATTGAAAAGATTGAGTTTTGATCAAAGGAATTTACCGGATAACCACAGAACATGTGGAAGAATATTGACAGGGCACGTTTCTATAACGAGTGCAACGCTATACAAAATGTCATTCTTAAGCTCATCACAATCATACTTGAGAAACGTGAGCTTCCGGTTAACTGACCCTGACCTCAGACAATGCAAAACAGGTGTTTAGGCAAATGCAAAGGTACACAAAAGTTCCCTACGTGCGCAGACGTGTTGCATGGAATCGATAAAGCTCGAGTTGGAGTTGAAAATGAGCTTTTTCCCTCCGTATTAACGAAATGACTCACACTTTTTCCATTACTTGACATTTCGTTTGTTGGTGCATTCAAGTTTGAGGGAATGGAATTGACAATCTTGAATTTAGACAAAACGAAATTTTACCTGGAAGCTGTGATTTGAAACAATTCAAAGTGCAAGTGATTTGAAGAGTAGAAAACGCCTAAAACATTTTCCATCTTCACTACTGTCCTGCTCTGCTGTGTTTGGATAAAGTGTCAAAATCGATTATCCCTTTTTCAATACGTTTATCCTAAGAAACTGAAAACTTTCCACCAAGTGACTCATCGAGAAACTTCAATAGAGGTTCCACCAAACTATTAGATTTTTAAGCAGGTAAGGATTTAAAGTTTTATGAAAGGCATATTCCAAAAATCGTGATTCAATTCAACATGACGTGATGTGATTTTGACGTCTTCCACTTTTCCCAGTGTACAGACGTTGAAATGTTTGTAAACAAAATTTGGAAAAGAGTAGAAAGTTATCCGGGAATCAGTGAGGTTAAGGACAATGGTTACATTTTAATAATAATAGTATTACAATTAGTTTAGTTCTCATCAGTTGTGCATTTTGCAGATGTTAAGAGAAGACTAACAATCCTGGTTAGAAGACGCCTGAAGCATCCTTGAAAGGATTCAATTTTCATTTTATCAAAGGAGAGGTAAATTACTTGGAGTCCTTTTTATGCATTCTTACATTTCTGCGTCATTTCCAGTTGTCATTATGTCAGTCGAAGAAGCACCAGACTTTCCTTTGCATCACGCTGTTGAGTTTGGTGAGACTGAGGTTGTGCAATCGTTACTAGAAACGGGCCTAAATGTGAACGAACTGAACAACGAAAGAAAAACCGCCCTGCACTGTGCAGCTGAACGGGAGAGTTTGAATATATTGAGGCTATTGCTGGAGAATGGAGCGGATGTGAATGCAATTGGGGTGGATGGTCTGATTGCTCTTCATTACGCTGCAACGAACGCAAACGTAGAAGTCGTGGAAACTCTACTATGTGCTGGTAGTGATGTGAATGCAAAGGATGTTAATGGGAAGACACCACTACATTTCGCTACGCAGTATGGTATAACAGACATCTTGAATCTTTTACTGCTCAACGAAGCAGACATCCAAGCGACAGACAATTCACAGAAAACCGCTCTGCACTACGCGTCTGAATCGGAGAAGATTGAAGCGATACAAATTCTTACAGACGCTGGAGCTGATGTCAATGTAGTTGATGAGGATTTGAAGACACCATTGCATAATGCTGCCCAGGATGGACGAGTTGACATAGTCCGTCTGTTACTGGAGAAAAACGCACAAGTCGACGCAGTGGATAAGGATGGAAACTGTCCACTCCACTTCGCTTGCGAAAGTGGGAACATGGAACTGGTCTACCTGATGATCGAGCTTGGAAATGACATAAACGCTGAGAACGAGGATGGCGACTTGGCGATTCACAAGGCTTCTGCAAAAGGAAGTGACGAGATAGTCCGGTACTTGTTAAGTCAAGGAGTGAGTGTGGCATCACGGAACAAATCGGGACAAACTCCTCTCCATCATGCGGCACAGTATGGACGTTTGAATGTGGTACAACTTCTGCTTGAGAGCGAAGCGGACATCAATGCTGTCGATGAAGAGAATCAAACACCTCTGCATGCTGCTGCCAGTTGGAGCAGACCAGACGTTGTCCAGTTCCTCCTCGACAATGGAGCCGATCCGAGTATTCAAGACAATCTGGGACAAATTCCCTTCCATTATGCCTGCACGGGATCAGAGTTGAGTGTGATAAGAATTCTAGCCGACATTGGTGTTGATATAAACGTACCAGACCACTTCAAGGAAACGCCACTCCACATGGCCCTGCAGCGGCACAATTTGATTGGTGGCCAATTTGACGTTGTCAACCTACTTCTAAAGCGCGGTGCTGATCCGAATATTCCTAATCAGAGAATGAAAACACCTTTGCATTTCGCCTGCGAGACAGGACAAGTCCAAGTCGCTGAACTTTTGCTAGACAACGGAGCGGATATCAACAGTGCGGACAAATACAGTAAAACAGCTTTGCATTCTGCTTGTGAGACAGGACGTCTACCTGTTGTAAAACTCTTGCTAGAAAAAGGAGCCGATGTCAATGCTGTAGACTCTGAAAACAGAACTGCGTTGCATTATGCAGCCAGTACGAATAAATCCTTAATTTTCAAAGAACTGATCAAACATGGTGCTGATCCAAACGTCCTAGATAAAATGCAGTACTTGCCATTGCATTGTGCATCTAAGGTTGGTGATCTAGAGATAGTAACGACACTACTAGAAGCTGGAAACAGTTTCATAGCTTTGAATTCTCTCAACGAAACCCCACTGTATATAGCGTTGAAAAACGCCAGAGTCGACGTTGTCCAATTGTTCATAGAAAATGGTGCAGATATCAACGAACCGGACATTTTAGGAAGAAAGCCCCTGAATTCAGCCTGTGAATCAGGTAGTATCCGAATGGTTCAGTTCATGCTGGACCAAGGAGCTGAGCCAAACAGTTGTGATGGAGACAACAATCTACCGCTCCATCAAGCGTCAGAAGGTGGTGAAGTGAATATTATCAAACTTTTGATTGAATTAGGGAACGAGGTAACAGCTGGTAACAATTCTGGAGAGACTCCTCTTCATCTGGCTTCGATGTATGGAAACACAGAGGGTGCTCAAATCCTTGTGCAGAACGGAGCTGATGTCCACGCCAAGAACGAAGAAAATAAGACTCCACTACATTATGCAGCAGAATCCGGCGAATCTGAACTTATTGAACTACTCCTAGACTCTGGTGCAGACATCGAAGCAGCAGACGAAGAACAAAGAGTCCCTTTGCATTACGCTGCACGATACGGAAACGACAAGGCTGTGAAGACTCTCCTCGAACGTGGTGCTGATATTCAAGCAAAAGACGAAGAAGACAAGACACCTCTCCATCATGCCTGCGAATTCGGTTACTACGATGCTGTGGTAATACTCCTCGACAACGGTGCAGACATGTCTGCTACAGACAAGGAAGGACACAATCCTATAGACTACTCGAAACACAGTCCGAACACAGTTGTCCTGGATCTGCTTGTTGCACGAGGAGCTTCTGTAGAATAAAGATACCATAGCCTTAACGACTCACAACGCTTTAAAGGAATTGGCACAAAAATTAAATCGATGTCATGCACTAGACTTCTGTTATTTAATATATAATCACTCTCGGAGAATTTGTACAATACGAGTATATGATATTATACAATAGCTATGTTAGTTTTTTAAATAAACGTTTTGCTTCAATTCTACGTTTAAGCTTGATTCAAGTGCGGAACTTATATGGTGTCAAACAGAACTTTTTCAAAACTTTTGCGGGAGCTTTTATTTTGCGCCTGAAAGAATCCTTTTGTCTTGGCAATGTTTCCATTGAGTGTTGATGTTTGGCAGAGTGAAGTGAAGGTGAAAATTATAAAAGGAAATCTTTGAGGATAAATAATATCTACAGGTGTTTTTAAGGTAAGAAAATGTTGATAAATTAAGTAACAAAGTTTAAGTTTAATATTTGTGTTACTCTAAACTCACAAAATCAGCTGACACGTTTGTTACTTTCACTTTTCGGGTCAAAGGTTGACATTGTAGCCAGAATTGTATAAGACAATCGGTGATGTCATGGTGTTATGACAACGCAAAACCGTTTTAATAGTATAAAAGGACACTTTAAGGACATTGAGGCGCCAAAAAGATTGTCCATAAGGTATTCTTTGCAACTAGCAGTGAAAGTGAAAGTGAAGCTATTAAGTTAAAGTCAAGTGAAAGCAAAAGGATCCTTTTTGAAAAGAATTACTCAAGGTTTGTTTGAACTTTAATTAGGAAAAAGGAAATTTAGAACATTTCATTAGGGGTTTGCTTTCTCCCTGTCCGGTCATTTTGTAAAGTAATTTTGTGGTTTTGGTTTCTAAGGTTACAGAAGGTACACCTTCCTTAAGTGACGTTGATGAAAGTAAGGTTGCTTTTCCCAAACCTAGGCAATCTTAACCAAGAATTCATTTTCCAGGTGACGGAAAGTGATTGATTCTTCATATCTTGCAATGTGTGTCGAAGTGTTACACAAAGCCTGTGTATCTGGTGATTTGGAGGAAGTGCTGAAACTATTATATGCTGGAGAAGATGTAAATGCAGTGGATAGGCAAGGACGAAGTCCTGTTTTCTACGCTGCTGAAGGAGGACACTCTGAAATTGTAGAAACTCTGATTAACAGTGGTGCTGACGTGGATGTTTTGGACAAACATGGAATGACGCCACTGTATGCAGCCTGCAAGTCTCGCAGTGTGGATGTGGTGAAAGTTATAGTGGAGAAAGGTGCGGATATCCACAACATAGCCAGCACCATTGAGACGCTACCGATCCATGTCGCTTGCAGGCATTCCTGCCCTGAAATAGTTCAGTTCTTGATTGAGAAGGGATCAGTGCTGGAAGTAACAGACACTGACGGACTCACGCCAGTACATTTGGTGTGTAGTGCTGAATGTTCCGAAGAAGATCGAGTTTGCGTCATGAAATCGCTGTTGAATCAAGGGATTGACATTTCAACCACGGATCAGGATGAGAATACCCTGCTTCACAAAGCCGTGTTGAATTGTGGATTACAATTTGTGCAAGTGCTGGTGCAGTTCGGTTGTGATCGTAATGCTACAAACAGAGACGGCAACACGCCGCTGATGTTGGCTTGCAGGGATCAGAAGTGGGATTTGGCGAAGTACCTCTTGAAGAACCACGCCGTCTTGATTGATGAGAACCGATTTGGGGAAAGTGCTGAAACGTTTGCTTTGCGGAATGGAAATCTGGAAATTGTGGAGATGATAATTGAGAAGGGTGTCGATGTAAGGAATCTGCTTGCAGAAGCATGTGAGTCAGACAACGTTGAGCTGATCAAATTTCTGCTGAAATCCGGAGCAGATGTCAATGCCAAAGTGCGACATGGAGTGTTGCCAATTCACACAGCGGCATCTGTTGGAAACATTGAAATTCTTAACTTGCTTTGTGCTGCTGGTGCTGACGTGAACGCGATCACTAGACTCCAAGAAACTCCGCTTCATTTTGCGTCATCAAAACGTGACAACGTGGACGCCATTCAGTTCCTTTTAGATCATGGAGACACCGTGGCAGTATCCGACATTACAGGACAATCACCACTACACGTTTGTGCCGGTCTGAACAACATGCAACTGTTGGTTGACAATGGAGCAGATGTGAATGTACTCGACAACGAAGGATACTCCCCAATCCTTCATCAGTGCAAGTGTGGAGACGTTGAAGCTGTCAGTTTCCTTGTCAACCTCGGAGCAAATGCATCAACCGGGATGCACGTGGCAGCTCTACATAACCATGTCGACGTCATTTCAAAACTCCTGGAATTCGGATTCGAGGTCAATTCCTCGAACGACACTTTGGGTACTCCTTTGCATTGTGCAAATTCTCGCGAGACAGTTGAGTTTCTCCTCAAGCACGGAGCAGATGTTAATGCTCTAAAGAGTGACAACGAAACGTCATTAATGTGTTGCATCCGACTTGGACACAAATCTCTGGCCATGATCCTGATGGAACGAGGCGCCGATACCTCAATCTCCAATGCAGAAAATGAGACACCTCTGCACTTGGCGTGTCGCCTCAAAATGGACAGTGCGCCTCTAACAGATCTCTTGATAGAAAGTGGTTGTGATATTCACGCTGTTGACGCTAAAGGACGGACACCGTTCCTCCATGCTTGTGGATACTCTGATCTGCACATGGTCAGGAAGTTGCTAGAGCTTGGAGCTAAGATGGACTCTCGGGATAACAATGGCCAAAATGCTCTACACTATGCAGCGTTCAATGGCGACATGGATTTAATAACCTACCTCTTCCAGTTCGACAATCATCTGAATTGTCCGGACGCTCAAGGACACCATCCCATTGCAAAGTGTCGTCACACAGATGCTGGCGATTTCTTCTACACAATAACACGCGTTGTCAACCCGGAAGAGATGGATTCATTGATGTTGTCACCATTCTGGGATGAGCAGAAGTTCGAGTTTCTCAAAACCCTAATCAAAGACAAGGCACAGGTCACACTTGTAGACGACAAGCTGAATACGCCGCTTCATTACGCTGCTCTCGCGGCGGATGTTTTTTCCATGGAACTCTTGCTCGAGAATGGAGCTGACTGCAATGCTGTAAATACCTACGGACAAACTCCGATTTATTGTGCCATAGACTCTCCCAGCTTTGACGCCGTTCGTCTCCTTCTCTCCGCGAAAGCTGACACTAGAATTGTTGACAATCTGGGACGGACGCCAGTCGACTACGCGTTCGAGAAACGTCCAAGGTTTTTCAAATTCTTCAGCATGCTTGAGGAGCTTTAAGCCTAGATGCGCTTTTACAAATAAAATGTTTCAGAAAGTTTCAAGTTTGTTTTCTTTGACGAAGAAGTTCTCGAAATTGAGTAGAGCGCTTTGATACCTTATGCATCCCACATGGTTTATTATGCACTTTATCCTAATGTGACCCTTGACCTTTTTCATTTCAGTCGCGTTTCCAGAATCAAAAACGTTTCCGCAGAATGGCGGACGAGGAGGCAAATAACATTTGTCCGCGTTTTTCGTCCGGAAGCTATGATGAATTGAAGCATCTTCTGGATGAGGGACTGGACCCGAATACAACAGATTGCTATGGTAATACCATTCTTCATCACGCAGCGTCCAATCCAGACCTGAATGTGACTCGCTTGCTGCTTGAAAGAGGAGCCGATGTGGACGCCATCAATACGATACAAGAAACTGTTTTGTATCACGCCTGTGCGTATGGAACTTTTGAGGTTATCAAGACTCTTGTGGAGCACGGAGCAAAGGTTCACCGGCAGGAAACAGTAACTTTTAATTCTTTCCAAGCTCTGCACGCTGCTGCATGGACTCAAGATCTTGAGGTCGTGAAGTACCTCATGCAAAATGGGGGGAAAATGAGCTTTGGGGATTTGCCACTCCGAACCCCAGTTTGGTTTGCAGCGACTGGAGGGAGAGTTTCAACTGTGGAGTATTTTGTGGCCGAAGGGGCCAGTTTAACTGCTCCAGACTACCGAGGATCGTTTATCATTCACGAAGCCTGCACAAACAATCAACAGGGAGTCGTGGAGTATTTGCTACAAAACGGCATCAACGTAAACACCAGGAATCAAGAGGGAAATACGCCACTTCATATGACTTGTGAAAAGGGTCTCTTGGACATCTCGAAGTTTCTCCTCAGTAGAGGGGCCAACATTAACGCAATGAACATCGAAGGGGCGACACCATTGCACGTTGCCTGCAGCACGTATTTTCTGCGTCCGGAACTTGTTGAATTTCTGATCGACAAAGGTGCTATGCTTGACACAAGAATGAAAGATGGTCCAGCTCCACTTCACTCTCTAACGTCATCCGGGATGAGTGAAGAGGTATTCGCGAGCATCGAGACACTCTTGATCGGAGGAGCAGTCCCTCGTAAATTTTGCATGCGGCCAATTTACCAATTGGACAATCCAGCTGTTGAGACTTTGATCAAATACGGTTTGGACATCAACGTCTTAAGCGATACGTCGCTCTGGTTTGAAATGTCCTCCCACCTGGCAAAGCTGCTCATTGGAAAAGGCGCCAATGTCAATTTGAAACGTCGAGGACGGGATACGTTCCTCACGTACGCCATAAAAAGAGATCGTGAGGATTTAGTTGATCTAGTGATCGAGGCAGGAGGCGATCTCTCGTCTGCAATAGCCGACGTTTGCGATTCGCAGCATATGCACTTCCTACAAAAATTTCTTTCGTTGGGAATTGATCCGAACGAAGTTTCAAGGGACGGCATTCTCCCGCTCAACATTTTAGTGGAGAAAAGCAGCAAAGACGAGATAGAACCACTTCTGAACTCCGGATGGGATGTGAATGCCTTCGATTTGCGCCACCAGACGCCGTTGCATTGCGCTGTGAAACGTGACAACAACGAAGACATCTTAAAGTTGTTATTATTCCACGGAGCTGATGTAAGAGCCTTAAATTTTGCGAAGAAGACACCTCTTCATAGAGCCACACGAAGTCCTCTCTATGTCAAGATGCTCTTGGAACAAGGCTCCAATGCCAACGCGACAGACGTCTACGGTCGGTCGCCGTTGCATTACGCTTGCATTCACAACAACACTGAAGGGGTTCAGGAACTCATCAACTCCCTGGCTGACATCTATTTGCGAGACAATAAAAACGAAAGTGTTTTGGAAATCTTGAAGAAATACAAAAATTGCGAAAGAATCCAGTGTTTGAAAGCAAGTGGAGTCGATATAAATATCTTGTCTAGACAGGCGACTGTAGAAGAAGAAGAAGAAGAAGAGAATCAATTGGAACCATGGAATTTTTGTGTGTCCAGCAGCAGGATTTGTTGGGAACGTTTTCTGGAAGAGCACCTTGTCGAAGGAATGGACATCAACAGCTGTGTCTTCGGAGGGAAGTATACCATTTTCCTTCATATGTTCATGCACAGCGAACCTAACGTCATGTTTGCCAAGGAACTGATGGAGAAGGGGGCAGATGTCACAGCGGCGGATGGAAACGGAAGAAATGCTTTGCATTATGCAGCATATCGGGGAAGTTTCCCAGCGGTCAAGTTTCTAATCAAGCATTGCCGTGAATTGAATACGGCGGACGCCAATGGACTCCGTCCGATTTTCTATTGCTCCGATCTAGATGCAACGAAGCTCCTTATGGTTGTAACACCAGATGTTAATCCTGAAGAATTGAATCTGCCTCTGGGCTACAGCTACACGTCGCCAGAGTTTACTCGAAAACTCCTCAGTCTCGGCGCGGATGTCAATGCGGTGATGCCTCGTCTACGAACGCCTCTGCACCACAGTGCAAAACACGGAGACGTTCATACCATACGAGCTCTTCTAGCTAATGGAGCTGACATCGATTTGCGCGACGATCACAAACATACATCTCTCTATTACGGAGCATGGAAAGGACACTACGACGTTGTTAGACTACTAGTTGCTCGTGGAGCCAATCCCTACTTGCCGAGCCACATGACCATCGGGCATCTAACTCGATTCACTAACTACGATATCTCCAACATGCCAGAGGGTGTTCACGCGTGCTGAATTCATTGTGTGAATTCATACAGATAATTTTTATTGTTGTAGATCTTAATATACATTGGCCTCATAAGTAGGGAATCCCTAAATCCGAACTTTTATTCCTTATTCTTTGTAACATCCTCAAAAACTCATAACTAGATATCACCCTTCCCGTAATCATCATTAGTTCATTGGACTGACTCAAAAGTTGTTGATGTTTTATTTTTGGAATAACATAGAACGTAACCTCTAATTGAGAAAGAGGGTAAAGGATATTTATTTTTGGAACAAAATCTGTGTCAGTTGAATGTCCTACAACAAAGAGGGACTAGAAGCTACCTTGACTAGAATTAAAATTTGGAAAGTTGATGTCCTCATTCTTTGCAGGAAAACGTTACGGGAGAATGTCAGAGAACGACACCAACGATCAGGATGAATCGTTCATGTATGATTCGTACGAGAACATCAAAGCGAAGATAGAAGAAGGAAGGAATCTGTCGTCTTGTGATAGATACGGATGTGTTCCATTACATTATGCAGTGCAAAATCCAGATCCGCAGGTGGTGGAATTGATCCTCAGAAAATATTCGAACATAAGTCCACTGGATCATAATGGGAAGTCGCCACTTCATTATGCATGCCAAGAAGGGAGGCTGTCTACCTGTAAGTTTCTGATCCACAGTGGAGCGGATGCGAAAAAACCGGACTGCAATGGAGTGACTCCATTGCACTGTGCAGCTCTTAAGGACGACACGAACATAGTCCAGTTGCTAATCGATCAAGGAGCTGACATTCACGCCAAAGGAGATGTATTTGGGAAGACACCTCTGTGGATCGCTGTGGAGAACGGGAATCTGGAAGTAGCTCAATTGTTGATAAACCAAGGAGCGAGTTTGCAGGAACGTGACGATGTAGGACGGTTGGTGATTCATTCAATCATTTCAGAGGATAATGGCAGCGTACTGAAGTTTCTACTGGACAGAGGGGTGGATGTGAATGTGAGAACTTGGGATGGCTACACTCCTTTCTTCAGAGCCTGCTTGGTTGGAACCTTCGATACTGTGATGAAGT
Source organism: Chrysops caecutiens (assembly GCA_963971475.1). NCBI lineage: Eukaryota > Metazoa > Arthropoda > Insecta > Diptera > Tabanidae > Chrysops > Chrysops caecutiens. The sequence continues at coordinate 29,286,873 of OZ020567.1, read as the reverse complement.
TGGTCGAAGAAGGAGCTAGAATTAACCCCATTTCTGATAACAAAGAAATACCTCTTCATTTTGCAAGCGAAATGAGTCGTCGTCGAGTGATTGATTTCCTCTTGAGGAAGAAGTCAATGGTGGACGTAGTTGATACTTTTGGCGATACACCTCTGAAAGAGGCTTGCATGTGTATCATTGAGAATGATCCGGAGCGACACGTTGATGCTGCACGGAAACTTCTGGAATGGGGGGCTAGTGCTCGGCATAAGAAGTCAAATGATTCCAACCTTGTCCACTTTTCAACATGGGGCGGATCCCCAGAATTAGTGGAGTTGCTGTCAAGCTACGGCGCAAACCCGAACGCAGTCAACGATGCCGGAGAGACTGCTCTGACAAATGCTTGCGAGAAGATGAATTGGGGCGTCGCAAAGTTTCTCCTCTCAAAAATGGAACGTCCTCTTCTTGATCAGGAAACTCATTCAGGACAAAATGCTCTCTCATTCGCTATCCAAGGACGAAACAATGAAATTGTTGAAAAACTCATTAGTCGAGAAGTTGACTTATCCAACTCAGTGCTTGATGCATGCATTTCGGGTGACATTCGTTTCGTTAAGCGCTTCATTGATCTCGGTACAGATCCTACCACTGCTGGAAAGCGGAACACTCTACCGATTAATCTGGCTGCAGCTGAAGGAAAGACTAACGTGGTCGAGTACCTGCTGCTAAATGGATGCAGTATAAATTCAACAAATGCGCTTCAAGAAACTCCTTTACACAGCGCAATTTCAGTTGACACCAACTACAGCATGGTTGAATATCTTCTGAAGAACGGAGCTGATGTGGGAGCGCGCAACATTGATGGGAAGATTCCACTACATTTGGGTGTCAGCAGTAGTTACTACACTGATCTGTTGATCAAGTACAAAAGTGACATTGACAGTTGTGACAATAACAACGACACTCCGTTCCACTTCGCTTGTGCTCACGGAGACTTGGAGACAATCACTCTCCTAGTGAATGCTGGAGCGAATGTTTTTGCTCTGAACAATTTACAGAAATCAGGAGCTCATTTCGCCGCTGAAAATGGACATGATGACACGTTGAAGTATTTGGTGCAACTTAGTCTCGACATCAACTCAATGAGTTCGGAGCATGGAGCTCCTCTACATCATGCTGCGATCACCGATCACGAGAACGTCATAGAGTATCTCCTCAATGATGGGGTTGACATCGATTCTAAGAACAGCAACGGGGAAACCGCTCTTCATTGCGCAGTTGACAAAAACAGCAACACTTCTGTCGAATTTCTGCTCCAGCGAGGAGCAAATGTCAATGTGGCGTCTAACGATGGCGTTACGCCGCTCCATCTTGCCGTCGAGCTCAATTCTACACGCATGAATATTCTTGATTCTCTCCTGGAAAAGAAGGCTTCTACAGAAGTTGTTGACCAGAACGGCGAAACGATACTACACCATGCATGTCAATTCTCCGACACAAAAATGATCGAACGCCTCCTGGAGATGGGCAGTGACCTGAAAAGAACAGACAATTCCGGTAGAAACGTCCTGCACTTTGCTGCAATGAGTGGCTCAATCGATCTCGTGAAATTCTTCTTCCATCGTGATCCCGGACTGAATCGTCCAGACAATAATGGCCACAGACCACTTTACTATTGCGCTTACAGACTGCCTGGAGAGTTTCTGCTTCCGATCACTTCAGACATCAAGCCAGAAGAATTGAATTCCTTGATCTGCACCGATTCCTGGGATGATTCCACACCAAAACTTCTAAGAAAACTAATTAACTTGGGAGCAAATGTTAGAGTAACAGACGAAAACGGCAACACACCTCTACACTACGCAGCTCGCTTCGGATGTGTCAAATCAATCAAACTTCTATTAGCATCCGGAGCAGATGTCAATGCTGGCAATAAAGAACACCAAACCCCGATCTATTTCGCAATCAATTCGAACAACATCGACGCCCTCAAAATGTTATTTTCCGCAAATCCTAACCTCAATCTTGAAGATTTCAAAAGTCGAACACCACTAGAATACGCCAAACAGGTGAAACCTAGATTTGTAAAATATCTTTCCTCAAGAATTTCGATATAAAGTGTAATTACAGATATTAAAGTTTTTACAAATTTGTTCTTTAAAAGATTTTCATTTACATTTTCTATTTTCCATAACACATCACAAACCGAAAGTCCAACAAAACTGTCAAACAGTGACGTGTCCTTAAAGTAAAGAATTTGAGGAATTTCCAGAAACTTTAAAATGACCCAATTCGACGCGCACATTCACAGTTATCTGTTGTGTAACTGATAACTTGAACAGAGCTTTCCCTTTCAAATAACAAAAAAAGCTTAAGATATGAAGCTACTTTTCTTACTAGGCCAAATGTGTTCAAATGTGTCCAAATGTGAAACGAAAGTTGAAAGTGTTCAATAAAAGTTCTTGAAATAAAATCAATAAAAAGCTTATTTGGTATTTGACAAAAAGCTTCTTTTCTGAGTATTCCTGTCAAACGTGTGTGACATAGCAAAGTGAAAATTACTTAATCGATGTTTTTGTTTACAGTAGTTCACTTAAATATTGCGTAAGTTTTGAAAGAATAAAAAGTGCAAGAAAAGTTTAGAGAAAGTGCAAAGGAAAGTGAAAAGAATTTTATGAAGAAAGTGTATACGATATTTTCCACAATATTTGCCATCACATTAGCGGAGTAAACGAGGAAGTAAGGACGAATTTTCCTGGTTATGTTAATGTGAAAATGTTAACAAGAATTTATTCTTAATAAGGACTTTAAGGACATCACCTACATACAAATGACATGCCAAGTTGTTGCAGAAAGGTAAGGAAAATGTTACTTTGTGGTTTTGATTATCATCACCCTCAGTCCTGTCCTTAATTGTCCTTTCTAAATTTTACAATATCGATCTGGTGTTGAACTTATTTTGTGAATGTTCTTAAGTCAGTTGTTCAAAGGACCTCTGGGGAAATTAAGGGAATCTTCTAAAATTCGTTAGACATAAGGAACATTTTCAGCATAAAGGCGTCATTTTTATCATGTCCTGATTGCGAAGGAATTTTTCAAGAAACACGCAACGTGTGGGAGGCTCACATATTTGCGTGGCCTCCTTTTTGGAGTCAGATACTCGTTCAACCGGAAGTTGATTTTATTTATCCGAGATATTCAATTTTTTATGTTCATCTTCTTCTTACATTTCCCGAATGTTCCACGTGCGGAGTTTTGAATACAATCCAATTTACAAGAGGCACGCAAGGATAAAGTTCATCAAATTCAAGGACATGCCATGTTGCTTCACTGGTTTGTCTTTATTTTATTCACTGAAAACAGTGCGCAATTCGTCCTTACATAAATTATATTTCGAGATGGTTTCAAACAAGAAACAAGGACACAACCCTTAGTCATAATGTATCCTTCTTATATTCCATAAAAACAATGCGCAATTTGCTCCCAAATAACGACGATGACTAATCACTGATACTCTGACAAGGTGACCCACTGCTTTTTGGGGCAAATCTGTACTCGTCCTTTTACCAATTTACACATACTTGTTGATGACCACTTCTAAAACAAATCTTGTAAACATAAGCCTTGTAAGAGTTATCCTTTCCTTGTTATGTTAGTCCTGATTTCGTAGCTACATAAATAACGACGACTAATTGACAAATTGTTGACAAGGATACCGACTGTTTTCTAAGGACACTACCTTAGAAATTAGTACTGTCCCCATTTGGCTTTATTTCTTTTCTTGATTTGTGGCATTTAATCCAGGATTCGTGTATTAATATCAATGTGTCCTTATGTTTGTCCCTATGGTTTCCAAAGGAATTCTTCAATTTGATTGATACTAGCAAACTCGATGTTCCCTAATAACATTAACAGACTAGAGTTAAACCGACTAAACTTGAACCAGTTGAGGTTTAGTCGGTTTAACCAACATCACCTGTCAGACTAAAATCGATTTATCTGTCAAAACAACTCAAACAAAATGGATCCTGAAGTTTGCAATAAGCCGGTTTTCGAAAATTGTATTTTCTCCGTTTCCATGAAAAACCGGTTTCAGTTCTGTAGTCTGTCTCCGCTTTAATGCCACTACTTTGAAAGTTTTTGGTTTTTTCATTAGGTGATTTGTACGATGATTCTTTAAGAAATGTTCAGTTCTGAGCACTTGAAAGGCGCAACGACACTTTTTAGTGTCACAATTGTGCCGAAAATAGTACCAGCGTCAATTAGTAATCAAAAACCGAGAAATTTGTAAGCTTTCCCTGCTCTATTTCCATGTAATTTTTTTACGTGTCTAGACAGAATCGAGCAGAACTTTTTCTCAATTCAATTTGGGAAATCAAAAAACCGCGTCACATGATGATGATGTTGCCAAATTTATTGGAACGGGCTTGTGAACATCTCTCTCTATCCAGAAGCCCCATATATAATAGAAGTAAATTTTTTTTTTATCACACGTGGACCAGTGCATCAAACGAGTAATGGAAAGGGTTAAAAATAGAAAGAAAGCTCCAACACATAGTATCCCCCAACAAAAACGGACAATTAATTATAGAACGGAAAAGCGTCGATTGGTGAATTTGTAAAAAGCCTCGACCAGTTTTCATCTCGCGTTTCTCGAGCGTATTTGTCCGTTTAGTCAGTTTTATTATTCAAAATTACGCCAATTAATTAGACCAAATTGAACCAATTATCAATAGAATAGTGTTTTGCTGAAATCAACTCCGGGACCAAAGAGCCTAACTAGTCAACCTCTGCCGATTTGGCAAGTGAAGTGATACAATACAAAGTGAAGCAGCACAAATAACTATAGTTTTTGGGATAATATTTTTCAAGTGTAAGTCACTGGTCCTAGACTACACCTTGACAGTTGATCATCTTGACGTCATGAGGTGATACTTGCATGTGATTTTAATTGACGCAAATTTATAAAAACAAATTTTGTATTTGTCCGTGTGTGTGTCTGGTTTTGGTGGAAATATGACAGAGAATTTTTGGAAAATTTTTTAAATTTATTGAGTCTAAAAATGACTCTGCCCTGTGAGAAGTGACGGCAGAATTGAAAATATTTTCTAATATCTCCATGGCATTGTATGGGATATTTTTATCAGTTATATGTGATTTAGATAACATTAAAATTTGATTTTGATTTGATTGATTAAAGTTCGTAATGAGTTAGCTTTAATTACTTAAATCAAATCAAAACAGGCAATTTGGAGAAAGGTCATTTGAAGGTTGGCAGCATGAGATCTGGACTGTTTGGATATAAATTTCCGATCAAGTCCGTCCCATGGCGAGCCTCCAACACACCCAAGAGTGAACTAACACTGTGTTTTTGAAAAAGAGTGACAAGATCAATTACTATTTTCATTTGTATCAATTAATTTGAAATCCATCATGATCAACATATTCACATTTAGTGTGTAAGTGTAGAAGGTTAATAATGTTATTGACGAAAACTCTTTTTTAGGTCCAGGATACCTACATTTCACCATAGCGAAACGGAAAGTTGCAGTCGCAAAATGTCGGATGATGAGGCATGGAATTTTGCCTTGTGTGATGCATGTAAGAAGGATAGTGTTGATAATGTAAGGACAGCATTGGAACATGATGCTGAAGTGAATGCGAAAGATTTCAATGAGAAAGCTCCACTTCATTATGCTGCAAAAAATGGAAATTACGAAATAATAAAGATTTTATTGAATAGTGGAGCAGATCCGAATTTGACGAATTGGATCAAGGAAACCGCTTTGCATTACGTTGCGAAACGAGGGGATATTGAGATTGTTAAGCTGTTGCTAGAGAATGGAGCCAAGGCGGATATTTTCAATGATTATGGGGATATACCGTTGCACTTTGCTTGTAAAAGCGGGAATGTGGAGATCGTCAAGATGCTTCAAGCTTGTGCAGGAGGACTGACAGCAGCCAATGAAAAAGGTGATACACCCTTGCATATGGCAGCGGCTAAGGGTAAACTTGAGGTTCTAAAGTTTTTGCTGGAACAGGGCGTTGAGTTGGAAACAACAAATAAAGCCGGTAACACTCCTCTCCACGCTGCAGCATCAGGAGGTCATTTAGACGTTGTCAAACTTTTAGCAGATCGCGGAGCAAATGTCAAGGCAACAAATGAGGAGCAACAGAGTCCGCTACATTCAGCAGCACGCCTTAATCGTGCCGATTGTGTGGCTTTTCTGTTGGATGCAGGAGTGGGTATAGATTCCTTGGACATTGCCAAGAGGACACCGTTGCATTGTGCAGCAAGACAAGGAGCACTGGACGCTGTGAAAATACTACTTGATCGTGGCGCAGCTGTCAATGCACTAGACATGCACAATTACACACCATTGCATTTGGCATCGAACTACGACTACGTCCAAGTTGTAGAATGTCTACTTGATCGTGGCGCCGATCCGAACATACCCAACGACGAGGGTACAACGCCTTTCCTGAACGCCTGCACTCTATCGGAGTTAAGTATAATTAAGTTGTTCTTAGAGCGAGGAGTAGACGCTAAGACCACTGGAAAAGGAGGAATGTCAGCTCTCCATTTCGCCATGATGCGAGCTGAACGAGCATACGATATAGCAAGTATTATTCAACTTCTACTAGACCACGGCATCAATGTGAATGCAGTCGATGACAGAGACAAAACACCATTGCACTATATTTTCAAATATAATCCGGGGAAGTACAGAAAATCCCTAGTTAAGCAATTGATAAGCTCTGGAGCAGACGTCAACATTGTCAGTCAGTTCAAGAAGACACCATTGCATCATGCCTCGGAAATGCACGAATTTGAGATACTGCGAGTCCTGGTGGACAATGGAGCAGATTGTAGTCTAGTCGATCAGGACGGGAATCTTCCATTGCATCATGTGTGCCATAGTGGAAAGTCTGAATATGTGAAAGTGCTCCTCGATCATGGTAGCAATGCGGCAGCTACAAACAATCATGGTGATACTCCACTCAGTATGGCTGTGTGTCGTGGATATCTGGATATTGTCCAGCTATTGCTGGAGCAGGGAATTCCAATAGAAATACCAGATCATTCCAATAAAAAGCTTTTGCATTGTGCATGTCATTCGGGAAATTCGGAATTGGTTAAACTCCTAATAGAACATGGAACAGAAGCTAATGAAGCTGATGAAGATGGTAATCTTCCGTTGCATTTAGCAGCAAAAGCTGGCAGTGCAGATACAATGAAAGTCCTATTAGATTTAGCAAATGATCCAAATGCAAGTAACAAAGACGGTTTCACACCACTCCACTTTGCAGCAATAAGTTCCGAAAGAGATGCTGTGGAGTTGCTTCTGACCAAGTCCGTGGACATAAATGCAGTTAACAAAGATGCTCGAACTCCGTTGCACTATGTTGCACATGCAGGAAATGCAGAAATCGCTGAAATACTGTTAGCCCGTGGAGCAAATTTGATGCCAGTCGACAGTACAGGAAAGACGCCATTGCATTTGGCATGTGACACTGAATGTCCGAAGATTGTCAAAGTTTTGTTAGATCGTGGCAGTGACGTGAATTGTCGTGATAACGAAGGAAAGACTCCACTACACTATGCTGCTTCATGCTACGAATCAGAATCCGCTCAATTACTCTTAGAAAGTGGTGCTGACATAAACGCCAAGGACAACGAAATGAGGACACCTCTCCATATATGCATCGAAGGATGCTACTCGTTTACACTAAAACTTTTATTTGCACGCAAAGCCGCTTGCAATGTCGCCGACATAGAAGGTAGAACTCCAGTCCATGTAGCAGCACTTAGTGGAGACTTACAAGTGTTCGAAGGTCTTCTAGAACTCGGAGGCGACTGGAAGGTTCTGGACAACAAGAAACGCTCACCTCTGCACTACGCTGCTTTCCAGGGTAATTCCCACATTGTCGAGAAACTTCTAGAACTAGGTGCAGATGTAAAAGCACCCAGTGAGGAATATGGCACTCCACTCCATCATGCCTCCGTTCGAGGTAACTCGTATTTGGCCAATGTCCTTCTTCGACATGGCGCCGAAATTAACTCAGTGAATCGAGAGGGTAAAACTCCACTACACTACGCCATCTGGTCGGATGAACCAGACTACGTGAAGTTCCTCCTCAGATCAGGAGCCAACACAACCATCCTTGATACTGACAAACGCAGTCCATTGCATTTAGCTTGTATATCAGGTAATATAGATATAGTTAAACTACTGTTAAGTCGCGATTTCGACGTTAAAGCACAGGATATTGACGGTAAGACACCAATTCAGTATGCTGAAGAAAATTATCACGACAAACTTGTTAAGCTTCTTTTGTCAAAAACTTAAAATTAAAAAATTTCATTAAACACGCATTTACTATAATTAAAAGAAAATTACAAGAAATAAATTTATTTAAATGTTATTGCCGAACGTTTATTTATTAATTTATTACTTAATATTTAAGTTTATTTATGTGTATTCATGTATAACTTGTTGACGAAGGGAAATTTTAAATATATAATATATTTCTATGAAATAAAAGTTTTATAGTTTTCTTAAACTTTTGTTAAAATCATAAACAAACTTAAAAACTTTTTACTTGTTCTAGACAACCACTAAGAGTTGACCTAAATGTATTTATTCCTATAAATTCTTAAAGATATGATGGTCGAGAAGTCACAGAACTTAACCTCAATTCAACGAGAAGAAAGTGGGAAGGGTTATCAGTCAAAATGTCATAAATGATTCATTAGTGGTCAAATTTATCAGCGGTCTTATCATCTCCGAGCACCTGAAATCATTCCAAGTTCCAACGGCCATTTCAACGATTACGTCAAAATATTTGACAGAAATAAAATGCTGACCTTGAGTGGCAGAATTCAAACAAATCGCAGCACATGTGGGGGAGAGAGCATGCGTGCAGGAATTCTCTCACGTCGTGTTGAGAGAGTGAGTGGCAGAAGAGATTTTTTCATTTAGAAATATGTTTACAGTGGCTTGCAATGATTGTTGTTCCACTTCGATGGGAACTGACAATTGTGTGTAGACAAAATTATTGGAGAAATTTCAATTTTGAATTACCGTTAATTTCTTAATGAGAAATGAATTACAGTGCGCGGACGCACTGATTTTGAGAAGATTGCACAGTTTTGCGATAGAAGAAAGTGAAGATTAAGCAATTAAAGTTAACATTGAAGATGGATATGTATAAAATTATTAATTCGTAACTAAACATATCTTTCGTTAAGTTTGCTGTTCGTGGATGTACTCCTTTCCTCAAAATCTAGGTTCAAATCTTGATTTTTAGAAAGTTTCCATTATCTGTCATTTCGAAGAATTCTGCTTCATCTGAGGTTATTGACGGAATATTATAAAAAATAAAATAAGAATTCTTCGAATTTATAACATTATATTTGGATAAAATGGCTTCTCAATTAAATAAATAGAAACAAACATGATAATGAACAAAGCTTTGTGAAGCTAGAGAGTCTTAATCTCATTACTATCTCATTAAATTGCAAATTTGAAGATTAAATTAACAAATAATTGAATTCAAGCCACAGCCACAGCACCGAACGCACCGAGTAGTCGTTGCAGGACAGGATTATTATGACTATTTGCTATGCTGAATGGAGTTTCACCAGCTAAATTGGCTTTTGTCGCACTGACGCCGAGTTCAAGAAATCTTTGGCATATATTTTCGTTTTGTCTTTGACACGCGTAGTGGACAGCATTATTTCCATCAGCATCTTCGACGTCAGGTGTTGCACCATGCTGTAGTAGAAGTTCTATTAAAGATTCGTCCATTGCCATAAGGGCAAATATGAGTGGAGTGAGTCCATCTCTATCACGAGCATTGACATTAGCCTGGTGATCCAAGAGCAGCTTCACTGTGTCCAGATTCTCTTTTTCGCACGCATAGTGAAGTGGCGATCGTTGCATGGAATCTGCTACATTCGGATCGGCTCCGAACTCCAACAGATGTCGCACTGCGTCTGATTTTATATTCTCCGCAGCGAAATGCAGAGGAGTCCTCAAATTCTTATCACAACCATTTATTATTTTTTTGTCCACTTCTCCAGCAGCCTTTAAGTGATCTAGGATGATCTTCACGTTGGCGGCTTCTTGGTACTCACAAGCTTCGTGCAGTGGATTCCTGTCTATAGCATCTGTAACATCAACCTTAACTCCAGACTGCAAGAGGAACTGCAAAACTTCACTCTTGCAATTTGTAGCTGCGTAATGTATTGGTGTAACACCTTCCCTGTTTGGCAATGTCAAGTTTGCTCCAGATTCCACTAGAAGTTTCATCACGTCCAAGTCACAATTTGAAGCCGCATGATGTACAGGTGATTCATTCAACTTAGTGACAGCCGTCACATCAGCCCCATTCTGAAGCAGCAATTTAACGATGGGGAGGGAATTGGCACTTGCAGCCATGTGGAGTGGAGTCGCTCCACGGGAATTCTTAAACATAACATAGGCTCCCATTTCCATTAGCATCTTAACCAATTCGTAGTTCTTGGTTCGAACAGCGTAATGTAAAGGTGTGTTTCCCTCAATGTCTGCCACATCGAGAACAGCTCCTTCTTCGTATAACAACTGAATCACTTCCACAGGTGCATTCTCACTAGCGATACTGAGCGGAGTACGTATGTTTCTGTTTGGTAAATTCACATCGGCTCCATATTTCAAAAGCTCCAAAATAATTTCTTGAAACTGATATTGCTGACTTCTCGATCGGAAACTACGGAGAGTGTAATGCAACGGTGTCTCGTTTTGGCTTCTGTCTGCTTGATTCACATTAGCTCCATGTTTCAGAAGTAATCGTAACACGTGTAAATGTGGTTTTTCACACGCTCTGTGAATTGGATACTGTCCGGATGCATTTTTCGTCTTAACATCAGCTCCGCGCATCAGTAATTCTTCAACAATTTTACAATTACCTTCTTCACAAGCCACATGCAATGGAGACTCTTCAGTTTCATTAACCGCATTCACATTTGCACCATTTTCCAGTAATACCTTTACCACATCAACATTTTCTTCTTTTTGACAAGCAATATGCAAACAAGTATTGCTATCACTGTCCAACGCATTCACGTCTGCACCGTAATTGACTAACTCCTTCACCTTCTCCAAATTACCATCTCTGCAAGCTGCATGCAAATTATATTCACCTTTTTGTCTGTTCATGGACATTTCGAAGTCACATCCAAGTGAAAACCTGAAACATAATTGAAAATTATATTAATTATTTTGCAAACATAACTTTCACTAACTACGAAAACATAATTCACGTGGCCGCTGTAAGAGAACATCAGCAAAACTAAACAACGAAAATTTCACTCCTCACTGTACTCAAACGTTTCGGAGTCAAATCCGTGAGTGAAATTTCAACACTGTGACGTCACGATATTTTGACAATTGAAAGAAATAAATTAATTGGGAATAGTGACTGGTAGGATTTAAATGAATTTTGTTGATATTTCACAGGGAAATTGATGATTTTCAATAAGCAAATGAATAAATTAACTATAATTAAATGTAATCACCACAAATAACTGAACACAATCTTATCTTCTATGACGTGGACAAGGAAAATTCACAAACCCGGGAAATATTAAATCACGTCCAATAGCCGGAAAGTTTTTGTTAAAAATCGTGAAAAATCAATGTATGAGAAAATTCAGCTGATTTTATTGATTTTACTTACCAAAAACAAAACAATACAATATCAATATGAATTATATTAGTTTTATTTATGAAACAATTTCGAAAATAACCCGAACAACTTGAATACCAAACAAAAACTTTTCGTCTTTCTAATTTTGACACAGAATGAACCTACGCATATATCGCGCGATCGGCAAATTATCTTTCTGTTTCTAGTGTCAATGGAGAGGAAGTGACGTTGACGTTGTTAATCAGATTTTTGTCAAAAGTTCAATATCCTTCTTCCTGTTCCTGAACTATTGAACTTTGTAAATGTGCAATGTTTGCATTTAAATTGAACTGATATTCGAAATGGTGATAACGATAAGTCGTGTTTGTTTCAATCTTCTAGTCACTAGTGCAACTGATCGTTGATCGTGTGCAACTAACTAATTCGTCCGATGTTATGTTCCCACTTTGAAAACACTAGAAATGCCAACGTTTTCAATCATCCCGGAAGATCAGTTCAGTAGTACTCCTCCCACAATCTAGTGATCTTGATCGATTATACTTTGTCCGCCAGTGATTTACCCTTTCTGTTGTTCCTATCATGGCTGTTACCTACAGTGTATCATTCTCAAATTCGGCATTAACCATTTAATTTATTTTAATTTAAAGAAAATTCGTTTCCACGCAACTGGAAAACCCTGATTTGAAACCCTGATAGTGTCCAGCCAGTGGAACAAAAAAACAAACCAAACTCAACTTTGACCTTTTATCAATGACATACATGATACTGATTATCTAATAGCTATTTGTTTTCAAAATCGCGTTTCATTGGTGTTATCATCATGTTTAATACATGAGTTCAAAAGCTTAAGATTTTGTTCTTGGAAATGTGATTGATTATACAGTGCTGATGAAGCTCCTTGTGTCTTGAGAAGCAGTTGCTTTGAATTTGTTAACGAAGACGCTCATCTTTGGGATTTGTCTTCGTGTAAAATGGCAGTTGAAATGTTAAAGGTGTTTTTACTTTTCGGAGTGGTGTGCTTGATTGGAGCACATGAATCGCATGTTGGGAAGTGTCCATGGATACCACCAGTTCCACATTTTGACATCACCAAGGTAGGGTTTAGGTGAGGCAAGTGGTTTTGATTTGCAAAATGATGGTTTCTCTGTTCGAAGTTTACTGGCAATTGGTATTCTATACAAAAAACATCGCCACTAGCTCCATGTGTCACTTACCACGTAGCTGGGACTGATGATGACGACAAGTACATCTTGACGGAATACTCTGATTTGGGAAACAATCGGTTCCAGTACAAGTTCAGTGGACAATTGTCAATTGTGTTCCCTGATGATCCAGGGAAGTTGTACCTGAGATATCCTCGAGCTCTCAAGGGATACAGATATCACGTGTTCGCAACTGATTACACAAACTATGCTGGAATTTTCATTTGTCAGAATTACGGACTATTCCATCGACGCAGCATTGTCCTTCTGTCCAGAGAGAGGACTCTTGCTGATCATTACATGCTCGCCATGATCAATAAATTGCAGGAATTCGAAATCCCTCTGGATGGACTAACCACCATCGATCAGGAGTATTGTTTACGTGAAAGCCTTCATCACCATACAGTCCATCATCCTGCTCATGGACCACCTCAACCTACTCAGTCGGTTCAGCCACATGTTCCCCTTGAAACTGGTCAACCTCCTCAGCCCGTGCAGCCACTTCAACCAGTTCAGCCATTTGTCCCACTTGAAACTGGTGAACCTGCTCAGCCAGTTCAGCCATTTGTCCCACTTGAAACTGGTCAACCTGCTCAGCCAGTTCAGCCAGTTGTTCCACTCGAAAGTGGTCAACCTAGCCAGCCACTAGAAACTGGTAAACCGTTTGAGCCAGTTCAACCTTTCCTAGAGACAGCCTCAGGACAACCAGCTACTCCCGTCAACATTGTTACAGACTTTCCACTTGTCGGAGTCGAGGAGTCCGTTCCAACTTTCAATGTCAACCTCGAAGATGTCCTTAAGGAGAATAGTGATGCTGCTATTTTTGAATTAGGCACAACACCAACAGAGAGCAGTACTGGGTCAAGTGTCGATCCACGATTCCAGTAGACGTTTCCAATTTCGATGTAGGGAAAGCTAATAAAATAAAACAAATTTGTCTCAATATCCGCATTTCAGGATTCAATACAAAAATAATTTTATTTTCGAATTCAACCTTTGACCCTTAATGTGTGTGATCCACGAGCAGCAGTTGTGATAACATTTTATTTTCCATCATTGATTCTAGCAAATGAAATTTTGTTGGAAAAAAGCTTGAAAAATTTCACGGAATTTATTTTTAAAACGAGATTAAATTAAAAATAAAAATTTATAAAAAATTTATAATGCGAATCGGAATTTTGGTGCATTAAAATAATTTCTGTGTCCAGGAAATTTCTTCATGAGTCAATTTTCTTAAAAGATTCTAGCGTCTTTAACCTGCTGACCCAAGATATCCATTTGAAAGACTTCAACTCAATTCCAGGATTTGTAAAATTTTTGCTGCTACGTGGAGCTCTGACTGTCTTGAATCCTTGAATCCCTTGAACGTTTGCAGGTATTCAAATGATTGTCTCTAACTTTTGAAAAAGTTTTAGAGAACATTCAAAATTTTCGGGTGAATTTTTGAGATTTGAGTATTGAAAAGCTTCCCGAAAAATATTTTTAGCCCAAAATCGAAAGCTTCCCATTATAAACAACCAGTTGGACGACCGAAACTTTTCAGTTTTTCATACAGTCTGAATGACAGTTTTTCGAAAGAAATTATTATTTTTGATATTTGCAATAATATTTTATTTGTAATAATTGCAAGAAATATATTTTAATAGATATATAATTCACATTTATAAAGTGATTGTCAGTGATAGTTGTGACAAATTTATTATCCGGATTTATAAAAGATCAATGATTCATCAATTCCTGTAACAAAGTCAAGAGTCTTGTGTGATTCACTAGTTCAATTGCCTACAAAATTTTGAAAAGTTCAAGGCATCAACTTGACTTTGACATTGACTCAAAGTTATATATTCGTCCAGGATTCGTGGGGTCAAAGGACTATGAGTCACTGAGTCAGTGAATAAGTGCAGGTGAGTTATGTGAAGTCATGCATAAATGACGAGTTAAATTTATTTTGAGAAACCGCAGAGAACAAACACAACGAAATGTCAGACGGGAAGCGACATCTTCTCTTGGCCTGCGAAAGAGGAGACGTGAATGAGGTAGTGCGATTGCTGCAACAGGGTTTGGATGTGGACGTGCAAGATGAAGAGCTGATGTCACCATTGCACTACGCTACTCAAGGAGGTCACTTGCTAGTTGTCAGACTTCTGTTGGAGCGAGGAGCCAACATTGAGATCAGGAACTACTTCAACAGGACACCACTCTTCCTGGCGGCAGAGAAGGGTCACGCCACCATTGTTCGAGAGCTTCTTGACCGTAGAGCGAAGTGTGACGTTCGAGACCACTTCCGAAGTGCACCCATCCACGCTGCCTCTAATCACGGACATGCAGATATCGTTCAGATCCTTTTGAATGCTGGATGTGATGTGAACCAAGTTGATGATGAAAACGATGTACCTCTCCATTACGCTGCTTTGCGGAACTACTACGCTCTGACCAAGCTGCTGATCGAGAACGGTGGCAATGTCAATGCTGTTGATCAAAAGTATCGAACACCTCTACACTACAGCTGTGATAAAGGCCACTTCGCGGTGAGTCGTCTCCTGCTTGATTTCGGAGCAGATCCAAACCGTCTCGACAGTTTAGGCGAGAGTCCACTGCATTTAGCTACAAAAGCGGGAAGTCTCGAAATCGTAAAGCTGCTCGTCGACAGTGGAACGAACATGAACGCTGTGGATCTGGAAGGACGTACTGCTCTCCATGCTGGAGCCTGTTTCAACCGATCGTGTATCATTAAGGTTCTTATCCAAAACCAAATCAATCTGAGGAGTGTTACTCTGAAGAAACAAAGTGTTCTTCATTTCGTGTGCATGTACTGCGATCCGGAAATAGTGGATCTCATCGTAGAACGAGGGATAGATCCAACAATACGAGACTTCGAAGGGAAGACTCCTCTGCATTATGCTTGCATGAACACAAACGCTGACGTTGTGCGGACTCTTCTCAATCACATCAGCACCGACAGAGTCAGGTTCATTAACTCTCCTGACAAGCAGGGAAGAACTGCTTTGCACATTGCTTTAGCCAAGAACTTCTTTGATAGCAAGACTTCCAGGTTGAGTTGCTCAGAGAGCTGTTGCACTTCGGACGAAATTGCAATCGTTAAGCTGCTTCTAGACCAAGGAGCTGATGTGAACTTCAGATGCAAACAGAATCTGACGCCATTGTTTTATGCCCTCATGTCCATGAACACTGGGTTGATAAAAGGACTCCTCGATCGCGGAGCTCTTGTAAATGTGTCTGATGGCGGTGGTTTCACACCTCTGCACTTTGGGGCTTGTGAAGGGAACCTGCAAGTGTGTCAAATGCTTGTTACGAAAGGAGCTGAAATAAATCCCAGCAACGGAGATGGCGATACGCCACTTCATTTAGCATGTATCAATGGACATGTGGATGTGGTCAAGTATCTCCTAGAGAACGGCGCCAATCCGAATGTTCACAACAAAGCGAAGGAGGCTCCACTTCACTTGGCTTGCAACATCAATGGGCGAGACATTGTACCACTCTTGTTGGACTACGGTGCTGACATAAACGCTGCCAACTGTGACAAGCGAACCGCTCTGCATTATGCTGTTAGCTTTGACGACATCGATGCCGTACGGTGTTTGGTGGAACGTAACGCGAACATACATCTACCCGACTGTGTAGGTAATACAGCACTTCATGTGACGTTTTCCCTGGACGCCATGAGAATTCTTCTAGAGAGAGGTGCTTGTCCGAACACGAGAAATATGTACGGGGAAACCCCAATACACCACGCGTTCACTCCAGAAATCATTCAGCTCTTGAAGCATTTCAGCGCTGATGTGAATGCAATCGATCAAAATGGGAATCTACCACTGCACTATGCCAGCGAATCTGGATCTCTCCCTCGTGTGGACACACTCATCCGGTCTGGGAATCTAGTGAACGCGGAGAATTTCGAAGGGAAGACGCCACTCCATTGTGCTATAGATAAGCAACAGATCGAAGTCGCAAAGTTCCTCATAGACAACGGAGCCGACATTAACTCTGTGACGATCAGCAAGCAAAATGTCCTCCATGCCGCCGTCAGACATAACCGGGAAGACATCGTCCAGTTCCTCCTAGGCCATGGAGCCAATCCTCATGCTGTTGACGTCAATGGCAGGACTCCTCTTATGCATGCTATCGATTTGGGAGCAGCCAAGTGTGTTAGCTTGTTGGCATTGCGAACGAACGAGCTGAATTTGAAGTGATCTTTCGCAGAGGACAGAGACGAATGGAGAGTTGAAGAGACTGCTACTATAGAAATGGCGAATGAGACACGTTCATGTTATATTTAAGAGAATATTTTGTTCAATAAGTTGTTATGTTTGTATTAAAACAATTAAATTTTTAAAAATTTTCAAGAGACTGTTCCTGCTAACCCCTACAGTGTCATACAAATCTGTTAGTCGCCACACGATTGGAAAATTCTGCAAAAGTCTCGTAGTTTTACTTATGTACACCCTATACTGAGTCACAAATCGATTCGACTCAAATTGAAAGCACATGATCATTTTGACAGTTCAATAGCGCGAGAGTTTCGCACAAACGCTCGTGAGCGTAATCTGTTCTGGATTTTCGAGAGACAGCACACTCGAAGTGATCTGCCACTTGTTGGACGAGTTCAGTGATTCCTCAGATACGCGAGAAACTGCACCCGGTTAAATAGTTCGCCTTGACGTGATCCGAAAACGCGTTTTCACAAATTGCTTAAAATAGTTTCAAATAGTTCTTATCAGGAATTTGCGGATAGTCGAGGAAGTGTTTGAAGTGTTTCGATTGGGTTGTAGGTTGTAACTATTATCAGGACCTAAAAAAGTGTCCTTTTCCGAAACGGATTAACTACAATCAGGTAGTGTATCAGAAATCGTCCTAATTTCCAAAAATGTCCGCGTAATTCAGTACAAATTCAAAATTTGAGCTTAACAGGACGTGCGTCATATCGGAGATTATTAAACAAAAATTAAATTTTGAAGAAATATATTTTCAATTTCTTAAGTAATAAATAAAATTTTGATTTGTTAAATAAAATGAATCTAGAAATTTTGCCCACGACTAGAATAATTTCCAGCATTTGGAATGATTCTATTTATAAGTTTTGTAGGATGCTTTAAAAACATAACTAGTGACTTTGCTCGTTAAAACATACACTAACAGATGAGATGACAAATTTAATTTGATTTTTCGAAAATTTCAAATCGAATTTTCAAATTTTAAATTTGAAGGTAATCAAAGTAGAATAATCCAATGAAACATTCGGAAATGCCTGGAATCTGTGGAACATTAAGGGAGAAAACGTTGAGACCGGGAATCGAAATCGCATTCTCTTACCAATGAACTACCACGAGCACATTTTCTTTCCTTTCATGTTCCCACTCACTTGAGTCGCCACAAATCTATCAGTGAAATGAATTAGACCCTTTTCAATGACTGACAAGCAAGATTATTTTCTCATTTGACTGTATCCTCGAAGATCTTATAGAAAATGTCTCCAAGGAGGAAATCATGGAATTTTCCGGAAATGATTTATCAAATTGCAAATTTTGTTAATTTTCTTTAATCAAAAAGGACAGAAAAATGAAAATTGCTTGTCCAGGCAAAGTGGCAAAACCAATAAATACGTTGACTATCCTACAAAAATAAAACGAAATGATCAATTTTGTTACTAATTTTAAATTTTCACAAATTTATATGTTCATTAACATTTATGTGGATAAACTAAAGTTTGTGAATGTGGGTGTCAAAATTAAATTCTGATTTATTTTCCTGATGGGGCAAAAGAAGGAAAATCAATGAGGAGTCAAAAAAATAAAATTAAATGTTTTTCGCGATAGTAATGAAAATTTTTGGAAAGTTTATTAATAATTTCGTGCTTATGATTCCCGGAAACACTTAGACACTTCTTGTATTTTGTGTGAAAGTCATTTTTATGAAACATCACTTACAGTCCTTGCTTATTTGGGAATTAAAATATATTTTATTTCAGAAGGATATACATAAGTCGGTAGAATTGTGAAAGACACTTGGAGTTCGGAGGTAAACGTTTATTAAAAGTTTTATTAATTTAATTAATTTTAAAATCTTTCAGGCAACACAGTTCACAATGAAGGAAACGAAATTCCCTTTGCATCACGCATGTATTACCGGACAACTGGACGAGATTACTCTGCAGCTGGAGCAAGGAGCCAACATCAACACTCAGAACGAGCAGTCCCTGTCGCCATTGCATTCAGCAGCACAATATGGTCAAGTTCGTGTGGTTAAGCTGTTGCTGGAGAAAGGAGCCGATCCGAAGTCAGAGAATGATGTCAAGAAAACCCCATTGCACTTGGCTACCGATCATGGCCATCTGGACATTGTGAAAGTACTCCTCGACAACGGAGCGAAGCTTGATGCTATGGATTTGGTGGGAGTTCGTCCCATTCACAGTGCATGTAACAATGGGCATGCTGACATCGTTAAGGTTTTCCTAGATCATGGGGCGGATGTGAATTCCCGAGACTCCGAACGGGACACACCACTCCACTATGCGGCGATGTACAATTTCCAAGATATGGCGCAACTGCTCCTGGACAGTGGTGCCAACATCGATGCTGTGGATGAGAAGAAGCGCACTCCATTACATTATGCATGCAAGAGAGGTAACGCAAAGTTGGTGAAGATGTTGTTGGAGCGTGGAGCAAAGTTCAACGTGGCGGACTCCAGTGGATTGTTTCCAATTCATTTACTATCGGATGGGGACAATATTGATTTGCTGAAACTGCTCCTCGATCGTGGAGCAGACATCAATGCTGTGAACCCAGTGACAGGCGATACGCCATTGCACAGTGCTTCATACAAGAATTACGCCGATATTGCTCAGCTTCTGCTGGAACGAGGAGCCTCCATCAAAGCGGTTAACAAGCAGCATCAAACGCCTCTCCATTATGCATCTACATTCCCAGAAACTGAGCTGATCAAGCTCCTCATTGACCATGGGGCAGACATTAACGTTTGCGATGAAGAAAAGAAAACAGTGTTGCATCATGCGGTCAAGAATGGTCACGAGAACATCGTGCAGTTGTTGCTGGATAATGGCGCCGATCACAGTGCTGTTGATGGCGATCAACGCTATCCTCTTCACTACGCATGCGAATCTGGGAAAGTTGAAGTTATCAAGATCCTTCTGGATCGCGGAGCAGATGTCAATGTGACAGACAACTCTAAAACGTCACCGTTGCATGCAGCATCTCAGTACAGAGAATTCGACATCATCAAACTGTTGCTTGAACGTGGCGCCAATCCTGACACAGTGGACAAAAACGGAAACTATCCTCTTCACTATGTTTGCTCTTTCGATCGTACAGATGTTGTTCAAGCTTTGCTAGATCGCGGAGCGAACATTGAAGCTGTAAACGAGGAGGGCGACACTCCACTCCACATTGCTTCCAAGTACGACTACCAGGAAGTGGTTCAACTCCTCCTGGCCAAAGGCGCAAACGCCAACCTACCCAACAAGGAGAATAAAACTCCTCTGCATTTCGCGTGCAACTCTCATGGCAAGGACATCGCAGAAATCCTCGTCAAGTATGGTGCCGACGTCAACGCTTTAGACTCCGAGAACAGGAGTCCACTTCATTTCGCATGCGCTCTTTACAAAGTTCCAATTATAAGTGTCCTCTTGGAGAATGGTGCCACAGTGAACGCGATTGACAATTACGGAAAAGCTCCTATGCATCTCATCACATCGGCGACTGGTTTGAAGTTGCTCCTGGATCATGGAGCCGATCCGAAGATACTCGATCACGAAGGAAATTTGGCTCTTCATTGCCTGTGCGAAACAAGCAACGTTCGTGCTGTGCAGATCCTTCTCGATCTAGGACTCGATGTCAACTCGAAGAACAACAAAGACCGCACTCCTCTCCATTTCGCTGCAAAAACCGGACAAACAGAAACCGCTCGTTTACTGGTCCAACGTGGCGCCAATGTCAATACCATTAGCACTAACCACAAAACTCCGCTACATTACGCTGCGTATTCCAAAATGCCCGACATGGTGGAACTCCTCTTGGACAAAGGAGCTGCTGTAGACATGGTCGATAAAGCCGGGAAAACTCCATTGATGCTCGCCCAAAGGAGCGGCGATGAAAGAACTGTGAAATTGCTTCAAGAACGCTTGAAAGCTTGAACCTTATCTGTATAACTAACTTTTTTAAGATGCATGTTCCGTTTATCTGTTATATACTTGTGTGATTTACTGCAAAATAAAACGCGTCTGCTTAACTTTGTGGCGTTTCGATCAAGTTAACCTGATCTTTACACTAGATTTCTGTGAAACTCAAAACGTCAAGAAAATGTAGGTATACAGATTCGAAGGAATTGAAAACATTGAAAGACTTGATTTAAGAAAATATTTTGAAATTTTTATTCATTAACTTAAAAATATTTAATTTTAAGTATAATTAAGTTATTAAACATTCTATTTAATTCGTTCGTGTGTCCAGACAAGCCAGGAACTTGATGATCTCGTTGTGGCCAGCGTCGAAAGCGTAGTCGATTGGAATTTTCTTCTCCTTGTTGATGGCTTCACGAAGCGCTCCGTAGTCCACCAAGAGTTTGACGCAATCGATTCTATTAGCCATTACAGCGTAGTGGAGCGGTGTGTTGTCATCACCATCCGGAATATTAACATTTGCACCGTAGTCCAAGAGAAGACGGGTGATGTCTAGATTACCGACAGCTACTGTGAAGTGTAGCGGCGTTGCACCTTCTTTACTCAAAGCATTGATGTTGCACCCAGAGTCCAGCATCATTTGAATGACATCGAAGCAGTTCAGAGTGGCTATGTAGTGAAGGGGCAGGTTGCCGTCAACGTCAATGATGTCGCATTTCGCTCCGCAACGGAGGAGGACTCGGATAACTCCTAGATTTTGGTTGATAGTCGCATGATGGAGTGGGGTCTTGTTCTCCTTGTCGACGCAATTCAGATCGGCGTTGTGGTTTACAAGAAGACAGATGTTCTCTGTTCGATCCGCTTCGCAGTGGCACGCTATGTGGAGGGGTGATCTCCCATCGACGTTTATCACATTGACACAAGCTCCAAATTCCAAAAGAGTACGCAGCAGCTCCGGATTGCTCTTGTCGGCGCAATAGTGTAAGGGAGTCTTGAGTTGTGCATCGGGGATGTTCACATCTCCATAAAGACCAACGATCGCTCTCAGAGTATCCAAATTCTCGTTTTCACAGGCGAGATGCAGTGCTGTCTTGCCATTCTCTCCTTTCACCTTAACATTGTTCCCACAATCGATGAGATACTGGACAACGTCTACAGTGTTGAACTGCGCAGCGTAGTGGAGTGGTAGGTTGCCGAAGCAGTCAGTGGTGTTTGGATCAGCTCCACAATTCACAAGACGCTTGACTACTTCAACACTACACCTCTTGGCTGCGATATGGACTAGTGTCCGTTTGCAGGAGTCAAGAATCTTGAAGTCCGGACAGTGATCAAACAGTGATTCTATGATCTCCACTTCGTTGAAGAACAGCGAATAGTGGAACGGCAACATTCCCGAGTTATCCTTCACAGAGCTGTCAGCACTGGCTTTGAGGAGAATCTTTGCTACTTCCGGATGCCGGTAGAGCAGTGCGTAGTGCAATGGTGTCTGATTCTGCGTGTCTACCATGTTGACATGCGCTCCTTGTTCAACTAGAAATTTAACTGTGTGCAAGTGTCCTTCTCCTGCTGCTTTGTGTAGAGCTGTTTGACCGAAACTATTCACACTGTTAATGTTGCCTCCGTGCATCAAAAACTCCTTGATCATTTCCAGATTTCCACTTTCAGCCACGTCAAAAATTACAATCTCTTTCGAACTATCCTGCTCCTCTTGCTCTTCCAGTTCTTCGAATAATTTCTCTGAACTCTTTTTGCTGGCTCCTTCAGTATGATGCCTTAAAACTTTCACTTCTTGCAAACTGGCTTCACTGTTGGGTACTTCATCTTGTCCTAGTGGCGTGTTGGACAACTCCACTTCCACCATGTTCTCATGGACATGCTTTTCCTGTTCATGACTTCCTTCATTTATGACGCCATTTTCGTGCTTTTCATTGTCATGTGTCGTGTTATAGTTGCTTGAATTCTCATTTTGAGCCTCCGCTTTGTCTTCTCTTGAATCGAGTAAGGTCTCAGTTGTCTCCTTGTCCAATGGAGATTCACTTTTCCGAAGATGCTCTTCACTGTACAAACTAAACTCGGTGTCTTCCACGGATGTTGTGCAGAACACTCTTGCATCCGTCAGCCCATCTGTCTGATCTCCGATCGGGTCTCTATTCTGCAATCCTGGCAGAGTCTTCTTTTCCAGAAACGTTCTAAGTTTGCTTGAGTCTCTAATGATGATTGTGTTCGCCCCATTCTCGATCAGCAACTGAATCATATCCGCTCGGTTGAATTTCAGAGCATAGTCCAGGGGTGTCATGCGATTTAGGTCCACTGCATTAACATTTGCTCCGCGCTTTAGCAAAAGGGCTGCTGTGTTGAAACACGAATTTTCGGAAGCACAATGCAACGGCGTCTGTTTGGTCCCGTTCAGACTCTCGATTTCGACTCCACGATCTAGGAGAAGGCGAACGGAAGTCTCTCGGTGATTCGTTGACGCTGCGCGGTGTATTGGGGTATCTCCTTCTTTGTTCATTGACTTTAAGTCGCAGGAGAAGTCTAGCAATAAGCGTAGAACTTCCAGCTCGTTCGTCGAAGCATAGTACAAAGGTATGTTTCCGTGTTTGTCGGCAATTTGTGGATCTGCGCTACGCTCCAGCAGAAGTTTTACCATCACATGTGATCCGTGCTCTGCAGCATAATGCAGAGGTGTGGCGCAATCGTTGTCATAAACTCTCGTCCGAGCACCATGGCCTAGCAGCAACTTAACGTTTTCCAGACTATTTGACTCACATGCATAGTGCAGAGGGAACTTATCCATTCGATCCCTTGCATTTGGATTCGCTCCAGAAGCAAGAATCATCTTGACAATGCTTGGATTGTGGTTTTCCGAAGCGTAGTGCAGTGGAGTCTTTCCATACTTGTCCACAGCACAAACATTTCCACCACGAGACAAATACGCCTGCACTAGTACACCATTACCATGTTCACAAGCGAGGTGAAGAGGTACCTTCATATTCCTTCCGATAGCGTTGACATCTGCTCCACTTTCTAGCAACAAAACAGCAACATCAATTCCACCATCATGTGTGGAGCAGTGAAGTGGAGTGTCTCCAGTTGCATTGGTGACATTCACTTTTATTCCTCTGTCCAGGAAGTACCCGACCAATTCGAGCTCACCTCTAATGCACGCGTAATGGATTGGAAGACTCCCGTTCAAGTCCGTCTTCCGAATATTAGCACCACTTTGCAGCAAATAGTGTGCACACACCAGATTCCCTCGACTAATGCTTCTGTGAAGCGCTGTGCATCCCTCAATGTCCATTGAATCTATGTAAGCTCCGGACTCCACTAAAGTCTTAAGGATTTCCAAGTTGCCAGTGTAGCAAGCGACGTGGACAGGTAAGTCACCAGATTTATTTGGCATATTGATATCGGCTCCATTATTCAACAGACATTTGATAGAAGTAACCCTTTGCTCGTAAATAGCACAGAGAAGAGGAGTAGCACCATTCACATCGAGAGCGTTTATATTTGCTCTCGCCACAAGCAATTCACGAATGTTATCCATGTGTCCCCATTCCGCAGCGACATGTAAAGGTGTCTTTCCATCATCTCCCTTGGCTTCAACATCAGCTCCACACTTCAACAATAACCTAATCACATCCACATTGTCATTTTGCACAGCATGATGCAATGCCGTCCTCCTAAAGTATCCTCTTGCATTCGGATTAGCTCCTTTCTCAATCAGATACTTGACAATGTTCTTATTCCCACTAGAGCATGCATACTGTAATGGTGGCATCATCCCACTTCCAGGATCATCCACATCATGTCCTTCACTCACAAGAGCTCGCACCACATTAAAATCTCCCTTCAAACATGCGTTGTGCAGGTCGCCAATCATTTTGCTTCTGGGAATGTTCAAGACTCATCTGTTGCCTTAAATGAAACAAATCCAGTCAAATGATACGACTGTCAATCAAAAAAATAATTACCAACAGTAGATGCCTCCTTAATTTTCTATTCCTTGATCACCTGCAATGCAACAAAACCTAAACTATCAACACTGTCAACACTTCAAGAAAACTTAAATCGTATATTTGTCACATTTTTCGAAATAGTTGTTACTAATAGCACACAGCACCTGAATCACTTCTGTCTAGAAGATCCGCTTCGATGACTTACCTCAATCTCCTTCACTCTTTCTTAAAAAATTAACTTCCTCCTCCGACTGCAATGAGAGCAAAGTTATTAAAATAAATAAATTCCATTCTACGAATGTACCTTTTTTCGGAAACTATTCTAATTCAACCACAAATTTAGGACATTTTTCAGTCAGGAGGATCAGAGAGAGACTAATGTTGGAAAATTTGAAATTCCGAAAGTTCATATGCACGCCGAACATTTTTCGGAAAAATGAAAATATTCAAATTTTAAAAATAACTTTTTTGTCGCAGCACAATTCTCTGGTTCTTGATATATTCCCGGATCTTCAGTATTGAATCAAATGTTTTGAATTTTGATTTTGCTGCAGAAGGCGACGGAGACAAGTATCACGTGATGTTCAATTGGTCACTCCATCTTGAAATATTTCTTCACAAATATTACGCAACACTATGTTTTCACTTTCTTCTCTTAGATCGAAGGAAATCGAATCTGCTCAGATTAAATGCTGACTAAAAATTCTACACGGACGCCCCAATCGCTGACACACGCTTTGGCTCATTCTAGATCCGATCAGGGTCTATTTTTACCCGGGTTTACATATATTCAGCATCGGACGGAGTCTGTTCTCCTCAACGTGACGTGCCATCATTAGTCACAATATTCACTTTACGCCGAGCTACTTTTATTAGGGAATCTGCCACGACAATGTGGATGATCTGTGGATGATCATTCCAGGGCAACATTAGTAAATAAATTGTTTCTCCTTGAATACATCCTGATCACTTGTAAGAGTTTTTGTTATTGTCTCCAAGAATCTTTTACAAATTTAAATAAAAGAAAACAACTGCCTGTCAGACACGCACAAGCTCAGGGTTCCGTAGAGCCGGTATGGTATTGAGTTAGTTACAAGATTGTTGGTAACTTAAAACTTCGAATATCTAATTAACAGTCAGACACTTATTGTTCAAACCACAAATCGTTTAATGTTCTTAAATATAGTTTTACTACCTAAAATGGTTTCAGATTTTTCCACCCCGTCGACAAAAATTAGAGGGTGGAAGGGACTTTTGATGAGTTTAAAGGCGCATATCTCACGGACTTATAGCGTACAAGAAAAATGTTTTTAATAACATCATTTTCATTTTTGAAGACCTATCCAAAAAATATTTTGTCCCTCAAATACATGTATGCAGTGCCACCTTTAATAAATTTTCTTTCGGTACTTTCACTGCATTGTCTAGTGGTTTATAAGATACACCGTACGTCTAAATTTCATCAATAATATCGTAACCTAAAAAACTTGTAAGGAAGATTTCTTGAAAAAGACACCAGGCATTAATAGACGATGACACTTTTAAATGAAACTCCGTGGTACCTATGACTGTTTTATAATTTTTCATTTTTCATGTTCATTCCATTCACAAAACACCCTTTACCGACATAATTAAAATTTCCACAATCTCCACTGAGAGGTGTTCAACATGTAAATCTAAAGGAAATCCTTTAGACGTTTCCTTTTACTGAAAACAGTCAGAAGTTGTTGAACCACATGCACCCCTGAATGAAAGGCATTGGAGGAAATTAGGACCATCCTATGAGTGACACACTTTCCTGTAACTCATGTTAATGAGTGACTACAGTACATATACTATAAACGCCGAACAATGCCACAGGAGTCACAGTTCATCCAACCGAGCTGAGAAAAAGGATCCTTTTTATTTCAGCGCCTTTCTGTGATTTCTAGTTTTTCATTAAGGCCTTTCAACGTTTCCTTTTGAATCTGTGGAGGGAATCAAAGGTTTGTTCTTGCTTCTGTTATTACTTGGAAGTGGGTTGATACCCACCCATATTCTACAAGGAAACTATGAGTTTGCAAATGCAACGCTCAAGCACATAGTTTGTTGATTTCTGGTAAACGGTGGCCTTACGACAGGGCAGATCCTTCTTCCCATGAAACTGATTCATGGATAAATGGCTTAAGATTTAGATTATTCTACAACATCAATATGTTACAGGCTTCATCAAAACAAAACTCTACAATCTACACAATAGCCACTTCTGATAAGCAATAACCGAAAAACTTCTAAGGCTTGTATCTCAAGAACCGATACCGATATTGGAGAACTCTTACCACCGTTGTTCATGCATGACTTTTATCATCCAGTGGTAAAATGAGTTAAGAAAACAAAAGAGTTTGATTTGAGATAAAAAATATTAAGATACGAAGGAAATCATTTTTTTCATAAATTTTTTTTTCTCCAATAATGATGTTAGATACCTCATTCAAAAGTATATACCTTCCCAAACAGTATAAAATGTGTATTTTTCTTCTACGTATCATAGTTGTGGAAAAATTCGTAATTGAAGTTTGGTTAATTTGTGTCTTGGATAAATTATGTCCTTGCATTTAACACTTGAATATCTTAATAATTTTGAATTATATTGCAAATATATCTACATAAATACCTTAATTAGTCTATATTGTTTTCATTTAAATTCGAAATCATTGTGATTTATTAAAATATTATAGAAAGTTTCGAGTTCAAAGTGATTTTCGAAAATATTTTTAATTTAATCGATATCTCCTGGAATATTCGATATATCACCGTGAAATCAACAGTTTTAGATTCGTTAAGCTTAAGACTTTGATTTGAGATACAAAATATTAAGATACGAAGAAAAAAATTTTTTTCATAAAAATTTCGCCCATGAGTCCATGAATTTTTTAAGGAGAAAAATTTTTTTTCTCCAATAATGATGTTAGATACCTCATTCGAAAGTATATACCTTCCCAAACAGTATAAAATGTATATTTTTCTTCTACGTATCATAGTTGTGGAAAAATTCGTAATTGAAGTTTGGTTAATTTGTGTCCATGAATTTTTTAAGGAGAAAATTTTTTTTTCTCCAATAATGATGTTAGATACCTCATTCGAAAGTATATACCTTCCCAAACAGTATAAAATGTATATTTTTCTTCTACGTATCATAGTTGTGGAAAAATTCGTAATTGAAGTTTGGTTAATTTGTGTCTTGGATAAATTATGTCCTTGCATTTAACACTTGAATATCTTAATAATTTTGAATTATATTGCAAATATATCTACATAAATACCTTAATTAGTCTATATTGTTGTCATATAAATTCGAAATCATTGTGATTTATTAAAATATTATAGAAAGTTTCGAGTTCATAGTGATTTTCGAAAATATTTTTAATTTAATCGATATCTCCTGGAATATTCGATATATCACCGTGAAATCAACAGTTTTAGATTCGTTAAGCTTAAGACTTTGATTTGAGATACAAAATATTAAGATACGAAAAAAAAAATTTTTTTCATAAAAATTTCGCCCATGGCTAGTCCATGAATTTTTTAAGGAGAAGAATTGTATGATGTTAGATACCTCATTCGAAAGTATATACCTTCCCAAACAGTATAAAATGTGTATTTTTCTTCTACGTATCATAGTTGTGGAAAAATTCGTAATTGAAGTTTGGTTAATTTGTGTCTTGGATAAATTATGTCCTTGCATTTAACACTTGAATATCTTAATAATTTTGAATTATATTGCAAATATATCTACATAAATACCTTAATTAGTCTATATTGTTTTCATTTAAATTCGAAATCATTGCGATTTATTAAAATATTATAGAAAGTTTCGAGTTCAAAGTGATTTTCGAAAATATTTTTAATTTAATCGATATCTCCTGGAATATTCGATATATCACCGTGAAATCAACAGTTTTAGATTCGTTAAGCTTTAGACTTTGATTTGAGATACAAAATATTAAGATACGAAGAAAAACATTTTCTTCGTAAAAATTTCGCCCATGGTTAGTCCGTGAATTTTTTTGATTCTTATTCCGTTCGCCTGGTGTTTTCAGATCAACCAAATTTTATCAAAACCGAAAAATTTCTAAAGCTTATATCTCGCGCACCGTTAGAGCTATTAGAAAACTTTTACCACCGTTGTTTATGTATGACCGCATTCTATCATGCAGTGGTAAGTTGAATTGCGAGGACATTAAAATTAATAAAAAGCTTTAGCCAGTGCTCAAACCATTTATTCAAGACACAAGCCAAATTAACAAAAATAAAGAACACGTTTGCCCAAGAGTACCTGTATTTTTATTTCTTCTCTAAGCCCTTCCGTTTTTGAGATATCGAGTTTCAAATATTTAATAAGCTTCCGATTCATATAAGATAAATCTCAGATGAAAGCTCACGTCCTCCCAAACACGTCACTGTTTTTATATTGCCTCTAAGCTCTACCGTTTCCGAGAAATCGGGGTGCAAAATTTACATTTGATTTTTGCCTCCTGCTGATTCTGTTCGACTGTCTTTCACACCAAGCAACAAAATCTTGTGGTCGAACAGTAAAAATTCCAAATCTTCTAAAGCTCCATAGCCAAAAGGAAAAGGACAACAAATCTAAATGACAACGCATGCTTTACTCTGATTTCTTTATTTTAATAAAGTCAATATTTTTCTCTTTTACAATAAGACACGGAGAAGTTAATTTTATGTTCAACATTTTGTTGTTATCATTTAAGATTATGTTCTATGGTAGCGTTCATGGCATAGTGAAATGTTCCGTCACAACATTATATGTGCACATATAAATACATTTTCTTTCGAACTGTCTTGGTTTTTATGTTTTTATTTATATATCTTAGATTGATCAAACATAGCACACATAAAACATGAATAATCGAAAAGTAGAGGAAATAAAGAATTTCACATTTATATAATACATATATTTTGTAAATTTTGATAAGTTCATTTGAATCGTTTATTTTATAAATTAAATTTCTTTCATTCGATCCTTTTTTATTATCGATAAGAGGCTTTCGTTCTGCAATAAAGACATGGAGACATAAAGCAAAATATATCTTATATGTAGTTTAAAGTTTAGTTATTAAAACGCGTTTTGGAAAAGTAATAGGATTGAAGAACAATTGCTTAAGAATAAAAAATCTTTAATAAGTATTTAATCATAAAAAGACACGTACAATGCAATAACTTGTTGACTTTATTTTTTTCCGAAACATTTTCAATGAATTTTCCTTCAAAATTCTTTATTTGAATTAGTTATAAGTATTTAATTTGGTTTTTCTGCGATAAACGTATTATATAGCAAAGTTATAAATTCAACAACGAATCTTCAATACATATTAATATGATACGGACAGGGATAGAGTTATCTTTTAAACATGTTACTCGTAGTTAAGATTTAGTAATGGTAACAATTAAAAGTAGGAATAATAAAAAATTTACAATGATAATATGAAAGACGACATAATTACAATTTCAATTTAATATATGGTGTAACAATTATAAATCTTTGAATTATTTCCACTGCTTAAGTATATTTACTAATAAATTTGTATTATCAATTACTGTGTTATAATTTATTGTTTTTCTTTATATTAAGATGTTAATTCAATTAAGGTGTATATGCATGTATAATATAATTTAAATTTTTTATTCTTTTATTAAATTCTTAATAATTCTTAATTAGTATTTAAACATTATAGTTAAGTTTAATTTTTCAATGTTTTTCTTCTTTAATTAACACTATGTATTGTCTTTGGTTTACATTTTTTCATATATATATTGAGTGTTCTTCATGATATTTCCTCACCCTAACTTTAAGGTATCAAATTTGTTCACTTGAATCTCAAATATATATTTTCACACTTTTCATTGATATATGTAAGTATCTAGAACGGAACTTAACGTTTCACTATAAGTATGTATTTGAGACATAATATTAAATTATAAAGTTTGCTAAAATCTCGAAATAACTTCTTAAATTTAGAGTTGCTGTGTTTTTAAACATTAAATTCATTAAATGAATAGGAACTGAAATAAAAAGTAGATGTGGTTAAAAGCTGAATCTTTTACTTCTTATTTGTAGCTAGATCAGTCTGGATATTACGAGTTTATAACAAACTCGAAGGTTGTGTGATTCGACCAACGTCTGGTGATCATCTGTTATAAACATCACTAGCTATTAGAACCTTCAATGCAACTTGCAACTTAATGCAATGCGTAAGCAATACCCTCTAACTCTCCGATATAATAACTAGGAAACAGAAATGAAAATACAATTTTATTCACGAGACTAGAATAATTGATATTTTTAATTATCCCGCTTTTATAAGTTGCCGCTTGTTTCTCTTGCATTCATTCATACAAAGATTATACAATATTTATTACATGAACGTGGTCAATTAACGCTAAAATTAAATAATAAATACTTTTAAGTTCATTTATAATTGTTCGTTTTTTTAATAAATTTTCATTCAATTGAAAATCACCCTATCTAAATAAGTGTTTGAAAAATTACAATCATTATAATTTGTTATGTCCATCGATTGGGTTTCTTTTTATGCCATGAATATCTG
This sequence comes from Chrysops caecutiens, assembly GCA_963971475.1. Lineage (NCBI taxonomy): Eukaryota > Metazoa > Arthropoda > Insecta > Diptera > Tabanidae > Chrysops > Chrysops caecutiens. The sequence goes on along the minus strand of OZ020567.1, from coordinate 29,255,282 downwards.
CACGATTTTACAAGGGATAAAAGTTTTAAAATAAAAACAATATATGCTTCATTATTTATTTAAAAAAAGAAACTTAAAATAATACAAAAGAAAATTCTAAAATGGCAACTTTTAACCAAATTTTTTAGTGACACAACTTTAGTGATGTGTTGTTTATTATTATTTTATAAAATAACTAAACAAATAAACATTTTTCATTTGAGGTATGAATAGGCCTATGCACAGAAATTTGAAAAATTAATTATGGTTTGGCACCATTTTTATTGGATGCACCTTGTTAAGGCACCACTATGGTAAAATATGATAAATGCGAAAAATTTATAAAAATTTAATTTTATTGTATTGAAAATTTTGATTCAATATCCATTGTTGGATATGTGTATTAATCTGCAAGAGGAAAATGGCCATTACCTCAAAACACAAACAAATTACAAACTAAACTCTACACTTTTTTATCTTTCTTACAAATTTAAATCAATATTATTAACAATAACTTAACGAAATATTAACACAGCAATTATTTATCATTTTTATAACGATATTTTTTTAATAATAAAATATTTTAGAGAAATTAAACATAATCGATTTGATTAGATAAAATTCATTTAAAACGCTTGCTTGTAAGTAGCGTGAGTTACATACTTTTGTAACATAATAAATTCGATTATTCACAGAACTAAATTACTAAATAAATATTTCTTTTATGGAAATATAACTTCTTTGCTTGCTACTTGTCATATGTGTATATTTATACCATCATTGCTTTTAGTTATAATTATATTGAGACATTTTTCATATCTTCTTATAACCATCGTATTTAGTGATATTGCTTTCGAACAAAACCCTCATCGGAATCATTAATAAGCAGTAATATAAATAAACATTATTAGCGAGTATTGATATTAGAAACATATTAAATTTATTTTATTTTAAAATTTATTTCCAACCACTTATTTTCATGTTTCTAAGCTGTGTCGATTTGTTAGTATTTAAACTTATTATTTAAACATTATTTTGGCTTGAACGTCAAAGAATTTTCACGGTTTTGTATAGGTTTTTATTTTATGTTTTGTAAATTATTTTTGTTTAAATCTTATTGACATCGCCGTGACTGAACATTTTAGTTTGGTAATGGTACAAGAACTTGTACATATGACTGAGGGAAATATCCTGTTCGGCCATTAACGCTGCCTTCATACCAGTTTTCATCCACACGATTGAGGAGTTGAATGGTATCATTTTCCTGAAATTATTCAAATGAATTAACTTCAAATTCAAATACGAAGCAAACAAATTTTTATATAATACAAACCTTAAAACCCAATTCTCCAGGGTTTTCTGGTTCAAAATCATACAAAGCTGTGCAGCAAGGTGGACGATTTTGTGCTGGAGTTTTGGCTGGTGATCTCATTGGTGATGGTAATGGGGAAGCTGTAATTATTAGTTTTGATCATTTTTCAAGCTTTAAAATGATTAAAATTTTTAATAAAATTTTATTTAAAAGCTGTTAGTCAAGTATTTTATATTATTGCTTCTCGTTAATCTGGTGAAAAATAACAGCAATTTAAAGTTAAGCTCTTCAATTAAAAATTAAATGCATAAGTGAAAACAGAAACTAAACTATATGTAATATATAACGAAAACCAATCAATTTTAATAATCTTTACAATAAAAATTAACACTAAAAAATCGTGAACTAAGCCAAAAGTGTGTTCTTTTCATTTTGTGATAAATAGTTCAATATTAAAAGAACTATCAAACAATTCATCATTCGACATCACAAAGTTATATACACACAGTGATAATTGTGTTATAAAATATCATGCAAACGTTAGTCAACTTTAACTGGTTTGGGTCATGCAAATATTGGTTAATCAATTACTAACAATCACAGAACAATATTAAAAACTTTACTTTGTTCAAATCGAATTTCAGCACGAACAGGTGTCTTGTTTGTAATATTGTATCGAAAACAACCAAGAGTTTCAATTGATAAAACATAAATCGTGCTCATTTCTTAAAATTTAGTTCAAACAAAGAAAAGTGCTTTCGGTAATCATTTAAAGCCAATCAACAGAAGAAAGATTATATAAACTAGTAACTTTTCAAACGCAAATTTTCATTTTTAAGCAACAAGTGTTTTACAAATAAGAATTGTTATTTTTTTAACAAACGATATAAACATATATTTTGTTAAAAAATTTTTCAGATTTTTTGTTGTTCTATATTTTTACCATTTACAGATCGAGCCTGCGCATGACCATTATCCAATTCCAGATGAGTTGGTTTCGTTACTATAAGATTTTTTGAATAGTATATTTTAGTGTTATTAAGAACAATGAGAAATAGTACATGTTTAGGATAGAGCAACGTTCACTTAGGTATGTTAATTGAAAAATTATAAAAACAATAATTGTTTAACTGCATATGCAGACATTGAGGATATAGAAGTTAAAACACAAACAACTACTAAAAAGTTAAACACTGACACTTATTTTAACAGGTTGTAGTAAATATTTCATTTGAAAAATTATTTGCATTCTTACATTTACATAATTCAAAAAGTTTCTAATTTGTTAAGCTTTATAAGGCTTTAGAATATTTTTGAATTTTTAAACAATAAAAACTGATTAAATGTAAAAATGCAAAGATACATAGTTGAACATTTTAAGTTAGTTATCAAACAAAAACCCAAAAACCAAAACCATAATACACCGTTCATAAAAATTTATAAGAAATAACTCAGAACGATTTTTATTTATAACAAATATTAAGTATACTGTAAGTCACCTGAAATATTTTGTCAGTTTAAAAAATAGGATGTAACAATAAACAAATTTTTTAAATAAATAAAATATTAACAAAATTATACTCGAATTTTATATCATTTTCTACTTTAAAATCTCATTCTACGACTACAATTCCCATCACCATTCTCTGTTTGCTAATTCCTGATGTCGCTTAGCTGTTGAATTTATGTATATCCCAGTTGCTCAAACAAATTTTAATTATTCTTTGTAAATTATTATTAAAAGCTTTTGTATTATATTACAATCTTCGTCTCAAATATTAAAGGAATATTTTACACAAAAAGGCGTTGTTTTATTGTGTTTTGACTTTAATTCCTTAAATGAAAATCTCTTTGTTTCGAGCCCACGAAGCAGATGTTTTCTACTACATAAACTTTGTGTAGAAATTAATGATCACATTAATAATGAAATTAAGCTAACGAGAGCAATATTAGAAATGTTAAAAATAATTAGTTAATTTGATTAGTAAGAACAGAAAATTCAATTTCCATTAAATGTGCACGAGTGATGCATGTTTGTGAATATGTTTTTGTTAGATACACACTTGTGAGATCATGTAAAATTTGTGAAAAATTTACAACAAAAATAAAATAAACAAAATAAAACAAAATGCCGTGCGTTATATTATATGTTTTCCTACAGTGATACTGTAACTTAAAAAACTTTCATTTGGTGCAAGAAAATTGAAAAGATTTACACGATAATGTTGAACGAGATTTGATGAAATCCGCTAGAAATTTGACTGGTGATATCAACACTAAAAAAGATATGGGAAGAATATAAGATAAGTAAATTACAGACAATCAATCCTTTTCTGATTATCTTTAATGACAGAAATTCCTGTTAGTTGGGAGGTAGAGTTCTGTGTTAAGCGCTTTAGGACGCTAATAACAATAACCTAGTTGCTTGACATTTAAAGGGTCAAATCAAAGCAGCGATGCACATTAGCTATATAGATTATGTAGGAAATTATCAGCACATTAATGACAAGTATCCTAAGTAAGAATTTAAGGTTCAGAATACTGATGAAAATATTCCCTAATAAATCTACCATTAATCGAATTTTGACTATGTTAATACTACTTTACGATTCTTCACGTTATCTTTAACGAATGCTTAACGAAGTTTATGGGATAATATTTAAACTATTTACGACAGTATCATGCGGCACGTTTTGTTATTATAATCGAAATATTGTAGAGCCAATGATGGACTATGTAAGGATTAGTTGTTGAAATTTCAATGATTTGTAATATGTGGTTTTTATAAAAGTTAAAATCATGTCGCAAAACTATAGCATAACATGTATATCTGGTGTTTGTGTCGAATTATAATGATGCAGACAAACTATTTAACTAAACAAAACTGATAAACGTATGGTTTAAAACACAAATGTGGTCATGTGTGCATGTTTGATATAAAATGATCAATTTACTAAACTCTAGTGTTTGTGAATTTATCTTACGTATGAATTACATAAATTAGAATGAATTAAATTAATTTGAAAATACTAAAAATAATGAAAATAATTAATAAAAACTAAAACGAAATGAATTTCACCTTTCCAAGGATCGTTGTGTTGGGCTTTAGTTCTAGAATTATTATTGAAAAAATTAATTTGTTTGTTTGCAGCGAACGTAGTTGAATTCGTTGAATTTGCAGATGCTGATGGAGGTTTTGGTGGTGGATTGTTCCATGCATTGAGCCAATCATAACTCGAATCTAGATCAGCATTCACTGTTTTCGTTTTGCTATAATTACTATTTGCATTATTATTATTATTATTTGTTTTTGTTATACTCGATAATGACTGCTGTGACCCGTATACACGATTTCGTGAAAAATTTGTATTATTTACATGAATTTGTTTGCTATTATTATAATTATTATTTGATACATTATTTTTACTACTATTTATATTATTGTTATTAGCGTTTGTGTAAAGATCTTGTTGGGAACTGTACAATTGGTGATGGGAGTTCATATTGTTTTGTTTGAAACGGGACGGTGGATAATGGCAACCGTTAATTATATCATTTCGACCACCAGTTATACCGATACCATGCCCGTTTCTTGTAATTCCTTGAATTTTCGCACCTCCGTCCGTCCCAGGAGCACCTCCACCAATACCAGCTTCAATATTTAAATCAGCCAATGTTTTTGGCACAAATTCTGCTTTTGGACGACCTTCAGCTTCTTCTCGTCTGAAAATTTTTTCAAAATTGTTTATAACAAAATATTTATATCTTCTAATATATATTAAATACTTTTGTTGCAAAGTCTCTTGAAGGACTTTTAAAACTTCGGAACACTGTGAGTGATATTCATATAATGCTTCTGAAAATGTGACCAATTGTGAAATTTGTTCAACCTAAAATGAAAAATTATGAATAAACTATTTCCACATGATATCATATTAAACGGATGATGATACCAACTTTGAATTACAACTGTTACATATTAACTTACATCATTTTCCAATAAGTGGTACATTCCCATTTGAGCTAAGTGCAAGGATTCAGCAAACTTGTCTTCAGCACTACGAATTTCATCGTCTGTAATGTGAGATCCTTTTGTTTTAGCAATTGTGTTTTTATTAAATTTTCACAAATTTTAATCGCCATTACAAATTATTCCGAAAAATATTTAAAAAAAAAAACATATGCCATTAGCGATAATTTGATGTTGTTGAAAATGTGTTTTAATGAGTGTTGTGTTTGATATTTCATTTGATGTGTTTCATTTATTTTTACCATGATTTTGTTCATAATTTTATTTTGTGGCGTATTCGATTGACGAAATAATAATATAACGCAGGATATTTGATTTCGTATGTCCAGGTTGAAGGATGATACCGGGTTGTGAAGGAAGAACCAATAAAAAATAAAATGAAAAAGAAAAATAAATTTTATCAGCAATTAATATTTTTGTTAAAATGCTAAAATTTTTATCTTAAATTAATTAAAACTAATACAACGAATAAAGCGCATAGCAAGTTTTACAGACACATAAAGCAAAATGGTATAGTTTCTCGTGTGCAAAATATTACTAGTGACATTATTAAAGTCACAAACATGTGCTGTAGCGACAAGACTCCAATTATTTGGGATAAATGTTCTTCTTCGGTCACTTCTTAATTATCTTAGTTCTAAAACTCCCATAAATTGATTATAGCCAAAGGAGACATTAGATGTCCCGGAATGTTTTGAATATACATATGTTTGCAGATGCCTTCAGAGTTTTGAAGGATACTAATGTGTCTGTTCTTTAAGATTAATGTGGGATTTTCGAATAATATAAATTGGAAATTTTTCCTTGTAAGAATCAACGCAAACTTAAATATGAAATTGAATAGTTTAGAATATCTATATCGAAATTAGTTAACTTGATAGTGTGTAAAGTGTTTCTGGTTAGTGTATAAGATGTGTTTATACATATTCAAGTGATTCGGTTGTGCTTAGCGATAAAATTAAAGTTTCTAAGGTTTAATATTTATTTTGAAATGTACCCAACGACTTGACAGACCGAATAGGACTTCCCATTGGTGATCGTGCTAGATGTTAGTATATTAGAAAATAAGTTTATTTATTTAAAAAATTCTTAACTTAATTATAACATTTTGTGATAGCAAACTGTACATCACACACACACACACAATAAATGGAAAATAAAACTTTCTTTTTTGAAAATTGTTAAAAGCTTAACAATTTTTGGTTATTTACATCACACATATAAATTGGTTATACATTAACAATGCAATTGGTTATATATTAACATTGTTGCTTATAATAGTCAATACCTTTCGCTTGTCTTCGTCTCTTGCAATCAAAATCAAGTCGTCGTCCTTGTAGTTTTTTCCGATGATGCTTAAAAATTTCAATTTAATAATGTATTTTCGATTTTATATGATATCAATCATTTATACCATCACTTCTTTGAGGTCTTTTGTTTGTAGGTGATGTAGTGGCTCAAGGAAGTTTTGCTTGATGTTATCATCAAGAGAATATTTAACATCAGCCATTTGCTTAAGTGATTCACCGAATTCGATAAGAGCCAATGCTAAAATTTATGTGATATTTTTAATTATTTTACTAAAACCATTTAATTTCATACCAAAGACGCTATCATCACCCAACTTTTTACCATATGTTAGCATACAGTCAGCCAATAAGCCTTCTGGTTGTGGATAGGTATTGCTTTTAGCTTGTCCAGATAATTTAGATATACCTTTAACTGCTGCCATTTTAGCTCGTGCCGTAGGATTTGGTTGAAGATATTCCTTTGTTTTAACCTGTAGTTCTTCTACTAACTCGACAGTTACATCGGTTTTCTAATTATTTGACATAAAAATATTTATATTATTAAAAATACTTTTACTATACTATCTTACTCTTTCCATTTCCATGAAATCCATGTCAAGTTTTGTGCCTTCAGCACCGCCCATCTTCTCGGTGACATACTGAAATGAATAAAAGGGATAAAAATTAATAAATTGAATGTCTTCAAATTGTTAATAACTATTCTAATATAACTTTATTACATAACATTGCTCCAATTACGCAATTAATCAAGAAAGAGAAAAGGCATCTTAGGTGATTCATTGATTACATAATGATCAAAAGGTTTCATTACATTCCAACTGGATATAAATGTCACGAAAATTCTCAAGATATTCTTTGGTATTGCCAAGTGATATTGAAAGTAATAATTAATTTTTTATCTCTTTTATAAAGATGAATTCATATCAGCTTCAATGAAAAATTGGTACATTCCAGTAGGTATATCCTTGAAGTGTTCGTGACCTTATGACCTGATTTTCAATGGAATGCTACTCATAGCTTACTCCTCAATTCAGGATGGTTGTAAATCGTTGTAAATTCCTTGAAAGATTTACGTTTGTGTCGTTTAATCGTACCACACTATCATTCTATTGTTGTTGTGCTTGTGTTGTAGTTTCTGCCACTAGATGAATACATACAATTTTCCTTGGACCTTCGTGTGACCCAATTTTCACCCTTAATAAATTCCAACCCTGATTCACTTGTGTTTGACTTTTTGTGACTAGTCAGTAGCATGGAATCATGTCAACAAAATGGGTCAGGGTGAAGTTTACCTCAATACGAACATGGAAACTATGATGAAGTGGAGGCAATCAATACATCAACAATTACAAAAAAGGGTCAAACGTTCCCGGAACTGGAATACTGTGTGTGATGGACAATACTCGTAGCATCACAAAAGACAGTCTGGCCATACTGAGCATCATGTGTCTCATGTAAGTGGTCAAGACCAGAATGCAGTAAATTCTAGTGGATTTTTGAAAATTGAAATTTAAATTCATGTCACTCCGAAACTTCGACATGTTGTACGACAAAGTATTTGTAAAAATATTTTCAAGGTGTAGTACCAAACTGTGTTCCATTGAACAAGTTCACGAAGTTTATTTGTTCAAGTGGAAGGCTATTTGGAATTTTAAGTTTACATTTTGATTTTGCCTACCAAACCCAACAAAGATGCACGAGATTAGGACAAGCTTTTCAAGAATAGATTTTTCAAATAACTTTTTGATGAAATGAGTCAAGGTAATCATTGAAGCACATAAGTTGCACCCACGTAAAGTTGATTCGTTTCAAAAAATAAGTTTTAACCAATTAGCCATTTGACACAATTCAACTGAAATAGATATTACATACAGCAGACAGAAGCAACATGAATGCATCGTCAAATGAACTCTATGTGTCTTTATGGGTCAATGGAATTAAGTGAATGTTTGCCCCTAACGCTAACGTGGCTTTTCCTACTGTAACTAGTCAAAAAATTTAAATTTTATAAATAGAGTATGATGTGGATTGAGTTGAATGGAGAAAACACATTTTTGGTAGTTACATTTTCATCAAATATTTACTGGAATTGTTTGAAGTTCTATGGTTTCCCTTATTCGGTTGAATTATTCAACTTGCAGTCAACCAACAGACTTGTATTATAAATTAGTTACATTTGGACAAACCCTAAGTTTATTCTAGATTAGTAAAATAACTCATAAACTTTGCAGTTATCCTAACTTGTGGTTTTCCCTAATTTGATATTTCTCCACTCAAATGAAGACAATTGCACGTGGAAGGAATTAACTAAATATTACGCAACTGCTTGTTGGACTTGTAAATATTTGCGTTGAAATTATCATAACAAATATGCGTGTCTTTGGATGAAATTATAAAGCAGTTGTTTAGTAATTAATTAAGTAAACATTCAATATAAATTTTTATATAAACTTATAAACTTATTTCTTTTTATAACAATATAATATAAAACGTTTCTCACCTGATTGGCTTTATTGATTTGTTTTTTTAGGCCAGCAAACGCCATTGTTGTGCTTTATTATATAATATATTTGTATATATACAGTATTGTAGATTTATTTATTGTAAATGGTAACAGTCCGTACTTTTGTACGTATTAGAGTTTTAGTTGTTTAGCACCCAGTTTGCGCTGTTGATTAAATGATCTGCAAAGGAAAAGAAAATGGAATTAATCAAATAGAAAAATCAATTAAATTTATTCAATTGATTTAAGGAGATGATAAATGATTTCTACTATATAGTAACTTTATTTCAATATATACGTTGATTTAACTAAAAATAATATATTTATACAAATTAATTAACATTAAATCAACACATGACAAATTGATCGGGAACTATGTCACACTCAGTTTCTTAACTAGGAACACTCTCTAAGGGTAAAGAGCGTTTATAGCATTTAATTCTTAAACGAAACATTTGGTTGTTAAAAGACCTATTCAGTGATATGCCACTCAATATGGTACGAAACATTTTCTCTCCATCTTTGACGCGATTTTATAACGTTTTTATTAGGTCGCTTTCATGTCTGGCTGTCAGGCTGTTCGAGTGGAATCTTGCAATCGATTTTTAACTAACTTCCTAATGAGCTAGAGACTTGAAACTTTAAACATAGTTGAGAACTGGAAGACAATGCAATATTGTATAAAAAAAAAATTTTGTGAAATCCAAAAAAAAAATTTAAAAAAATTGTTTTAAGTCGATTCCAAAACTTCACACATACAAGACTAAATAACAAAAAATAATTATTTGAATAAAAAAAGATTTTTAATATACAACGTTTTTAAAATGGACTAAAAAGTATAAAATAATTTCATACAGAGATTATAGACCATAGATACCCATAGAGATTATCCTGAATTTGTGATTGTGAATTTTTTATAACTATGAAAATACTTGTAAGATTTAAAACGAAAAACGTTTTTTTATTAAAATAATTTTATATTTTACAGCCGCCATGTTGATTTGATAAAAATCGTAAATCGATAGACACCTTGTTGATCAAAATCCATTCAGTTGTTTGGATGCTACGAGACTTGAACGAATATCGCAGTCAGATAAAAAGGAAACTTTCATCACATTATTCACAACTTTAATGGTGGATAATTCTCAGGATGATTTCCATTTTTCACAATTTCATTTATTCACATTCACCACTGAACAAACCACAAGAGAAATTTTTCATTTTAAATAATTTTCATGAAATTACAACAAACACAAAACGTTTTTACGCCCCAAAACAATTCTTTATATTCTAAAGAAGAAATCTCTTAGAGTAAAGTTTTTCAATCTTAAGAATTCTATTATTTCTTACGAGAATTTCCATGAAACTTCATTAAAATTTAAGTTCCAATTAAACTTATCTCTTGAATGGATGGATGGAAATCCCTTAGATAGACGCATTAACAAGGATTAATCTTGGGAAAATTCAAAAAATACATTTTACTCATCATCACGAGCACTTTGATTGATTTCATTACGTGGATTAAAAGTTAAGTTGCGTCAAGTTTCCACGCTTTTAAATTTAACATTTTAATTCTGAGAAATATTCCAACTATTATACAAGTTCAACAGGACTCGAGTTGCATTTGAAGTGTTCTTATTTGAAACAAGAATCCTTTTTTTAAGCTATAACTACTAAGAAAATTCTTAAAACCTTTTCGAAACCAACGTCAAACACATGAAGATGTTAGGAAGTTGTCAGGAAATTCTAAATTTATCCTTCAACCAGTCGGAAGTGGGGTTTGTTGGTAGGTTCCACTCAACTTGTTTGTCCTGTGTTCTTCAAAGCAAGGTTAATTACAAGGTTGTTCACTGTATTATGAAGATGTCAGGGAAAAAATCCTCTCATGCCTTTTTTGATGGAGAACATTCTCATTCTCAGTCTCAGTCTCCAGGATATGAATTTGAATTTAATTTTGAACTGTGAATGGTCCAACTAAAATTTCATCGTTGATTGAAGTGTTAATTGGTTCGGATAACCACACGATATTCTGATAACTGGAACTACAATTCGAATATAATTTGCTTCTGGTTGGGTTATTAGCCTAGAAATTGTAGAAAATCGATTTGAATTTAATTAAGGAACAAAACTAGAAATTCTACCACAGACTTTCTCCATTTGGGGTTTGCGATAACCGCATATGAATTTATCAAGGTTTTCATTTTTTGTTAATAAAAATAAATTATACCGGAGCGACCCCATTTTTGTTTTATTTAGAACTTATACAGGACACACACTTTTCGTGGTTTCGTGCTAGCCATTGTGGCAAAATGTTCAAACCTTTTTTCGGGTAGAGTGAACCTGACTCCTCTTTGACGTGGTTCAAAGCTTCTACTTTGATTGTACCTTCGTCATTCAAAATCATCCTGTTTAACAAAATCCAGATCCATGTAACTCATAATCATAAACGATTTAATGTTGGGGGAATTTGTTTTCATTGGAAGAAATTGTTTGCCAAGTAGGTGGATTAATTTTAGTGCTTATGTCCTGTCATGGCTCGTTTATAGCCTCGAATAATGAACGGAAATTTTAATTAAGTCCAACGTCTGACTAATGAATGTTGATTCGAATTGCATCCAAGTATGTGTGGTTATGAGTCCCTCGGAAGTACGAGGATGTATGAGCCTTCTGTGACTCGCTTTGCGTGCAAACACCATATAAATTCTAGAGCAATAACACTTTAAGCTATAATCGGAGTTAGTCACTAACATTTCTAAACGCAAAAAGCCCAGAGTGTTCGAGTGAAACAGAGACGGGTTGCATTATTTATGTTTGGTTAGTGTTACAACGTCGACAACCTCTCAAGTGCTACACGTAAAGCCGGAAATAACTTTTCCATCCATTTCTGGAGGAAAACTTTATAGAACACTCCATGGAAAAACTCCTGTTTACTTCTAATTTATGGAAAAACGCCGTGTAAAGTATCTGGAACGAAAGTTATTTTTGGGATCACTGGGTTCTAGTTAGAGTTACAGAGGAAACATCCGATGGAAATTGGTCCCTTTTGACTACGTTCTTCTTGAATAAAAAATGTTAGTGGAAATTTTTTTAAAAGCTCAATAAGTTTTTCCATGAAATAAAATTAGAATGATTATTACCTTCTTTCTTCTATTATCTTGTATATAAGTGTGACCAAGAAGCACTTGTACATACTCTAATTAAAAGCGACCAACCCTTATTTGTGGACATTTTTATAAACCTACTTTCGATTTACAAAATAATAACTGCTGACGTTTCATATTTGCATGACAGGAAAAGTTCATTTAATTAACAGTCGTGGGAGTATTTTTGACTGATTGCCATTAAAAATGCACAATACAAAAGCTTCTAAATTGCGTCATTCAAGACAGGGAGATTTTGTATCTTCTGGGAAAAATATAATCTTGTTTATAATGACAGCACTGTATTGTGGCAGTAATTTGATATGTTTATTTGCAATAAATATTTTGTAGAAACTATGTAAAGGTTGAAATGAGAAAAAACATGGGAAACATAATAAACAGGACTTCAGTTCGTTTTTGATGGTGATAAAATAAAGCCCACACTGATGAATGTCATGACACAAAAATTGAATATCCTTATAAAAAACACACACACCCACTAGTATATACATTGTCTTTATCCTTAATAACAGGTGATGTAGTCCTTGTTTATCCTCTACAAAATATATAATCAAAAGTACAAAATTCCAATTTGTGTCTTCACATTTTCATTTGTCTTTTCTTGTTTCCACTCGGTTCATGTGACTTTCATGTTCTGAGTCGATTATGTTTTATGTTTGTCTCCCTCGGAAGTAGTTATAGTTAAATATAGAAACCAATATCCATGTGAAATAAGTGTTTTCTTCTATTGGAAAAATTGATTTTGTTAACGTTTATTCATCAAACACTGAGGTGACACTTGGAAAACGCTGATGTACTTTGTTACATAAAAGGGAAACTCTTGTTAAAAATTTATCGAAATAAATGAAACCAGGGATTAGTAAATAATCTTTAAATTGTGGATAGAAAATTCTAGATTTTCAGTGCTATTTGGACTTAATCCTATTAATAAAACATAAACTATACAACAGTCAAATGCTCCCTGGTTTCAAAAGCGGAAAATGTTTTTGTCCTACAACTATTTTGTAATTTTTTATAGAAGTCAAAATTTTGATTTTATAATTATCCGCAATATCATTAAGAAAACATTGTGAAAATTAAAGAGCTAAACGAAATGAAAGAAACTAGCGAAATCGAAAAAACAGTCGCGCTACAAGCAACTGTCAAAAACTGGTTTCATTTGAATGAAACGGATAAAATGTCTCTACTTTGTTCAAAGCCATCTATGAATCATTCGTCAAATTACGCACCTACTGTAGCTCAGTTTAAATTTCGTGGAACTCATACAAGCACTGTGAGAATATGTAGTTGTAGTAATTAACGAGTAGTCATATAATTGAGTAGCACTTGCGAACTCTGTATTATGTGGAAATTTTGTTCTAATCATTTAAAACATTCTCAAAACTCACGTTAATGTCACATACAACACGAAACAAATTAAACAAGTCGAAGAAACAAAAACTTGACAATGAAATTTATGCAATGAAAAACGCGCAGCTAATTTCTATTTTGAAACTTTCCTCATGAGAGAGAAGAGATAACTCGCATAATATTATTTATAAACATTCGGTCACAGAAGATCGCTTTGTCATAGAAATGTAGCGAGTGAAAGTGGTAATTGCGAGCAAGTGATCCAACCGAGACGTAGGTATTTTTTTAATTAAAAATAGTACAAATTTTATAAAAGTAAAAAGGCATAAATTAATGAAAGTGCTTTAACCACACTTATTATATAACAGAATTTATCAAAAGCGTGAAATGTTTGCGCGACGTTCGGGACTTGCTTCGGAAATTCATTTCTAGCGAAGGAAACTTTTCGAACTCGATTACTGGATTACCCAGCAATATTCGCTGAAATCTAAAGGATCACATCCTTGGTTTATACCATCTCTTAGTACCAGAAGTTGCATTCAACCGAATCACAGGGAATTATCCAAGAGAACACTTTGAATTATGAGACAAATCACTTTAAAATCCTTAAGGAAATGTCCTTCACAATTGAATCAATCAAAATCTATCCTTACAAATTTGAATTGTCCTTCTTAATACATAACACTTCACTTGAAAAATTCAACCTTTCAAATGACCTTTAACACAAACTTTGATCTTTTGGTCACTTCCAAATAGAACAAGGACACGAAATTTTAATTAAGGATTCAACCCACTCACCCGAAATGGACGATTTTTTTCAACTTTGTTTTAAAATTTTTTCTATCTAATACACAAAATAACAATTAGCCCTTATTAAAGAAAAGGACATTGTGTCTTTGAAAAAGGAACTCGTTGGACTTGTGTCCTGAACCACACTCCGCGTAAGACTGAATCCTCAAGACAAAACTTCATCTCGAAAAAATTCCAAGAATTCTGTGTTACTTCAAGGATAATGCACACAACCAGGACATTTTTATTCTTTCAACATCATGTCCTTGTTTGGAGACAAATAACTCACAATTTCAGTCATAGATTCTGGCAAAGGTTAACCTTTTTTGGCAAGGCTTTTATCTATTTTTGATAGCTCGTCCTGCAATGCATTGCTTCCGCATAAAATCTCAAAGAAATCAATAAAGAAGGAAGTGTCTCGGGGCACAAAAGGATGTAACCCAGTATCGGAAACAATAAATCAATTGGCTCCGACTTTTATGTTTCCAGAAGCTTCCCTCACAGCTCGGTGTTTTATTCCTTTTCAACGCACAAATATGTAAAACAAATCGATTTTTATTGCTTTTATTAGTTCAAAGCTTGCATCCCTATTTCAAACGTCTTGCAAAATGTGTCTCAAACTTTAATGCTTTTGTATCCTTGATACATTCGAAGCTTATCTCGATCGTCCTGTAAGTTTGATTGTTTTGCAAATGCAAATTTCCCTTTTTTTCTTATCAAATTCACAGAAAATAAAAAAAATTTTTTCCTTTTTTTCATTTTCCTCAGGACGAAAATCTCCCCAGGGGAGCAGCATCGTTTCATTGGTAGCAGACGAGACAAAGTCTTTAGGAAATTTTTTCTTCTTTTTAACATAATTAAATGTTTTCATGGTAAGATTTCCAATTTATCTTATAACAGTTGAAAAATCCTTGCAAGTCATTTTACAAGGATATTGCCTGAATTACAATGAAAAATTATCAGCTTAACCAGAAAAGGGATAATTTCGAATAAGAACATTCTTTGAAGATCCAAAAATAAATACCCTTGAGCTTAACCCGATTCAGAAAAAGACACCTTTAGGTGAAATATTTGCGTAACCTTTTACGAACTTTTCTTATTAGGTTATTAAAAATCATAAGAAATTTTTATCCCTGGGACGACTTTGACGGAATCCTCTGCCCCGGGGGAGCTGTGAAATTTATTATTCAATTAAAGTCACTGACTGTGCTTTGACAAGTTTAATTTTTATTTAAACCCCAAAACTATATTTGGGGTTATACCCTCACGCTACCAGCTGCAGTTTTATGACAATCGTGACTATCTTATCACGAATAACTTTACAATAAGTAAATAACCTTATCATTTCAATTGATAATCGACAAAAATTTTGATAAGAAAACTTAAGTGGAAACAAAGATCACACGATTTGGATGAAACTTTCTTTAAGTTTGGAGCTAAATTTGTGACATCTCCTAGTTTTACTACACACCATACAGTGTCCTTTCAAAGATTTCTTCTTTATATGGTTCCCCAGAATTCTTATATTAAATAGACAAAAAGCACTCTCACATAGAGATAAGATAAGATTGAGTGCTGTGTTGGGGAGAAGATAAGAAGGCGTCAATAAATAAACCTACAAGATTGTCTTGTCCTTGATGTGAGTCATTACACTGAAAGAATGTTATCCATCCATCCATGTGGGTGTCTAGAATCTTACCAACATTCCCACCATCATGACGCATCATTATCCTAATACCATACAAGCTATCTGCATGTTTTAAAAGCCACTTTAGGGAGTGTTCCTTGTAATTTCTCCTCTAGTAGATAATTGAAAATTCACAAAAACATTTTTTGGATAATAACCCGGCAAGTGAAATTATTCAACAGGGACAATTGTCACGATATTGTGCCCATATCCGGGAGATTCGCTTCCAGTAACGATCCAAATTTAACCTCTGGGTTAGCAAAGTTTAGAAGCTAATAAAGACTTTGAAATTTTTATTATCCAACATGTTAACATATCTCGAACAAATGTATTGATTTGTAAATAACATAACTATTATGCGGAGGAATTTTTGTTGGTATTTTATTTTATTGATTTGATGGTCCTAGCATCGTGAAAAAATGTCTGTTAACATAAAGACATGCGTGTCTCAGTTGGTTTTATGACAAAAATTAAGGGAGAAAAGTGAAAGTTACAGGGATGATCCACATCTTTCGTTTTCCGTAGGCATTGAATGTTTTTCCTTCAAGACTTTCCATCGCCTTTTTAGAGATTTGTAAAAGAAAAGATATAAAAGTCACTTAAGACTAGGAAATATAACATTAACAAGTGATAGGTTAGCAGTTTCAGCTGTTACTAGTACAATCACGTAGAACAGGACGTGACGTTTTGAAAAACAACAGAACAAAAAATATGTTGTTTCTTATAAGTTCGTGAAACGAAAATTTATATTCCATGATCATGATGAGGTCAATTTGTAATGACTAGGAGGAAGTATCACGGAGCCACTGAGTCTAGCCAAATATAAAACTCAATTTAAAAGTTTTTAATTTTATTTTAACATTAATCAAATTGTCCTGGGGAATAGAACAAAATGAAAAATTTTGAATCTAAATCACGACACTATGGCGCCAGGCATTTTTCCGTGCACATTCCTTGAGCGCGTGTTTCATTGACCCAATTTCGTGATTCTATCCCTATTTGCCCTTTAATTGAAACACCCCTGCTCTCTAAATGTCAAATGAGTTTTGAATTATTTCCGATTGACCGTCTTCCGGATGCCAAGGCAGTTTCTAAAGGGAACATTTCATGCATCCCTCTTCCCGTGGAATAACGCTTACAAGGTTAACATTTGCATCACTGTAATCCACTGTAATGCAGTTTGATGCAACGATTATTATTATTACACAACACAAGTGATAGCAACTGCAGTTTTCCACTTGAAGCATTTGTTGTAATTAGGTTAGTGCATTTAATTAACGGAAAGAAAATTGTCACTGTGTACGAGTGATGAAAGTAAATTACAAGAAAATTGTTAAAGACAAAATAAAAGTTTGTACATCGGTGGAAATTTTTGCTGAACACGGAAAAATTTAAAAACATTTTTTTAATTTTTAACAAAATTCAAAATTTTTGATTTCAACTCAAACACATTCCTCTAAATGGTTATAAAGGTCTTTCCTGGAACTCATACAAATTGTTCCAACATCCATACCGACATCCCCCTGCTTTTCCGATCAATGCCACCACGAAATGCACATGATCGTGACAACGATCTTCAATTAGCGAAACGTTATCTGCAAAATAATTTTATCAATAACTCTATTAATATCTTGTTATAGAGAGGCACAACAGGTTAGATAATTTGCTGGAAGGCAAATTCTTGACAGAAACTTATTCTCAACATTATATAGTGATCGACTCTAAAAGAACAACGACTTCCGTGATACATTTTCGACTTGACCCGTGACCTTTACTTTAGTTTACCTTAATGCAAATTGGCACGCGTGCAGAATTTTCACTTGTTCCGTGACATGCAATTTGAGACATTCAAAAGACACTTTCCACGAATTGAACAAGGAAAAGCACGAGATAGTACGAGGAAAAGGGTAAAGTTCATTAAACGGAAAATTTTTTATTTGTGATTTACTACTTTCTAGTTACTTTTCTATTTACAAAACACAACAATTAAGGTGACCTCGAATTTCTTATTTCAACAAAGACATTTAAGTCAGAGTTTCAATGAAGTAATGAAAGCGATAATGAGAACACAATTTTATTGTTGATAATAATATCATGACATGAAAAATTCACAAGAATGATTAACACCTGTTGCACACTATGACGGTGATGTTATCAACATAAATTGATCTTCAATTGAACAAAGACTGTGTTTTGATTTTAATTGGGACAGGAAATATTTCAATTACAGTTATGTAATGTGTTATTAGGTTGTTTCCACAAAATTAGGAATCTAAATCTGACACCTTTGAGAAGGGTTTGCTGTACATGCAAGACGATTTTCACAAAATAATGACAATTTATCGCTTCCTCAGTTGAAGCAAACCATGTGAGCAGGTGCAGTCGGCGAGAAAAGAAAAAGCGAACATTTGTGGAATTTCAACTGCGATTACATATCAAACCGGTTTTCTGAACTCAGAAGCCGTGCTCTTTTGGTCACTCTAACAGAACAGAACTGTCAGATCCCATGCGTTTAACAGAACAAGTTAACTTGCTGTTCTGAACAGAATAGTTGAGCTATAAATATCCAGATGGCGACATGGTTCATTTTCCTTGACGCGAACCTAAATTTTTCTTTAAATTCGCCAAAATTACAATTTATTTAAAACTTTCAGTTAATTTCATCTGAAAATTTAAATTCAAGTAATATGTGAGGACTTCATGCAACCAAGGGCTAACAAATCGGAAAAAAGTTGAAGAAAGTTCTTATAAATGTGGTGTGAAGTTGGTAAAAGTTTGTAATCTATCGAGAACAAGTCCGGTGCGTTCTTTTGCTACTTTGGTTTTGTACTCGATAGCGATGACCAAAAGAACGCGGCTAGAGTGTCGGCGATTGATTCTACTGAATGAAATGAAACCCTGTGACTTGTGAGATCCATTCCTTATAGTTACTCCCAAAATTGGATTTCCACCTTCCGGTCATTCTCTCCTGGCAATTATTATTGTCGACAATGACGCCCTAATTAAACCTTCGAGGCGTTGTTGTTCAACTCATGGACTCAGTCTAATGGATTTGGTAACTATGTGACTATTTCTGTGACATCCACCTCCGCAATGACATATAGCGTCCATGTTTAAATGGCAAAAGTCACGGTGAATTCGTTCCATGTTTGTCCGTATTGATTGAATGTTTTGAAAAATGAAACTTTGTTTTTCTATTCAGAAGTCTTATCTCATGCAAAAATTTACCCCCTAATTGCTTTAGAAGGAATAATGATAAATACACCCACGACACAAACCTACATTCGTATCATGTCTCACGTTAGTTCAAATCCCTCAAATCAATAAGGAGAAGAAAGACGTGCGGGAGGAATGCTATTGTGTTTATAGCTAACAAAAGCGTTCCGGATTTAATAAGCATTTCTGTCCTTTTAATGTTTAAAAGCAAATACCCCAAGGCAGAGAAGGATCTATGAAGCTAACAAACTTACATTAAGCCCTACAGTTCTATATATGGAACTCAGGGCAACAGCGGAGATTTTTCCTTTCGTATAAACATACGCTCATATAAAGGAAAATATTTTCCTCCAAGGAATTCTAGAAGGGCAAAGTTATTCTTACATTTCTAAAAACGGAAAATTATTGCCCTAACAACACTAACTTAACCTTGAGTGGGTTGGAGGCATCTTTTTTCCATCACGAACTGGTCTGAGATGGTGTCTAGGACGAATCAATCCAATTGTGGGCTTCTCAAGAATCATGGAACATTTCGAAATGATTCAAATGTCCTTTTGGCACGTGTGTTTTGTGTCATGGGTAAGTTTCCCAAGTGTTCCTATTGAGAAATATATCGATGCTCCAATAGCCTGGAGTCAGCTCTTGAGACATTTGACATCATCGTACATATTTCGAATTAAGGACATATGGCCAGAGTCAAAAGTTATAAATTACAAAACGAAATTTTATTTTTGTCAGTACATAAATCATCGTTTTACCTGGTACGCAGAATCTATCAGACTTCCCTTGTAATCAATTTGAAGATAAAACATTTATGAATCTTTTATGATGCTCCCTTTTTTCATTCGAAGGGGAGACATGCTCCAACCCTCGAATAAATTATACATTTTTTTCTTCACAAAAAAGGTAAATTTTTTAATATTTTCTCTTAAGATGAGTAACCTTGTACTTTGCCCTCCTGCATAAAGTCAAACATCTGCTACTTATGAAGTCCCTTTATACGCGTTACACTATGCTTTTTTTCCAAGTTACGTAATAATCCCTTATTCGAAAAAGTGAAATTTATTTCATTTCCTCTTTATTTTCTGAGAAGCTTTTCCTGCCAGATACGAAGTCAATCCTTTTTTGAATGGAAGGAATGCCCTGAATCTGGGTTTGTTCGGGTTATCATGTTCCATTTACGGTACAATTGCGTAATAGGGAAGCCACTTAACTCAGGCTAAAATTCATAATTCCATAATCGATATTAGCAATAACTTAAACAGGTCATAAGCCATTAGTCGAACTTCCCTCCACATCTACATGTTTCGATTAGAAGCAATAATTCAGGAATGTCGACATGACATACAGGAATGTGCACTTTGCCAGTACATGAGAATCCGCTACTTGGAATGCATCTTTGAAATTTACATTCGTGATTTTCAAGACTTTAAAACTGCTTAATTCACTTATTAATTTGCATAAAAATTACGACGCCTAAGAGGCTTCGGATTATTTGCACAGTTGAGGTTTCTATCGAAATATGCAGCTCTCGTTTTGTGGAATAGTTAGTTTAACTTAAATCATATTCATCACGATAAATCTTCCCCGATTTGGATTATTATCTTTGGCATGGAGTTAGATATAGGAATTCCCAATAGAATGTGATAGAAGTTGTTCCAGTTCCAGGAGGATGTAGTCCCGTGTGCCATATTCATCACTTCGAGTACATGATTTTGATTCCTAGAAAAGTATTCCTTAACATTTACAGTGGTCTGCCATATTATTAAACCCACCGTCTTCAAATTAATTTTCAGAGAAAGTTTTCTACTGTTCTATGTCTACATTTTTATGTTGTTCTTTTTTTGTTGTGTTTCATGGACTCTTACCTTGGTAATGTGTTCAGCTGTTCCTGGAAAAACATTTTATTTTCAACTGAGTCCCCAAAAACACTAGTTTGTTTGCGAGATCGTGATCGAATTTTTCTATGCGAAAGAGTTCCAAAAAGGAATTTTTAACATACAAAGTTGCATAACCTGTAAACTACAACTAATCAAGGCTCTTGCTGTTGCCAAAAGTTTGGCGTACCAAATATTGAGTTTTTTTCCAAAATGTAAAATTATCAACATACAGTGGTCTGCCATATTATTAGACCCACTGTCCTCAAATAAATTTTGAGTGAAAGTTTTCTACGGTTCTATATCTACATTTTTAATGTTTTTCTTCTTTTGTTGTGTTTCATGGGCACCTGGGTTTCTGGAAAAAAAATTTTATTTTCAACTGAGTCCCCAAAAACACTAGTTTGTTTGCGAGATCGTGATCGAATTTTTCTATGCGAAAGAGTTTCAAAAAGGAATTTTTAACATACAAAGTTGCATAAGCAGTAAACTAAAACTAATCAAGGATCTTGCTGTTGCCAAAAGTTTGGCGTACCAAATATTGAGGTTTTTTCCAAAATGTAAAATTATCAACAAATGTTATTAGAGATAGAAATTTTGTTCCGTTTCATTGCCAGAGATTAAGTTTAATGATTAAATGCACTTATAAGCGGAAATACAGAAACTGGGAAGCTTCGAATTGAAAAAATGCGATTTTTTCAAATGGGTCTAATAATATGGCACACCACTGTACTATCTAACTACATACATGGGATTTTGAATTTGGAAAAGCATGTCTTCATTAAAGCCTGAAGGATGCTTCGACTTATCCTGGTGGATGAAATGTTTGAATTCTCAATCTTGTCCACTGACCCCAACATGAAAGCCAATGACTGTCTCCATCTCCAGCACAACAAACTCGATTCTTTGCCTTATGAATTCACTCCTCATATCAATTCATAATCGGAAAAGTGATTTTTTATTCGTATTTCATATAAAAACAAAAAATAAATAATCACATTTTGAATTCATAAAGAGTTCGTTGTATG
Organism: Chrysops caecutiens; assembly: GCA_963971475.1. Taxonomy (NCBI): domain Eukaryota; kingdom Metazoa; phylum Arthropoda; class Insecta; order Diptera; family Tabanidae; genus Chrysops; species Chrysops caecutiens. The sequence goes on along the minus strand of OZ020567.1, from coordinate 29,233,040 downwards.
CACAAAAAGAGAAACAACAAGAAACGTCAAACTTCCGTTTCCGATAGTCATGATGGCCATGGCATTATCAAGAGACTTGAAGAGAACAGTGGCACGAGTTCAATTTAAGATTTCTGATTGAAATAAACTTAACAAAATGACCAACAATTCTAGTAATATTCATAAAACTTTTTCATTTTCATTAAACTACATAAATGTGTCCAAATTCGGCACAAAAACCAATTTTTCCACGTACATGATACCCACTGAACTATACCCGAGCGTAGAAAATTCGCTTCAACTACAGTTCAATGATCGCGTAAATTTACTCCAAGTGAAGCTTATCTGAGTGACTTAATCAACTTTGTTTGTCAAATTGAGCTTTTTAAGTAATTCTGCCAGAAATACATTGAATTTCATTAATGATAGTGGGAGAAATACATTTGAATTTTGGTAAACATTTTAATAAAATATAAATTTAATTTGACGTCAAGACGATTTTAGGCAATATCAACTTCATTAGGCGGCCAAACGTTTTTGTGCTTATACAGAAAAGTTCTTTAACACAGAAAAGTCACGTCCTATACATGGAATATAATTAAATAAAAATTTAATTTTCAAACGAAGGACTTTTCTCAAAATATTTTTACATTCCTTGAGTTCCATGTATTTGTGTGTGTGAGGGAAGGAAAATTTGTCTTTTGAGTTTTACGTGAGCACCTGCCATGAATGCTTTGTCTAACGGGATTCTGCATCACACCCAGACTCCCACAGTAGATTAAGTGCATAACTGAGTGTTCTGACTGGTGCGAGCGAGACCGACTACGTGTAGTCAAACTAAGCAACCTCTTCGAGAACGCCGTCTTTACCGCATTTGGTGTCAAACCTAAAAACTCTCTGACAATTTTGTTCTGCGTGAAACATTTGCAGCCGACATGAATTTATGATTTGGCTATTCGAAAAAGGATATACATAAAATTCTGTTGAAATTTTTGAACAGTTCTACAACCTTCCGTCGAATGGGAAAAGGATTACAAGGAAGAGAGTATCCTTGGAAAAATTGCTTAGTTCCAAAAGTAGCCGTAATGATGAAAATATGGAACATGTGTTTGTCCTGGATTAAGCCAAGCTAATCTTTTCCAAGATCAGATACCATGGTATGTCGTTTCTGCAAATTGTTGTTATTGAGACTATCCCGCAGGCAAGTGCAGTGCATAATAGTTTCTCATAGAACGATATTAAAAAATCCCCCCTCAAACCGCAAAAACGTTATTTAACGAATACTCCATGCTGATGGCACTACTTTGGGTATACCATTTTCCTCCCTAATACCAGACACTTAATTTCCTGTTTACATGAATTACGGTTCCATAAATGGAATCTAGCCTGTATCTTGCATTACCCATTCCTAACTATCACAAGCACCCAATGCACAATTTCTCCTAATTAATTTGATTTATTGCAACAATTTTAAAGAAACAGTGTATTATGGACATTCCTCGTAAAAGTTTAAAGCTTTTCAACGTTTCTGTTGATCTACGACCAGAGTATGATGTTGCAGCACAAGAAATTAGGATAATTTAAGACTCAAAGCACAATGCACTTTATTGAATTTGGCAGGATCGGAATCGGAATCGGAATCGGACAAGAATCCAACAGACTACAGGTTAGTGTTCTTGTAGATTTGACATAGAAAAATTTCTGGCAATTGTCAACAGAAAACAATTTATTGATTTCTTGGTCAAGTAGCATTGGCAAATTACCAAATTCATTTTGGCGACACCCCCAACACTGTTTGATTTGCTCCAAATTCGATTCAATCAAGTGTTCAGCATAATTTACTTTTCTCTGAATTCGGAACAAATAACGTTTAAGTAGTTTATTTGTATTTCGAGCTAGCATGATATATGAAACACATAAACAAGGTGAATTATATAAAAGGCTTATTTTACGAACAAAATCCGAAATTAAGTTGTCCCTTAAAAAATAGTATCCTGTCGGGAAATCAGCTCACAAGATAAAGGGATTTGTTGAAGATTTCACATCATCATATCTCATACACAAGACATAATCCTCTTAACTTTGATTTTATGTATCCTTAAAAAGGATATAGTTTATTGCCTGCGGTAACTGCTGAATATTCCACAAATTTCAACTAATACAAGGACGGAATACATGCCAGGAGACAGATATAACAGATATTAGTTGAACTTTAAAATAAAACATTATTAGGTTTTGGTGTAACGATGAATTGCGAATATCTCGTACCGAAATTAACTCATCAAAATGTCTAATATCGATTTCGTGTTGGAGTTTATTAAGTCAACATCGGCAAATGTCAACATGAGAAGAATTCCTTCACACTTTTATAGTGGGTCGTTGAAGATAATTGAATTTCTATGGTTATCATATTTCAGGGATGAGATAAAAACGAACACGTAACTACTAACTACTCGTATATGTCTGGATTGTGAACTCACTAAAGTATTCAGGTCAACAAATGTTAATTTAGCTAATAACGTCTGCAACAGACAGGACTAAAAAAGGGATAACGAAGATAAACCGAACAATCACAAAAGTAAAATGGTTAACTCACCTGGAAAATATAAATATTTTTTCACATCCTTGGAAATTATTATTCTTAAGAAAACACAAAAAGCTTTGCAATGCAATGAAAGAAAGATAGTGAGATGAAATAAAATGAGATAGAAAATGTGTTTTTTTTTGCTTTTTGCTTTTTTGTTCATTCAGCGTTGAATAAAATGAACATTCAGCTGTGCTGAATAAGTATAATTTGATTTTCGTATTTTCTTTAAGAGAATCACGCTTGGTTTCACAATTATTTTCACCTGAGCTGAATCAAAGGTGACTACTCTACAGGATGTGACAGGGATTCGGGGAAAATCATGCTTTAATTCACATTGCTCTTTACGTCTTCTCTATCTTCATGTTCAACATGTGGATATTACGAATACCTGGGTCCGATTTGTGATCGTCCAGAGCATACAGCGTGTCCCGTAGTAGAGTACATTAAATTGGAGGAACAATTTTCGTTTCCATCGATTATCGGTTTTTTGACACAAATCAAATGGAATTTGCTGCAAACGTTTGTGCGCGTTATTTTCGACGTTCGTCATGATTGTGTCTTCAGAACAAACTGACGCAGTCGTAAGCGGGTGGATGGCAATATTTGGTACGTAAAATCAAGTCAAACGTTTGTCGAGGTTTGGAGTTTGCGGCAAATGACGTTACCTTATATTTTCTCACTTATCTCCGTAACTACTTGTCAGAGGATAATAAAATAAATGTTGGCATTCAATGGAAACAAGACATCATCTGAAATCTAGAATATCTGACTGAAGCAAACTCGAATCATCCGTCATTGAACCTTGCATGTCACTGAGAAAGCAATGTGGACAATATAGGCTTGATGAATTTGGCAACAAACTACCGTCCCTAGTTTCATTTTGTCTGCCATTGAACTTCACGCAATTATTAACGAAAACAAATTCGTTTTTGTCTAATTGCCCCAATTCATTTACGCCAAAACATTGGAGACATTTATTGTTTCTGCATGATATAGACCACATGGTGTGTCGACTAAGCGACAAGCATGTGTTTCCGGTTGGTGTTCTACAAGAACACGAATAAGAAAAAGAAGAAATGCTGCTAAAATACAAAACACTAGAATGATATTCGCTGCTGTCCAGTCATGCTAATGGATCGTCTTCAAGAAATTCAATAAATTGACCTACTTAATTGAATTAAATTGAACTTTTATTGGATACCAAAAGGAAAAAAACTAAAACCTTTCTAAGAAAGAATTCAAGCCATTGAATTCATTACATTTGGATCACAAAAAGCTTTATATTTTGTAAAAACGCTAAAGCTTTGATTTGAATTTTTATTTTGCAAAAATTGATACAGCGTTTCAAGCTACTGGGCGGAAATTTTTATCTCTGAAATTGTTATTTCCTCGTTTTTTCTATCTGTTTTGTTCATAATCATTTTCTAGTAGTTCTTAGAAACAGGGATTTGTTATCAAATCCATTTTGAATTAATGGAAACGCTTCAAAACATTTGAAAAATATGCCTAAAAGTTCTAGTTCCGGATTATCATTCAAGACAACTATCACCATAAAATTTTTGGTCATGCTTGTAACAGATGATACTCACACATCGCGGAATAGAAATAAGGGAATCAGGTCGTTCTCTGATGTTAACACGAAATCTCAAAACACATGTCACGTTCTGTGCTCAGTTATATAACTAAAGTTTCTCATGTAGATTATCGACAAGCATCGATATTCGATACCAGCTCATTTTACAAGACAGAGAACTTTTTGTGGATACATTTATTGCAAAAATAATATCAATAAAACGAAGTCATGGTAAGTTTCTAGCTTCGAACAAAGTCTTCCATTTGAGGCAGACACCTTCCTGTGGTACACTAAGTGTGTAACAATATTAGTAACAACACGCTAGTGTTTCATATTTATTTTCATATCCCTAAATTGGGAAAATGTTCCTTTTCTCATTCAATTTGAAACATTTTATTCATTACTTGATTTGATGAACATTTTCAAAATGAATTCAGTCAATTGTCGAGTGTCAAAAGTCACAGAATTCCGTGTCACGGTCATAAAATTAACCTTAAAAAATATATTATTATTTTTCTTTCCTTCTGCATAAATCATTTTCCATTTAATTTTCTTCAGTTACTCGGAAACGAGAGCACTTTCATCTTGTTTCATTCATTAATATTTAAAAAATTCAATTGGTGTAATTCAATCTACTATAACTACAGTGAAGAAAGTAAAAAGATGATGAGATTCTTCAATTATTCACGGAAATATATGCATAGTTTTGCACTGTTTCTATGAAATTTTCCAATCTGGAGAAGTCTTGTCCTCTATGATCAATTCAACGTCAATTTATTATGATCAAGATCACGACAAAAGTCGTATTCTTTTGCTCACTCCAGTAGAGCGAAACTGTCAAATCCGATATATTTATCCAGAGCAAATCGAGCTCCCGATAATAGCCGTGTTTTATTCACTCCACTTGATAAATATTTGCACTAGAAATATCCAAATGGCGACATTCAAATTCCACAAAATTACAATTTCCTACAAACTTTCAGATAATTTCATAAAGTAGGTAGAATATGAGCAATTTGTGCAACCGAAGAAAATTCATATAAATGTGAAGTGAAGTTGGTAAGAGTTTGTAATCTATCCAGTCCAGTATATTGGATTTGCACTCGATAGCGATTATCAACAGAATACGGCTAAAGTTATTCTTGATAACGTATTTAATTATCCTGTTCGTATGATATTTAATTTTTATTAATTTCTGTACGTGAAAAATCAAAACTCGAAAAAAAAAAAACTGCAAATTTCATTCAAACAAAAACAAATGAAAGAAACCTAACGACTAACTGTAAAAATTGTCAAGAAACGAATTTGCTTTGTTCAGAGCCATCTGTGAGACGTTTGCATCGACAAACTTAATTTTAATTTCATTCAAAAATTTAAAATAAAGTAGGTAGAATACGAGCAATCTGTGCAGGCGAGGGTCTAACAAATTTTAAGAAATATCGAAGAAAATTCATATTAATGTGAAGTGAAGTTGGTAAAAGTTTGTAATCTTGGTATTCAGTCCAGTACTTTGGATTTGCACTCGATAGCGATTACCAACGGTATACGGCTTAAGTTATTCTTGATAACGTAATTAATTATCCTGTTTGTATGATATTTCATTTTTATTAATTTCTGTACGTGAAAAATCAAAATTTCAATTTAAGTTGTGCAGAACAGAAAATTCAAAAAAAATTTACTACAAATTGAATTCAAACAAAAACGAATGAAAGAAACCTAGCGACCAACTGTAAAAATTGTCAAGAAACGAATTTGCTTTGTTCAGAGCCATCTGTGAGACGTTTGCATCGACAAACTTAAAAAGAATGAATTCAGTGAGTAATAAGAGAAAACTCAAAATAGTTTTCGACAATTTCTGAAATAAAGTTGGTTCCAAATAGGGATTATCCGTGTTTTCCATGAATTCAAAGATTTTAGGTACAGAAATTTTAAGAAAATCCCGAATTGTAAATATTTCGAAAATGTCGAAATCATGGAAATGTCAAGGCAGTGTGTTATGTAAGAATGTCCTTCAGCAGAGAAACATATACTCCACAGATGTGGTTGTATTGCAACTTGACTTCTGTAGAGAATCTATACACAGAGAAGAGTAGTCAGATGAAAATTTTACTACACTACGTAGCGTAAAGCGTAATTCATCCGGAACAGAGATGTGTAGCAAAGCTATAGTCATGGTCAAATTCAGGCAATTCCATCATCATCTACAGCAGTCGAACACCGAGTTATGTTATGCAACACGAATCCTTTTGTCCACGTTAGTGTTTGCGCGGTCGCTGAAGGTGGCCAAATCGCATACACGTTGAGATGCACAATGACCTTGAAACATTTTCCCATTTCCCTTGGATGGAATTCAAAAGGAAAACTTCAAATTTCAAGAATATTTTCAAAATCAAATCCCCACAGTGCCACTTGGCTGGGAGTCTCCAGAAATAGCTCCAACTCCAGCGCATACAAATTATAAATAAACCTCCTGACGACCAATGCAGACGAGAAACCTCACAAAGTCCACAAAATAAACCCATCAAATGTTTCACGATTTGTCGATCTTGACCGACAAAGTGACAAGTGAAATTGAATTGATTTCGATTTGTGTGTGTATTTGTCAATTTTTGAATTCAACGATTTTTGCATGCTTGAAAAATTTGAAGTTTTGGAAAAATCTTACCTTTATGTGTTTCTGGGAAATTCGTATTTTCCTCGATGTCCTTCAATGGGATCACCACACATACACTTTAACAGGATAAAATCAATTCAAAGTTGAATCGTACGTAAACTGAAAGAAACAAACACATCCACACTAACTACACTTGCAGTTCGAATTCATGTGAGTATTAGAGTAATTTTTGATGCGGTGTTGGTATGGTATTCTCTTCGTCGCGATTCTGATTTGAAATGACAAATAATAAAAACGGAAAAATTATTCAACAACTGTCAGACGCAGGTAATTTTCGCGCACAAAATTCACTTCCTTCAATCACAAAATCACAAAATATAAATAAATCTAATTTGTATGTAATAATGAAACACAAGAAAATAAACTTGAAACGAAATCCTAGAAATCCTTCAACGATTTGTATGAACCACTTGACATTTTTGTGCAATCGAATTTTCACGTTCTCACACGATTTTCTGTCACACAATCGGATTGAATCAATGAAAACTTGAAATTTTCAATCTGAATTCCACCGAGTTTTCCTTCGTTCTGCGCTTTTTACCGTAGAAAAATTCAATTTTTTCTTCTTCAAAATCTCGTCGTTGTCGTGGTCGTCAAGTGCAGAAAGGAGGAATTCATAGCAACACGAGCGAATTTTATTTTTGCCCGTTTCCAGTCGGCAATACAATTTTATCGAATTTCAATAAATTCACACCTGCCAGATGAAAATTTTCGTTTATTTTCTTTACTTGGAACTGAATTTTCTCACTTTTTTCCGATAAAAACTTGTAAATTTTGCGTAGAAGATGATGACACAACGCGAATCCGTCACTTTATGCGCGAGAGGCAAACGAGATTTGTACTTGTGCTTGAGGCAAACGAGTTACGAGATTCTCTGTCTCTGACTCAAAGCAACTTAACCAGAGGGGAAATGAGAGAGTTTCAATGTGTGGCCAACTTCATGTCGGAGGTTGAGATTTCTCCTCAAGTCTGAAGTACCAAAATCTAGTACCACATTCAACTTTGAAGTTCATCCCTGGAAACTTTCATTTGAAATTAACGATTTTTCAGCTCATTTTACTGTAATTTCATTATCTAGCTATAATTAATAATCCGGTTATAGTAATAGTACACTTAAGTTCATTCCTTATTCGTAATTGTCATTCTGAAGTGATAGTCGAATTTGAGAAGACGTCATTACCAGCGTAATGACACAAAAACCGGTGAATGTGAGGTTATGCAACCTCTAATAAATATCTTCACTTTGGCGCACTCAAACGGATAATATGATATCCAGTGAGATTCATGTGAAATGCCTGTCTTTGAGTATTTTCATGATTCTGTCTATTTTCAGATGATCCTCCTTTGGATGCATACCGGAAACACTTAGAGAACAAATTTGAGGATACTAATTTATTCAATTTTGAATTCAATTGTGGAGTTCGTCCCTGGAATCTTTCGTGATCACTCAAAATTAACGATTTTTCAGTTCATTTGGCTATAATTTCATTCAATAAAGTGAATCCTTCAATAATCCTTAAACATTTTATGAATCTGTTGTATGAGGATCTTTTGATGTGATATTCAGTGAGATACATGTGAAATGCCTGTCTTTGAATATATTAATGATTCTGTCTATTTTCAGATGATCCTCTTTGGGATGCATATCTGGAACACTTAGAATAAATCTGAGGACACTAATTTATTCAATTTTGAATTCAATTGTAGAGTTCGTCCCTGGAATCTTTCGTGGAGTCATTTAAAATTAACGATTTTTCAGCTCACTTTGGTATAATTTTATTCAACAAAGTGAATCCTTCAATAATCCTTAAACATTTTATGAATCTGTTGTATGAGGATCCTTTGATGTGATATTCAGTGAGAAAATTTTCATGAATCTGTCTATTTTCAGATGATCTCCATTGGGATGCATATTGGGAATTGATGTACCTACTCTTCAAAAGTTGAACATGATAAGTTAACTTTTGAAATAATAAAAATCACCCTGTTTGATAAGAACGTTGAAAATTATTCAAATCTACTACGGAATGTCGTAACATTTAGCCCCATTTGATTGTCGGGGGAGCATTCATTGACGCAAAATCAACTTTATTGATTAACAATGAATTTCGACTTGCGTTGTAGAGGCAATTGCGATTTAATCAATGAATTTTCGCCGTACTATTTTGTTGAAATCGTGAAAACGAGGAGAAAAGGAGTGGAAAGTCACTACGGGTTTGTTTTGATGACAGTCAGCTAGTAGCAATGACGAAGAAACAAACTTCAATTTTTTCTTATTTTATTGAACACTTTTGTTTAACAAAACCAATAGACAATACTTGAAGTATCTTTATATAACCAATTATGAACGAATTAATTCTTAAGACTGCAAATTACTGGAGAGAGTCTGTGACAATTTATTAGCGAACGAAGTTATATATCCTTCACTTATTTTCGTCAGCAAGGCATATGGTGTCTCGAATATATCCTCAACGTTGTCTGTTATACTATCCGTTTTGTCAAAATCGTATCCAGCAACTTGGAACCCACTGCCAGATACTCTCACGCAATACTTCCTATTCTCCAACGTGGTCAAATTCATGAATATCTCAAAATTATTGGAATTCAATGTTTCCGAAATGAATATGCCCTTCACATGATCCTGCACGTCACGAATTATTGCATTTGCTTCGTTCTCCCAATCTATAATGTCTTCCTCCTCAGCATCAAAGGCTCCACTATCATTAACATCCATTTCCGCAAATTATGTTCCAAATTTTGGTGCCGCAACGTGAGAACCACCGCCGTTTCAGCAAACACTTTCGGTTGTCGTGTGAATCATTTGTCCATTTGTTTACGCGTACCAGTTTCCAGTTTGACTTTTGTCATTTGTGCCAATTTTGTGATTGTAAATAGAATGAAGTTAGCAATGCTTTCGGTGTAGACATTCAAATTTCGTTTATATTTAGCGGCTTTTTTGAAAAATATTTATTAATCAAATGGAATAAGGGATTATTAATATTTATTTAAATATAAGATGTAAATTTAGAAATGCAGTTAAATGTTTTTGATAGAAAATTCAATGTGACACGGGTTTCATAGCAAGCTTCTGCTATCATTAACTAGATGGCTCTTTGAGAATTGTTTGAGAAGCGCTGAATATATTATGACATTTGTCACAAATGCGATTTTGACGTCTTGCTTGCCGGTGGAGTGGAGAAGATTTGTTTCCATTAAATTAATGAAAAAGTAAATTAAATTTCGTAAAAACATCGATTTGAATTTAAAGCAATATGACAGCGTTTGAAGGTAAATTGCCAGTTTCAGGAAATCTTTGACTTGTGTACTAAAATTATTTTCTAACCTCTCAGAATTTGGGGTTCTTCCGGAGATAGCGAAGGCTGTCGACGAGATGGAATGGACGTAAGAAAGTCACAAGTTCATTCAGGAATAATTCACATGTGATGCTAAATTCTCTTTCAGCTTGCCCACAGATGTTCAGGCAGAAGCAATTCCACTCATATTGGGTGGTGGAGATGTGTTGATGGCAGCAGAAACAGGTTCAGGAAAGACAGGAGCGTTTTGTTTGCCAATTTTGCAAATAGTCTGGGAAACGATTCGTGATATCGCTGAAGGAAAGGGTGCAAAAAGTGTAGCTGCTGGCACAGTTCCACCATGGACAATGTCGTTCTTCGATCGCGGAAGTGCCTTGGCAGTGATCCCGGACGGGCTGCGGTGTCAGTCGAGAGAATTCAAGGAATGGCATGGTTGCCGGGCAACAACTGGTGTTAGTGGACAAGGGAAGTACTACTTCGAAGCGATTGTAACGGACGAGGGTCTATGCAGAGTTGGTTGGTCAACAACACAAGCCTCACTAGATTTGGGTACTGATAAATTTGGATACGGCTTTGGAGGCACAGGGAAGAAATCAAATAATAGACAATTTGACGATTATGGTGAAGCTTTTGGAATGCATGATGTGATAGGATGTTGTTTGAATCTAACCGATTATGAAATAAGTTTCTGCAAAAACGGTAAAGATTTGGGTACTGCATTTAAAATTCCAAACAATTTCCGCAACGAAACTTTATATCCTGCTGTGGTGTTAAAGAACGCTGAAATGTCGTTTAATTTTGGCACAACTGATTTTAAGCATCCTCCTCCAAAAGGATACGTTGCACTTGCTAAAGCTGATCCTAAAAATGTTAAAACGAATCCCTTAGCTAATCCAGGAACAAACAATGAAGACTTCAAACCGAAACCAAACGCTCCTCAGGCAATTATCATCGAACCAAGCAGAGAGTTGGCTGAACAAACTTTCAATCAAATTATCAAATTTAAGAAACATTTGAAGGATCCCAATGTGAAAGAGTTACTTCTGATTGGTGGCGTCAATGTTCGTGAGCAGATGAATGTTCTTCAGAGTGGGGTGGATATAATTGTAGGAACTCCAGGTAGACTGGAAGATCTCATAAGTGGTGGATATGTTTCCTTAACTCACTGCAGGTAATTTTAAATTTATGTCTATTGAATGTCTCAATTTCATGGAAGATTTTTAAAGATTTTTCGTACTCGATGAGGCGGACGGTCTTTTGAAACAAGGATATACTGATCTAATCAACAGATTGCACAAACAAATTCCAAAAATAACCTCAGACGGACGTCGCCTTCAGATGATTGTATGCAGTGCAACTTTGCACGCGTTCGAAGTAAAGAAAATGGCAGACACTCTTATGCATTTTCCAACGTGGGTTGATTTGAAAGGAGAAGATGCTGTACCAGAAACAGTTCATCATGTTGTTTGTATGGTGGATCCACTGAAGGATTTGTCATGGCAGAATCTCCGTAATCATGTGCAAACAGATGGAGTTCATGCAAAGGATAATGTTCGTCCGAACAATCAAACGCCAGAAACGTTCTCAGAAGCTGTGAAAATGCTCAAAGGCGAATATTGTCTCCAAGCGATTAAAGAGCACAATATGGATAGAGCTATTATCTTCTGTCGCACAAAGTTAGATTGTGACAACTTAGAGCGATATCTGAAACAAGTCGGTGGTAATCGTTATTCCTGCGTTTGTTTGCATGGCGATCGCAAACCACCAGAACGTAAAGCGAATTTAGAAATGTTCAAGAAACAAGAGGTTAAATACCTTATTTGCACCGACGTTGCTGCTCGTGGATTGGACATTACTGGTTTACCGTACAGTAAGTGTGCTGGGATACATAATAATAACATGAATGAAACTTTTCTCTTTAGTGATCAATGTGACACTGCCTGACGAAAAATCAAATTACGTTCACCGAATTGGACGAGTCGGACGTGCTGAACGTATGGGTTTGGCTATTAGTTTAGTTGCAACTGTTCCAGAGAAGGTATGCTTCCAGATTTGACTTTTGTTTGCTTGAAGCTAACATTTATCCTTCCCAGGTTTGGTATCATGGAGAATGGTGCTCGTCCCGCGGTCGTAACTGTTGGAATACTCGCTTGACTGATGATGGAGGATGCTGTATATGGTATAACGAGAAAAATGTAAGCAATATTACAACTGGGTGTAACTTATTTACTAATTGTGATTTCAAATCAACAGTATCTCGGGGACATTGAGGATCATCTGAACATTACCATTCAGCAGGTCGACAAGGAAATGAAAGTGCCTGTAAACGAATTCGATGGCAAAGTTGTTTACGGTGAGAAAGTTCTAAACTCTGGGACAGGTTATGAAGATCATGTTGATCAGCTCAAACCTGTTGTGAGAAAACTGACTGATTTAGAAATGCAGGCGCAAAGTTTATTCCTTAAAAGATTGAAGTTTTAATCTCATGTAATTCAGTATGTCGTAATAAATTGTAACACACTTAATGATTTATCCATTAATAAATATGACTTGTTTTCAAAAATCTAAATTCTTTAATTCACTTTCACTAAATTCATTCCATGAGTTAATCTGCTCGCACACATGATTGTCCCATAGTTTTTTCAATAACTAACCAAAAAGTAGTATTTCGGGAATCAAAGGTTTTTGCACTTTGTACTTAGCTTTATCAAAAGTAATTTAATAAGAACTTACTTCAATCAAATCTACATCTTCTTGACGCTCTTACTATGAACGAAACGCCAAATCTAGTTTGTGTTTTCTTTGATTCGCTCGTAGCACCGGCTTTTAAATGGAAACACATTCTGAGTCACCATTATGATATATTAACAAGCTCTTGGAATTAATTTACATATTTTATCACCTTATCATGAAAATGCTTGAGTCATTAAACTGCTTAGGTGAGCTACTAATTCTTCTGGGCATTTCTGTTGTGCACATAGCACACAGAATGAACCAAGAAGGTCAAAATTCTTTACTTTCTTTATTTCCATAATAATACTTTAAATTAAATCAATAAAAGTATTTCTAAAAATTATTTTGAAACACTCAATTGCGGTAATTATTCTCCGAATTACACAAAGAAGAAAGATAACCGGCAGTTGAGAGAGAACATCCCATAGAATGTCTTGTAATAGAAGACTTGTAAACATGAGTACACAAAGTCATGAGTCTAAATGTAGTGATTCATTCATTTGTGCAACGAATTAAACTATCAAGATCGAAGCTCAAGTATTAAACTCTTGGTTGGATCCCAATTTAATCGCAAAATTGAATTGATCTTGTGGCCAGCTACATGATCCGATATATAACGGACAGAGTCATAGTGAGCCGTTTCAGAGTAGCACATGAAGTTGAAGTGAAAGGTCTGAGTGGCTACAAGCAGTGAATCTGTAAATTTGTGAAGAGTTGAAGTTGTTCAAAATGTTCAGATTAACGATTTCGTGTGGGTTTTTGTTGATCTTTTTGGTGATCAGCAAAACAAGTGGGCATACATACCACACTGGAGCTTGTCCAAGTGTTGAACCCATGTCTGGATTTAACATGCGCGAGGTAAGGATCAGTATTTTTGGAAATCACTACAGAAAAATAAAAATTATGAATTTTATCATCTAAAGTGAACTTTGGTGACCTCTAGTCAAATGATTATTGTGATCAATTTAGTTTCCCTTGTACGTGTTATTATTGTTTGCGTATTTGCTTGTCAACAAAGTCACTTCTTATCAGTTTTCTCATGAAAATTGGATCGTGACGGTTTTCCCTGAAACATACTGATCAAGGCTTTCTTCCTGTGTTGAATCTTCTCAAAATGAAGATGATGCCTAGAGTTACAGTGAATGGTTTGTCTCCTGTTTAATAACAATGAGTACAAACGTTGGACTTTCACGTGTACCGGAAGTCTCATTGAGTTTAATTGTTCTTTCGCAGAACATTTCACTAATAAACTTAATAATTGCACGCAATCTGAAAATAAATTTTCATTCAACAAAGGAAATCATTCAATTAACGAAATGATGTCCCACCAAGCAAGTAATTTATAGACTGTAGAGATCATTAAACCAATTTACATGAATACAGTATTGTATAATTGTCCAGATGTAGAAACATAATTGATTTGTTCGCTTCAGTTCCTGGGAGTATGGTACGCAATCCAGAAGACTTCCACCGCTTCCACCTGCATCATTTACAACATGACGATGGGAGATGAGCCCGGAGAGTACAAGGTGCAGCAGTTATCTCAACATTTTGTTCTTGGACTAACTCCATTGAGGCATGAGTACACTTACACAGGAACAATCACAGTTCCGGATAATGATGTTCCAGCAAAAATGAGAGTCAGATTTCCGTTGAGTAAGTGCAGGAGTTTATAATGCGAATCTTATATTGATTACTTTCCCCAATTGTAGGTGTTGCTGGTAGCTCATCATTCACAGTGTTCATGACAGACTTCACAACTTATGCAGGCATTTACACCTGCCAAAAAATGGGTTTCGTACATCGTCGCAGTGCCACACTGTTGTCTCGCACGAGAACTCTCGACAAAATTTTCCTTGACAAAATGCGTACAAGACTATCTTCTTTCGGAGTCGACCCGTTCGACTTGAGTATTATAGACCAAACAAGTTGCCCCAATGAGCGTTCTTCGGGAGTCAACATCAACATTGACGAAGACACCTTCTCAGCCCAGAGCGTGGCGAATGTTTTTAGGAAAGCTGGTGAAAAGATTGGAGATGGTGTTGAATTTGCAGTTGATGCTGGAAAGAAGGTTGGCGGTGTTGCTAAGAATATTTTGCTTTAAACTTTCTTTTGTAAGCAGTCAATTGCTTCATTAGCTAATAGAAATTGTGTCAAGCTCTTTATAGAATCAACTTATTCGTTTTCATTGATTTCAGTTGTACAATAATCTCGCTAACAAAACTGACTCTAATGAAAGAAGTGGCAGATTGGAAGCTGACCCGTCTTTGGAATCCGAAGCTGAATGGATAAGAGTTTGAATGATTTTAAGCACCAGAAGTTACTAGAGTTAAGAGATTCGTTTTATGTGATCGTGTTTTTTATAGTTCTTTTTATAAATAAATGTTTGTAGGTAGATAGGAAGAAGATCCTCTTCCTATCATGGATTTTTGAAGAAAAGTCTTTGACTTTGAAAATTTTTTACGAAAAAATTACAATTTTATTGCGATGAGTATTCGAGATCAGTTCTAAAATAAAATTTCTTTGGACACATTCAAATATTTATACAAAATATTAATTAACATGCTATTGTTTGTCAGATACATCTATCCTTGGATCCAGATTGAATTTCAAATCACAGTTGGTACAAGGCTTATTAAGTGAATTTTGGTGGCTGTCAGGGTGCATAACTTCTGCTTCTGGATGGATTGGAGTCACATATGGTTCGTCAAGGAAACTGTGACCATTACCGTGGCAATTATTATTATGAGGACCATGACCATGGACGTAACCATGATGATGCCCGTGACCGTGGCCGTGTTCGAAGCCATTTCCATGTGTCTGACCAAAGCCGTTTCCGAAGCCATGTCCATGCATGTAACCATGGCCGTTTTGGAAGCCATGTCCATGACCGGGCCCATGTCCATATCCAAACCCTTGTCCATGTCCATGTCCATGTCCAAACCCATGTCCATGTCCATATCCAAATCCATGTCCATGTCCATATCCAAATCCATGTCCATGTCCATATCCAAATCCATGTCCGCGTCCTCGACCAAATGCATGTCCGCGTCCTCGACCAAATCCATACGCATTTCCTGGAACAAATCTGTGATTTATACTGGGCCCGTGATTAAGATCGCGAAACCCGCGATGATGAGGATCGTTGTTAATGTAGGCTTGATCTGGAAACACGAAGTCCCCAGATGGTGATGGTTTTTTGAACCCTGGATCATACCCGAAGCGGCTTGCAATTCCGATATCTTCATTGTTCTCACCTACTGCCAGTACAGGTTGTGATACTCCAGGTTGAGGCAAACCTTCCTGTGTGTCAACCTGTTGAGGCATTTCCGCAAACGACTCAAAGTGTGTCCCTGGAGTTGGCTTGGCGCGAGTCTTTGAATTTGGTAAAATTTCATTTGTCGAAATGCCCGGCGAGCTGCTCTCTGTGAACGTTTGAATTTCTCCAAACATAGTAGAAGATACCTGCCCCAAACTGGGACTCTTCTGATCTGTGTCGTTGTTATTCTTTAAAGCCAGAAGCTTGGCGTAGGCTCCAATGAAATCGATCACTGTGTCTTGATTGTCCCAATAAGCATCGGGTTGTTCAGCATTTAAGTCAGTGCTCTTTGGTTCTGGCATCTCCACGTTGAACGTTGAAATCTGTTGCTTTGCGGATGGAACCTGTACTTGCGGATCTAACACAGCTCGAGAAGAATGTTGGCTACGGTGTGGAAAGAATGTATTAATTTGAGATTGAACAAATTGTGTATCGTCAATGTCGTGATCTGTATCTAAAGCTTGACTAGTCCTTACTGCCGTTTCAAACGCAGCTGGGGAGGAATCTTCATCATCTTTTGGAAAAAATGTTCCGATTTGAGCCTGCACAGCCTGAGTCCCATCCACGATACGTTGATCAATTTCAGGAGATTCATCAGTCGTTACCGTTGTATTATTCAGGAAGGCTTCAGTAGTCTTCTGAACGTCGTTATTTTCAACGTGCTTTTGATGTTGATGTGCATGGGAATCATGATCATGAGCGTGGTCATGTGACTGCTCTGTTTTGGGCTCTACTACCGAAATAAGTGTTGTGACTTCTTCCTGGGGGACTACCGGTTCAGCTGCTTGTGTCGTTGGCACTGCTTCCGCTTCTTCTGCAGGTGGAATACTTAAAACCACATCCTGATCCACAGGGTCAACAACAGGTGGCTCTGTTATTGCTGCTCCACCTTGTACTTCACCAACCGCTGCATCAGCGTTGGCATTCGACAGTGAGGCATCTCCTTCGTTTACAGCAAGTTCTACATTAGGTTCAGTAACTTCCTGAATTTCGTGTTGTTGATGATCCACTTGTTGGAGTTCTTCTTCCACAGCGTGTTGCACATCTGGGTGAATGATTTCCTGAACTTCGTGTTTTTGGTGATCCTCAAAATGTGGGGCTTGTGTGTGAATAACAATTTCTTGAACCTCAGGTTTTTGGTGATCCTCGAAATGTGGAAGTTGTGTGTGAACTACAGTTCCTTCGTCGACTGCGTGTTGAACATCTGGATGAATGATTTCCTGAACCTCGTGTTTTTGATGATCCTCAAAATGTGGGAGTTGTGTGTGAATTACAATATCCTGAACCTCGGGTTTTTGGTGATCCTCAAAATGTGGGAGTTGTGAGTGATTTACATTTCCTTCGTCGACTGCGTGTTGAACATCTGGATGAATGATTTCCTGAACCTCGTGTTTTTGATGATCCTCAAAATGTGGAAGTTGTGTGTGAACTATAATTTCCTGTTGTGGAACACGATCATGTAAGCAAACTTGTTGATCGATTAGGTCGAGATCTCCCATGGGAATTTTGAACTGATTCAATTTTCCTATCATAGCATCCATATAGTGTCCATCTAGCGTTCTATGTCTTGAAAGAAGGATAATGCTGCTACGATGGAACAAACCAAAGTTTTGACAAACGAAAACTCCTGCATAGTGCTCGTAATCAGTTGCAAAGACATGGTACCGGTAACCAAGTGGATCTAAAACATTATTCAATGAAATAAGAAATGAATCGATATAAATTCAAATCATTCACTTACTCGGCGAGTATTCCAAAAGAAGTTTCCCTGGATCATTGGGGAAGACAACTTCCAAGTTTCCACTGAATTTGTATTTGTACCGATCCTCGGCCAATTCCGAGTATTCGGTTAAAATATATTTATGTTCTTCAGCCGTTCCAGCAACGTGGTAAATGACACAAGGTGCTATTGGTGGCGTCTTAGATATTGAGTACCAGTTTCCGAGAAACTAAAATATGTTAAACAGCAAAATTAAGTCGCTTGTATGCACAAAAACTTAAATCACTTATCAACAACAAAATAAAGTCGCCATTTCTCAAACCGAACATGTTTTTAAACTGATAACCCAAACATCCACTTGTGTTTTTAGTAGATAATCACCTTTTCAATATCAAAATGCGGCACAGCTGGTATCCAAGGGCAACTTCCTGGATGTGCTTCATGCCCTTTAGCTGTATGAAGAAGCACAAATAAAGCCACAAAACTGGCGACTTCAAGTCGCATCATACTTAATTGTTTTAAAATCTCTGTAACTCCAAAAGAACACCGCGCGATCAAGACAAGACTCAATCGAATTCTGATCGGCTCAACACAAGTTCGAAACGTTTTATATGAACACAGACGAGCGGTTTTGTTTTGGAAATTCCTTCAGAATGCGGTAGAAGCTGACAAAGAGGTTATATTTCTCTACTTTGGCTTATCACAGATGCCTTGGTCAGACAATGTCGCCGCAATGAAGCTACTGGAGGTTTATGAATGGAGTGGAGGTGATACCCAATGTCACGGGATTCCCCAGTGTATGGTTAATGAGTTTAATTTGGTCACTGTGAGATTTTTGTTATGGTAATAAATAACGAATAATCGGGTATTTAAAATTTTGCATCTATCACAGTTTTGTCATCAGAAGTTTTGAATTCAATGGGAGACTGGTTACCAGGCGATTCTAAATGATTCATTTTTGTATCTTCTGGCTGGACAATAGCAGCTGGTTAGTCTTGTGACTTGTTTATCCATTTTTTTTGGTTAAATAAACGCAACCGCAAATGAATTTGCAAATCAAATCACGGAAGTAAAAGATGACACCGCAAATGTGGGATTATCATCAATATTTTTCGTTAAATCGTTTTGTCAAGGTTGTTTGTGTGAATTCCAGCATAACCTTTAACCTAATGAAAATATTTGTTTAATTATCACCTTTTTTCTTTCACCCATCGGTAAATTCAATATAAACGGGAGTTCAGGTTCCGGCGATTTCGGTTTTTCCGGGTGCCTCCCATTTTCCGTATTTCCTCTCGTTGAGATTTTAATAAATTTTTGGGATTTCGTGTGTCGTATAATAAAACTGGAAATTACGCAAATCAAAGGTTGACGTTTGATGGGTTTTCAGATTCTTAATCTCTCTGGAAAGCCCAAGAATTTGTTGATTAGAGATTTCAGAAGTTTTGGAAATAATGAAATTTGTACCTAATCCTAATTAGACGCTGTTATGTGGATTCCTCTGAAACTAGAACTATGCCCATTCCTTGAATTTGCAGGTTGCAAGTTGGATTTATACTCAAGCGAAGCAAACCTGATATTGATGAGGTGATTGACATGAAGAGCAGTGGAATTTATAGACATTGGTGATGACAAATATGAAGATAAGCTTCAGTTGCGTGTGGGTTTTTCGAGAATGAACATGTGTGAAACGAGTTTTAACCATTCTCTACTTCGAAAACAAACAAATTCTTCAAATTCTGTTAGACTCCCCAAAACGCTCAATTGCAAAAGTTTGTCACAAAATTCACAGAAACAAGTTTTACCTAAAATTGCCGCAATAATTAATTCATTATTTTCTATTTATTCACAATAATTAAATTAATTGCAAAAACTTTTCTTCAGCTCATTAGTGGTATGTTCAAGGCTGTTGAAGTTTTTAGAGTGGATTTACGACCTAGACCTCAGCGTCGAAAAGATACTCAAAAGTGGGAGTTTTTGAGCATTTTACATGATGCGGGATCATTGAGCGGAACTGAAAGTAGCGTTAAAGCTTTGTTTTGGACTTCATACAAAAAATATTAAAAGAAAAAGTTCGTGGAAACAATGGCTACAGCTGAAAACTTGAACAAGCAACTTTTACGACGTGTTTCCGGGTTTGCCAGTGACTCAACTGAAAGCAAGGAATTGATAGTGATGTCCTTTGAGTAATAAATTTATTAATTTTGAAAAACTTCTGATCTTATAGCCTTGTGGGACCTTCAAGATAAGAGCTATCATCGTCCTCAATTAGTGGAATCGCATCATCGATTTCATCCAGTGGTGAATCCGTGGTGACTGTGTGCAAGTCGCTGGCACAAATGTAACAGGGTGGTTCAGTGAAAGTTCCATCGTCATGTTTCCGCAAGCAGACATTTTGATCGATATCTTCCACTCCGAGCATGTTTATTCCGTTTTCTTTGAATTTGTTTTCAATACCCTTAAGGGCACTTTCGGATAACGTTCTGTTTCTTGAAAGGACCAATATGCTGTGCCGGCTGTAAGACGCTAGAGTGTTGCAAATGTACACAGCAGCAAAGCTGTCGTAATCCGTAGCAACGACACGAAAGCTGTAGTGCTTGCGACCTGTTTTAATTAAAATAAATTTTACATTTATTATATTAAGTATAAAAGCTCACAACACTTACTTCTGTGATAGTGAAGCGTTATAGCGTTGTCCTTCAAGTTGCGCAGCAATCCACTGTATCTGTATTTGATTTTGGATTCTGTCAATTGAGACGTCTCTGTCATGACATACTCCCCGGGCTTATCAGTGTTTTGTATGTTGAATGTGACACATGGCGTTCGGGGCAAGGATTTTTTGATAGCAAACCATTTACCACGCAACTAGAAACAGGTCAAAGTTCACTTTTTACTTCAATTTCACTCACTTCCGCTTAGATTACCTTGTCCAGTTGGAAGTTCTCGACATTCGGTGGTGTTGGACATTCTCCCAAATGGATCGTGTGTCCTTGGATCAATGGACACTCTGTCAAAGCACAGATAACCGCTAAAACCAACCACAATGCACTCATTTTACGAATTTTTGCTGATAACTAGACACTGAGATGCGAAATCTCATAGAGTTGTACTGAATCTCCCGTCTCCGGCTACAGATTTGTGTTTCATAACACTGAACTCTGTTCATTCGAAGTGGGACTTATTTCCAGTGAAATCCATTGAAACTGGTTTTATTTTTATTTTCAAAAATGTCAGCGTTTGTTAACAAATGGTCGCCATTGGCGAGACTCGAGAATCTTTAATGACTTTGTTTTCGCGTTGAGTACGTTTCGGCATTTTAAATGGACGACACGACACGTTCGTGATCATGATAAAACAACAAAATTAGCTCAAGTTTATTTGTAGAATTGTTTTATTTCAATTTTCAGGTTGAGGTCACTTGACAATGAATGAACTTTGACATCACTTGCAAACACTTTTACTGAAGTCATCTTCCTAACGCCAGTCGCGTGACCTATCAAGTGATTTCATTGATAGCAGCCAGAATCATGAATGCAGGGAAACCCCACGAAATACTTGGAAAAATGAATGAATTGTTTGACTATAATCGATAGATACACCCGCTGGCAGCAAGCAATTCCAGTGTTGGATACTACTACTCCTACAGTCACTCGCTATTTTGGCGTTTCAGCCAACATCACGACGGATCTGTGTACTAGACAGTTTGAAGTTGAACTGTTGTCAAAATTGGGAAACCTTGTTGCTGCAAAACACATTCATACTACGCCGTGCCGTAAGGAGACCACTTCAGAGAATGTTGGCAAGTGGTTCCCAATGGACATTAGCTGTGCAAGGAGAATCTTCAAGCGTCTCCAGCTGAAATGGTTTTCGTAACATCACTGCTAGTTCCAGGCGAGTCCACGTTTGAGGACTATCACTACAATACCTTTAGTCAGTGACACCGGACCTCTTGCGGCCGGACGACACATTTAAGACACTGTCTGGCTCCAAGGATCATTGCATTCCTTAATAGAAACGAAGTCAGCTGGAGATTGCAGATCTTACAAAATAACTTGTTGCCATACAAGACGCTTGGCTATTCTGTGACCAAGAAGTTTAGTTTGAAGCTTCCTGAAGCCTACGATATCGACTACCGAAAATGTGGAAAATTGGAAGCGCAAATGATTTATTATAATACATAAACTTTCTAAATTTCTAGAATCATCCAGAGATACTTGATCATTAACCTCTTCAACTTTGATATGATAAATAAATAAACTGCGTGCCTGCGTGCAATCTTGAATGATTTCGGCAAAATTTAAATCAGTTCACGGTAAGCATTTGTGAAGAAAAGTATTCCCAAAATGTTCCGCGTTTATTATTGTGTAGTGCTTCTTAGCTTGATCGCTCTGTCCCAAGAACACAAGACAGAACTCGGCTCTTGTCCTCAGTATACTGGTCTAACTAGCTTCGACGTCAACGAAGTAATTGGTTTCATGGTTTTCAAGGAAATCTTAAGTGAAAAATAACTTTTATTTCAAGTTCGTGGGCGATTGGTATGTGATCCAACAAAGCGGACCTGAAGATCCATGCATGATGTATTCAATAAACAAGGCAAGACGAGGTAGACTTCGTGTCTCCGAGACTGCGTACGAGAGTCCCGATGAAGTGAAGTTCACTCGAGAAAAGATGCTCAAGTTCAAGCGCGGAAGCGCTTCTCAGATGATTCTCTATACTCATGCTGGTAAGGTTCCTCTTTAGATTTGTAATTCTCGTGATTCATTCATTCCATCTTCTACAGCTTTCGAACCTACATCGGAATTCACAGTCCTCATGACTGACTACAACAGTTATGCTGCTGTATTCATTTGCCAGGAACGTCGTGTTATACGTAGTGAAAGCATTGAAATTTGGTCCAGGGAACCAACCTTGGATGCTGATACCATACAACAAGTGCGAGAAGCTTTGATAGCCAAGGGCATGGGCCTTACCGGCGTTGATGCCGTCGATCAAACCACTTGCCGGGAAGTTTCTGATTAAGCTAGTTCCAGCTTCAGTTGACTCGGACACTTGTTTGTGTGCCTTCCCAAATCAAGTTCAATAAAGTTTGAGAAACAAGATTTTTGATCCTTTATCCTTCAATCTTTCAATTCCAACACTCATTAGATCAGTGATCAAGCCTCATGCCGTAGTTCTCCTCTTTTTATTAGATTATTTTTCGTGGCATATAACCTCCCATAGCTCATGTGGTCGCCTTTGATGTCCTGGTTAGTTATAAGGTTTACAATTTTCAACTTTATTTCTAAGTCGTATTGGGACAAATAATACGTCACTTCGCCTAGTTCTTCATCCCTTCTGCATTCTAAATTTAAGTTTTCTAAGCGTGTGTGATCCGTTAAGACTTCAAATTAATTCCCTATCAATAGATATTGCCAACATTTGATTTCGGACGAAACATTAGCCATCGCAGGCGACCAGCTCAATAGTCAACAAAAGGACGTCAATTCGTACAGTAGTGAACCGGACGTGATGTAAGCAAAAATTGCCAGCGCGAACCGTAATAATGAACGGATCAAAGGACAAAACTACAGTTTCGGCTCCGCGAGCAACACTTCACTAAAAGTTCAACCGTTTATGGAACATGATCCAGAACTCTGATTCAAGATAGTGGATAAACCCTGTGCGGCTGCAAATATCGGGACGTTCATCGGGTTATAAGGTGTAGAGTATTCACTAGAAGAGCGTGACTTAATAATGAGCGAGGATGAAGATGCATCGTACACAGAATTAAAAGATACACTTATCAGCCGACTGGGTGCATCAAAAGAACGAAAGATCAGGAACACACACTGATCTGGTGACTGGACGACATCCATACACACGCGAAAAGAAAACTTCCTCATCGACACTGACCCCGACTTGTGTGTTTACCTTCGATCAAGGATATGCAAACAACTGAAGAAAACCTATATTTTTCGGAGAATTAAAGAATTTGTTTGACGTTTATAAGTAGCTTTATAAGTAACTGCACTGTTTACAGAAAATTTAATGAAATAATAATGTTGACCTCAGTGAAACGTGGAAATTTGTGATCGTGTCAGATTCATGTAAGACGGCTTGTTCTTGTGTACATTTCCATATGACAAAAGTTAGAACCTCAATTTAAGGATATGTTATTAACAAACCTTTGCCTAGTTACTAGGGAAATCACACTCGATGGGGTAGAGTATGTCAATCAGCGTTGACATTCCACAGTGAGGCATCTCCTTCGTTTAGAGCAAATTGTACAGTAGGTTCCGCAACTTTTTGGATTTCGTGTTGTTTGTGATCCTCAAGATGTTGGTGTTCTGGGTGGAGTACAGTTCCTCCGCCCACAGCGTGTTGTACATCTGGATGAATGACTTCTTGGACATCGTGTTTTTGGTGATCCTCAAAATGTGAAATTTGTGTGTGAACTAGAGTTCGTTCGCTTACACCGTGTTGCACACCTGGATGAATTACTTCTTGGACTTCATGTTTTTGGTGATCCTTAGAATGTGGGACTTGTATGTGGATTACAACTTCCTGAACCTTGTGTTTTTGGTGATCCTCAAAATGTGGGACTTGCGTGTGAACTACAGGTCCTTCGTGAACCTTGTGTTGTTGGTGATCCTCAAAATGTGGAGCTTGCGTGTGAACTACAGGTCCTTCGTGAACCTTGTGTTGTTGGTGATCCCCAAAATGTGGGGCTTGCGTGTGAACTACAGATCCTTCGTGAATCTTGTGTTGTTGGTGATCGTCAAAATGTGGGACTTGCGTGTGAACTACAGATCCTTCGTGAATCTTGTGTTGTTGGTGATCCTCAAAATGTGGGACTTGCGTGTGAACTACAGATCCTTCATGAACCTTGTGTTGTTGGTGATCCTCAAAATGTGGGACTTGCGTGTGAGCTACAGTTCCTTCGTGATCCTCAAAATGTGAGGCTTGCGTATGAAGTGCAGTTCCTTCGTGAACCTTGTGTTTTTGGTGATCCTCAAAATGTGGGACTTGCGTGTGAACTACAGGTCCTTCGTGAATCTTGTGTTGTTGGTGATCGTCAAAATGTGGGACTTGCGTGTGAACTACAGATCCTTCGTGAACCTTGTGTTGATGTTGATCCTCAAAATGTGGGACTTGCGTGTGAACCACAGTTCCTTCGTGAACATTGTGTTGTTGGTGATCCTCAAAATGTGAGGCTTGCGTGTGAAGTGCAGTTCCTTCGTGAACCTTGTGTTGTTGGTGATCCCCAAAATGTGGGGCTTGCGTGTGAACTACAGGTCCTTCATGAATCTTGTGTTGTTGGTGATCGTCAAAATGTGGGACTTGCGTGTGAGCTACAGTTCCTTCGTGATCCTCAAAATGTGAGGCTTGCGTATGAAGTGCAGTTCCTTCGTGAACCTTGTGTTTTTGGTGATCCTCAAAATGTGGGACTTGCGTGTGAACTACAGGTCCTTCGTGAACATTGTGTTGTTGGTGATCCCCAAAATGTGGGGCTTGCGTGTGAACTACAGGTCCTTCGTGAACCTTGTGTTGTTGGTGATCCTCAAAATGTGAGGCTTGCGTGTGAAGTGCAGTTCCTTCGTGAACCACAGTTCCTTCGTGAATCTTGTGTTGTTGGTGATCCTCAAAATGTGGGACTTGCGTGTGAACTACAGGTCCTTCGTGAACATTGTGTTTTTGGTGATCCCCAAAATGTGGGACTTGCGTGTGAACTACAGTTCCTTCGTGAACCTTGTGCATTTGGTGATCCTCAAAATGTGGGATTGGTATGTGAACTACAGTTTCCTGAACCTCGTGTTTTTGGTGATCTTTAAAATGTGGAACATGCGTGTGAACCACAGTTCCTTCGTGAATCTTGTGTTGTTGGTGATCCTCAAAATGTGGGACTTGCGTGTGAACTACAGGTCCTTCGTGAACATTGTGTTGTTGGTGATCCTCAAAATGTGGGACTTGCGTGTGAACTACAGGTCCTTCGTGAACATTGTGTTTTTGGTGATCCCCAAAATGTGGGGCTTGCGTGTGAACTACAGTTCCTTCGTGAACCTTGTGTTTGTGGTGATCCTCAAAATGTGGGATTGGCGTGTGAACTACAGTTCCTTCGCGATCCTCAAAATGTGAGGCTTGCGTATGAAGTGCAGTTCCTTCGTGAACCTTGTGTTTTTGGTGATCCTCAAAATGTGGGACTTGCGTGTGAACTACAGGTCCTTCGTGAACATTGTGTTGTTGGTGATCCCCAAAATGTGGGGCTTGCGTGTGAACTACAGGTCCTTCGTGAACCTTGTGTTGTTGGTGATCCTCAAAATGTGAGGCTTGCGTGTGAAGTGCAGTTCCTTCGTGAACCACAGTTCCTTCGTGAATCTTGTGTTGTTGGTGATCCTCAAAATGTGGGACTTGCGTGTGAACTACAGGTCCTTCGTGAACATTGTGTTTTTGGTGATCCCCAAAATGTGGGACTTGCGTGTGAACTACAGTTCCTTCGTGAACCTTGTGCATTTGGTGATCCTCAAAATGTGGGATTGGTATGTGAACTACAGTTTCCTGAACCTCGTGTTTTTGGTGATCTTTAAAATGTGGAACATGCGTGTGAACCACAGTTCCTTCGTGAATCTTGTGTTGTTGGTGATCCTCAAAATGTGGGACTTGCGTGTGAACTACAGGTCCTTCGTGAACATTGTGTTTTTGGTGATCCCCAAAATGTGGGGCTTGCGTGTGAACTACAGTTCCTTCGTGAACCTTGTGTTTGTGGTGATCCTCAAAATGTGGGATTGGCGTGTGAACTACAGTTCCTTCGTGAATCTTGTGTTGTTGGTGATGCTCAAAATGTGGGACTTGCGCGTGAACTACAGGTTCTTCGTGAATCTTGTGTTGTTGGTGATCCTCAAAATGTGGGACTTGCGCGTGAACTACAGTTCCTTTGTGAACCTTGTGTTTTTGGTGATCCTCAAAATGTGGGATTGGCGTGTGAGCTACAATTTCCTGTTGTGGCACACGATCATATAAGCAAACATGTTGATCAATTAGATCGAGATCTCCCATTGGAATTTTGAACTGATTCAGTTTTCCTATCATAGCATCCATATAGTGTCCATCAAGCGTTTTTTGTCTTGAAAGAATGATAATACTGCTACGATGGAACATACCAACATTTTGACAAACGAAAACTCCTGCATAGTGCTCGTAGTCAGTTGCAAAGACATGGTACCGGTATCCAGGTTGATCTAAGACATTATTCGACAATGAACAAGGAATGAATCAATAATATAAAAGATTCACTTACTCGGCAAGTATTCCAAAAGAAGTTTCCCTGGATCATTGGGGAAGACAACTTTCAAGTTTCCACTGAATTTGTATTTGTACCGATCCTCGGCCAATTCCGAGTATTCGGTTAAAATATATTTATGTTGTTCAGCCGTTCCAGCAACGTGGTAAATGACACAAGGTGCTAATGGTGGCGTCTTGGATATTGAGTACCAGTTTCCGCGAAACTGAAAAAATGTGAAACAACAAAATTAAAATAAAATTTAAATAACGTATCAACAACAAAATAAAGTCAACACAATCGCCCACTTGTGTTTTTAGTAGATAATCACCTTTTCAATATCAAAATGCGGCACAGCTGGTATCCAAGGGCAACTTCCTGGATGTGCTTCATGCCCTTTAGCTGTATGAACAAGCACAAGTAAAACCACAAAACTAGCGACTTCAAGTCGCATCATACTTAATTGTTTTAAAACCTCTGTAACTCCAAAAGAACACCGCGCGATCAAGACAAGACTCAATCGAATTCTGATTGATACAACACGTTTCCGGAACGTTTTATATGAATACAGGTGAGCGGTTTTCTCGAAAACTGAGAAGTTTTGTTTTGGAAATTCCTTCAGAATGCGGTAGAAACTGACAAAGAGGTTATGTTCCTTTCTTCTTTGGCTTATCACAGATGCCTTGATCAGACAATATAGCAATGAAGCTACCTGGGGTTGGCGATACTTGGTACCGGTGCGTAGGTGATTTCCAACGTCACGGAATTTCCCAATATGTGGTTAATGAGTTTCTTAATTTTATCATCGTGAGATTTTTGTTATGATGATAAATAACGAATAATCGGGTATTTAAAATTTTGAATCCACCGCAGTTTTGTCATCAGAAGCTTTTAATTCAATGAGAGACTGGTTTACAGGTGATGCTAAATGATTCATTCTTGTATCTTCTGGCTGGACAATAACATCAGGTTAGTTTTGTGACTTGTTTAGGCATTTCTTTCATTAAATTAACTAAATGGCATAGAGTTGAACTATTCACTCGAAGTTGGACTTATTTCCTGTGGTAATTATTGAAATTGGATTTATTTTTATTTTCTAAAATTTCATAATAACTGTTTCGGCATTTTAAAGTTTATTTGTAGAATATTTTTATTTCACTTTTCAGGTTTAGGTTTTGACATCACTAGCAAACACTTCCTCCGAAGTCATCTCTCTAACGCTACTCTGTTCCTACAAGGTGAATGTCTCTAAGGAATGTTGTAAAGAGACCTCTCACTTGACCTATCAATTGATTTCATTGATAACAGCTAGAATCATGAATGCAGGGAAACCCCACGAGCTACTTGGAGACATGAATGGTTAAATAAGTTTCACTTTTCAGACTGGACGCCACCCATCTGTGAAATGGCTAAACTGTGAGTTACAGGCCCACACAAATCATTCCAAATTTCTCAGAAGCTCGAATCAGCCAGTTCTGAGGTTCTTATCACAGCGCTCAGTTTGTGACCTTTTATATTTATTTTTCCTGAGAATTGCGAGAGCACAATATATTTTTCGGAAGTTTGTACAAATTTTCATCGTTTTTTGTAGATTTTGTTGACAAAATCTTAGTAGCTACAGTGCTTTAAAGAAAATTCAATTGAAATAACAAAATGGATATCAATGAAACGTGGAAGTTTGTGATCGTGTTCATTCTGTGTGGGATTGCTTGTTCTTGTGGCGAATCGTACATCGATGGAATGTGTCCTGACATACGACCACAGAACAGTTTCAATATGACAAAAGTAAGGATAGAAAAGTTGGAGCCTCAACTTAAAGCTATGTTAGTAACAAACCTGCGCTTAGTTTTTAGGGAAATGGTACGCAATGGAGAAGAGTATGTCTTCGTCACCTTGCATCACTTACGAGTTCAAAGTTGGAGAAATGCCAAGCTTCTACGAAGTGGAGCAGATATCTAGAATATCACCAGACGAGAAGAAGTATCACTACATTGGGGATATACTATCTTACACGAGTGATCCTGGCACCATGAGGATCATTTTTCCGTTTAGTATGTTTTGGGTACATCATGGTTTGTGTTTGACTTGAACATTCCCTTTTTCTAGGCATGAAAAGTTCAAAGTTTATCGTTTTCTATACGGATTACGAAAGTTACGCTGGCGTTTTCATTTGTCAGCAGTTCAAGCTCTTCCACAGGCTCAGCGTTGTGATATTGTCAAGGACGCCGAGCTTGAACTTAAACCACCACAAGCGGATTTACAGATTCATGTTGGAAAATTCGTTGTCGTTGAAAGATTTAGATATGATAGATCACTGGTCTTGCTTAGGCACTCGTTCAACGACTGAGGATTCTGTTGTCTTGCATACCGAGGTGGACAATGAAGTTCTGCCACCTGCAACGACACCAGACACAGAAATCGTTGACAAAGACATTTTGAAACCAATCATTCCCATCGGAAGCCCACGTCGGAGGACTACCACTGCGAAACCTTCAGCCAGAGACGCCGAAACTCTTGAAGATTACGATTCTGCTGTTGTCGTGGATGCTAGTATTAGTAAAGAGCGAACGAACGAAAATACCCATGATGATGACGACGAAGTTGATCCGGACAATTGGGTTGTTCTTCTATTTTCTTAAAATTTCAATAAAACTTCCCTTAAAATAAATTTTACCTTTCAAATGAATTCTGTCCTTCTTCCATCAATTCAAATCACTTCACTAGATCACTAGAAGAGTTTGATGTTGGCTTGTTTAAAAACCAGTTCTCTGTTCCCTTTGTGCCTCGGCGGCGAATCGAACTCACGTCTGCAGCTTGCTGGGCATATGCTCTTACCACTGATCAAGATGCAAGTGTTGGACACCACACAAAAAAGTGCTCAGAGTCATCTAGCGGTCACGTTACCAGTTCGAATTTAGTGAAGATTTAAACCTCATCGAACCGTTTCCGAAATAAATTTTTATCGCACTGGATTAGGTCAAAATTGTGACCTGAAATGTGCACAGCCAGAAGTGTGAAATAAATATTCAAAACAAACTACTCATAGTATGAGCATGAATCTTTATCGGCTAATCTGGGAAACACAGTCGATTCGGAGTATTTGACGAATGTTGTGTGTTATATAAAAATCGGGATCGAGAAATTGTTTATGTCATATTTTGATTGATCAAAGAATGGTTCAGTTACTATACCTTGTGGTTTTGAGTGTATCTCTGGTGGAATTCGTCCAAGGAGAACGTTATAGCATTGGATATTGTCCGCCCATTGAAACACAGATCGATTATCAGACGGTGAGTTTGACAACGTAGATATGCTTTTGTTGTTAACTACATGTTACTGTCTAGCTCCAAGGATCATGGCATTCATTGGTAGAAACGAAGCCAACTGGGGATTGCACATCTTACAAAATGACTGATTGCCACAAAATGTTTAACAATTGTATGATCAAGAAGTACAGTTTGAAGCAACCTGGAGTCTACGATTCCGACTATGGAGTGTTCCTTATCCGGAACGGGTCGCCGAAATTCTTTTGGCCTGGAAGTGAGTAAAATTGTGTCGGTTTGGAGGTAATAATTGATTTATTATAACACACAATCTTGTAGCACTTGAAGCGAAGACAGGCAACGTTTTTGTATACAATGAGAACCTGATTGGACTGTTCTTCTGCAAGGACGTAGGTCTACTCATCGAGAAAGAAGTTGTGCTTCTTTCTAAAACAAACGAAATTGATTCGCTTGCGCTTACGCTATTCGCTATAGGCTTAAAGGATTTTGGAATGGACGCTGACGATTTGATTTTTGTTGATCATAAGTCTTGTCCTCACGTGTTTGTTACACCGATGACAACAACAACTGAGACACCAACAACACCTCCAACACTTGATATACGTTTCAATGTAATGGGGACGCCAGAAACAATTACAGAAAAACCAGTGGCTGCAAATCCACGCGTGGCCATTAATATACCCTGGCTGGCAGGTTCCGGTGTCTCCGTGGTTCCAGTTCCTACCACAACGCAAATTCCAATCACTACATCCACCGAGGCAACAATTTCAAGGGGACGTGGGACCTTCGACATACCCTGGCTAGTGGGACCTGGCGTATCCATGCCACCTCCTCCATCTACTACGACAACAACCACAGAAGCTCCACGCCCTGTTATTCGAACAACAACGCCAACAACAACAACTTCAACTACAAGACGTCCAACATCTACGACCTCAACTACAAGACGTCCAACTCCTACGACCTCAACTACAAGACGTCCAACTCCTACGACTCCAACTACTCCAGAGTGGACAACAATTGGATTCATAGACGCCATCTCACATGAAGCAGACACGAGATCTGAGGAGGCAAGTCGAGAATTAGAATTCTAAAACCATTCAGAGATTCTTGTTTTGTTGTTTTTTCTAATAACTGTTATGTAATAAAGATAACTTAAACTATAACATCCTCTATTATTTGGCAAAGATTCTGGAAGTTGAAAGTGTCGCTATGTTCTGTGGGTGATACTGACTGAATTCTTGTACCCGTTCAAATCTAATGGTTTCCGAAACACATTGTTATCGCGTTGGGTTAGGTCAAAATTGTGACCTCAAATGAGCACAGAAGAATGAAACAAATGTTCAAAAACCATAACAGTCGGGGATTCGGGGTGTTTGACGAATGTTGTGTGTTACATAAAGATCTGGATCGAGAAATTGTTCATGTAAAATTTTGATTGATCAAAGAATGGTTCAGTTACTATATCTTTTGGTGCTCGCGTTGAGTTTAACTCTGCTGGGCTTTGTCCAAGGAGGAGCTTTTAGTGTTGGATCTTGCCCTCCTATTGAAACACAGGTGGATCTTCAAGCGGTGAGTTCGGAATCAAGGGCAATGCTTCAGATGTAAACATTTATGTCTCCGTCTAGATCCATGGATCGTGGTATTCCATGATAGAAACAGAGTCAACTGGGAATTGCACATCTTATGAAATAACTGACTGCACTCAGATGGTGATTGGTGTCCAATGTGTGTTCAGAAAGACTAGCTTGGGACAATCCGGAGTCTATGACTTCGAAGATGGAATGCTGTATCACCGGCAAAGTTGGCCAAAATTTATCTGGCCTGGAAGTGAGTAAGATTGAGTCTGTCTGGGAGTACAGTTGATTTGTTACATAATCTTTGTAGCATTTGAACTGAGGAGAGCCAACGTTTACGTGTACAATGACAACCTGGTCGGACTATTTTTCTGCAGGAACCGGGGTGTTGTGAGAGAACAAAAAGTTGTCATTCTTTCAAGAACAAAAGAATTTGATTCACTCGGCGTCGCGAAGTTGGCGAAAAGTTTAGACAAGTTGAAAATTGGTTCTGACGATTTGAACTTCGTCAATCATGACTCTTGTCCGGTGGTACCGGTGACAACAACAACTGAGCCTCCTGTAACATCTCCAACGGATGAGGAACGTTCCAATGTTTATAGGTTTCCACCAACAACCCCAGAACCGCCATACCCGGAGTTTGGAGCCGTACCCGCAAACCCAAGCAAAGGCATTCATATATCCTGGCTGGCAGGCCCTGGTATCACCGTGGTTCCTGTTCCCACCACAACTCGAAGACCGGTTACTACCACTTCAACCACCGAAGCAACAACCTCAAGGCCACCAACAACAACTTCAACCAAATGGGTACCAGTTACTGATGTTGAAATCGATATACCGTGGCTAGCAGAGCCTGGCGTATCCAGGATGCCTCCATCTAATGCAACAACTACAGAAGCTCAACCACCCACAACAACGACTTCATCAACTGCACGTCCTACTTCCACCACAACTACTACAGAAGCACCACCACCTGTTGTACAGACACCGACCACTCCAGAGTGGACTACAATTGGAGTCACTGACCCCATCTCATATGACACAGAACCGAAATCTGAAGAAACTATCTAAACTTCTAGAATCACCTACAGATACTTGTTTTCTTATTGTTCTCAGTAGCTGTTATATAATAAATACAAGATCTACAGTCTAAGATCCTTCTTCCATGTCCAATGTAAAGTGCTGCAATGTTCTGAGAATGATATTTGAATCAACTCCATGAATTTGGAAAAGCTACTAACAAACATCGAAATGATAACCCACAAATTCATTGGAAGAATTTTGTTATTCAGAAGATTCCGAAAAGAGATTTTTCCAAATTTGACCTTTTAACCTTGTTCAGTTGAACTGATTCACGCGCAAACTTAGCTAATACTATTGAATGAAACTTAAGTGACTATAGTGTCGGTGTAATTTAATTGGCATTGTTTGTATTGTAATGAGAAAAACTAAGCGTTTAGTAGTTGCCATTCTGTTATCATTAACCTCTTCAACTTTGATATGATAAATAAATAAACTGCGTGTAATCTTGTATGATTTCAACAAAATTTAAATCAGTTCACGGTAAGCTTTTGTGAAGAGAAGTATTCCCAAAATGTTCCGCGTTTATTGTTGTGTAGTGCTTCTTAGCATGATCGCTTTGTCCCAAGGACACAAGGCTGGATTCGGGTCATGTCCTCAGTATACTGGTTTAACTAGCTTCGACGTCAATAGGGTAATTAGGTTTCATGGTTTTCAAGGAAATCTCAAGTGAAAAATATCTTTCATTTCAAGTTCTTGGGCGATTGGTACGTGATCCAACAAAGCAAACCTGATGATCCATGCATGAAGTATTCAATCAACTTTGTAAAACAAGGTAAACTTCGTGTCTTCGAGACTGCATACAAGAATCCCAATGAAGTGAAGTTCGCTCATCGCAAGAAGCTCAAGTACGAGGGCACAGGCACCTCTGAGATGGTGCTCCATTCTCATTCTTGTAAGATTCCTCTTTAGATTTGTGATTCTTGTGATATATAATCTCCGTATTTTACGCAGCTTTCGAAGCTACATCGAAATTCACTGTCCTCATAACTGACTACAACAGTTTTGCTGCTGTATACATTTGCCAAGGACTTCTTGCTGGACATCGTGAAAGCATTGAAATCTGGTCTAGGGCACCAACCTTGAACACTGCTACCATTCAACAATTGCAAGCTGCTTTGATAGCCAAGGGCATGGACCTCACTGGCGTTGATGTCGTCGATCAAACCTCATGCCGTGGAGTTACTGGTTAAGCAAGTGACAGCTTCAGTTAACTCGGACGTTTGATTGTGTTTAATAAAATTTGATAAACAAAAATTTAGCCTGTGTCCTTCAATCCTTCAATTCCAACACTCATTAGATCCATGATCAAGTCTCATTCGGGGATTTTGTAAACTGTTTGACAACTTCGAAGTGATAAGATGTCAAAGGTTAGCCGAATTCAATCGAGCTTGATAAGGTATTCGGTTGAATTTTGGTTCTCGAAAGACCTTTAGACTGCCAGAATTGATAATTCTATTATTAAAAATACATTTTTCCTTTCTTAAAAGTGAGATTACCCTCCAGACGTTCATCGTAAGAATGTTATCAAGAAATTCTAAGTAAATAAATTTGCATTTAGCACGAGTTTAGTGTCTTGTTTTTAGTAATTGTGTAATGTAGCGATGATATGCAGATTTAGCTTTATTAATTTGAAGGCAAGAGATTTTAATCGGTCTTAATTAACAGGAAGTTTGTTGATAAACATGCAAATTAAAAACAATCTAGATTTGCGAATCTTGTGAAAACAAAATTCAAAATTTGAAAACTAGCTG
The DNA here is from genome assembly GCA_963971475.1 of Chrysops caecutiens. NCBI lineage: Eukaryota > Metazoa > Arthropoda > Insecta > Diptera > Tabanidae > Chrysops > Chrysops caecutiens. The sequence goes on along the minus strand of OZ020567.1, from coordinate 29,198,193 downwards.
GCACTGCACGAAGTTTGGTCAACGTTCTCGACGTCTGCCAGGTCAAGACCTTTAGCGTGAAGACCTCCGTGCACGAGTTGCAAGGTAGTAGGATGCAACACAGGTTGTCTTGACCAGATCTCCAGACTCTCTCGGTGGAATGCACCGTATCCGTCGCATAGGAAGACCGCAGCATAGGTGTCATAATCTGTCATGAGGACAGTGAAGTGTTCTCCTTTGCTGATGACTGGAAGTGTTCAAAGTTAGTGGTTAAAGGTAGATTACAAGATACATTCTCACTTGAGTTGCTCTTGAGCCTCATTTCAGACGGATTCTCGTCCTTGTACTTCAGCTTCTTAGCTTTATTGAACTTCAGCGTGTTCGGACTGTTGTAGGACTTCACGAACGCTCGCACTTTCCCTGGTTTGACTATCGACAAACTGTATTGCAAGCACGGATCCACTGCTTCTGTTTGACGGACCACATACCATTGCCCTACGAACTTGATTCAGTGGAAGTAAGATGTCAATGAAACTTGGTCCTCAAAGCTCATAAAGACTTACCCTGTCAATAGTAAAAGGCATTAGCCCGTCGTATTTCGGGCACATTCCCATTTTCGTCTTGTGTGCTTCGCTAAGAACGAAAAGTCCTACCAACAAACAGAAGAAACGAAACATTTTTGACACTCCACTGACTCCAAACGCTGTAATTTACAAACTAATCAGAAAACTTCAAATATTGTCTCTTGTCAATTGCACAGAAATTATCAAAACTTTCGGTTCATGGAGATTGTGATAACGAAGTAAACATTTTTGAAAATTTCCTAAAAATGGTTTTCCTATCAAAATTCGCAGAATCATCTCAAGAAAAACATTGAAAACTGAGATAAGACCTGAAAAAGAACGAAAAGTCCATGATTCCTTCCATCTCATTTCAAGGTGGAGTTAAGAATACAAGAGTTCAATTCTATCTGAAGAAAATTTATAAAATTCGGAAATTTTAGGAAAGTGCTCTTTCAGGAGAATCCAGAATCAACTCGCTGCATTCCCCAATCCCAAGTGAAGTTCTCTTGGTTTCAATATACAGTAGTACGTCGACATACGCGAACCCGGAGTTATGCGATTCTAAAATTTCGTCGATTCGTCTTTTGCTTGAGCGTCACACAAGTCTCGATTATCGATTAAAGACTTAATGCGCCTTCACTATTGACTTGTCGCGCGCAATCAACGCATAGCTATATTTTATTTTATGTTAGTTGCGTTCCTTTCGCATTGCTCTGCTCACGATCATTGCTCATGACGAAAGGAACGCACAAAATTCAATTGTCAAAGGTTGGCTAACATGTCGACGTTTTGACATTTGTCATTTAACTTTCAATTGCAATTGTCAAAACCAAATTCAACAATTTAAGTTACATTTAATTTATTTCAATTTTTGCAAGTGATTTAAATATAAAATATGGCGGAAAGAGCAGATTTATTGAAGGTGAAGTAAATTAAATTTGGCATTTGACACATTTTTCATTGAAATCGTCAGTGCCATCAACCCTGAAAACAAAAAATACAGTCCCGACCAACATTTTTTTCGTGAGCAGTACTCTTGCTCACGTTTTAAAACGTGTGCAAGATTGCACACATTTTGTTGTTGCTTCCCATGTAAATGCTGATCTGCTCATGAGCACACCAGCGAAAGGAACGCAACTGTTATGTATTTATTTCTTATCCACGGAGGGCCTGTTTGTTGTGACATTTTTATAAACCGACTTACGCGGTCATCGCTCAGTCCCACCTATCGCATCAGTTCGGTGTATTACTGTATTCTCTGCGGAATTCTGGAACACGAGAAGCCAACAACTTTTATAACAGATTTTCTTTCAAGAAACCCTTTATTTTTGTAAATACTTTTTGAACAGAATAACTTTAAGCAAAAACACTAAGTCCACGACAAGCTCTCTGGTCGACCGGATCAACATCCACGAGATTGAGTCCTTTCCCATCCAGTGAACCGCTGACTTCCTGAGCCAAGGTGGGATGAAGATGAAGTTGTCTCGACCAGATTTCAATGCTTTCTCGATGCATGGCAACGTAATTGTCGCAAATGTAAACCAAAGCGTAGTTGTCGTAGTCAGTCGCTAGCACAGTGAAGCTGGATGTATAATCAATAACTACAAGAGGAAGAAACAGATTCAGAAATCCATCATGTCCAAGTTATTGTCCAATCTATACCTCTCCCCGTGTGGAGCTTCATGTCGGCTACCCTTGGACGTTTGAATGTCAAATATTTGTTGCTGGAAAAGTTCAAATCGTTTATACTCCTCTGCCAAGTTTCGTAGACTCGGATTTTTTCGATGGTTCGTTGTGATTCAGGTGCAAGAGTGTACCTAAAACAAGGTTTTGTGCCTTTGCTCTGACGTACGACGTACCATTCTCCCATGAACTGAAACAAGCAATTCCAATTGAGGATTAAAGAAATCCCTTTATTATAGCAAAGATTACTCACAAGAATTACGTCAAGGTTTGTCATTGCCTCATGACTGGGGCAACTCCCAAGACGCGCCTTATGCGCCTCGGCGAACAATGCAACAAAGCCAAGTACAACCAAACACAGAAAAATGCCGCGGAACATTTTGACAGCTTCAACGACAATCACTTTCACACTGAATGGTCACTGTGAGCCCGGACAAATTACGGACTTCTGGATTTTATCAGAACAATGTGCTCGAGAGACTCCGATAACAAGTGGACGTCTCTTAAATGTTTCTCAAGATAAATGTTTCATGAACTTCCATAAAACGGAAATGACACTAGAATTAAATAAAATTAAATTAAATGTGTGAGACTGTGATGTAGGTACTCGTATGTATGACAAAGGCATGCCAAACTGTGACAGGGTCAAAATGCAATCGATTGACTCGTTATCAGTGTTTACGGATTGCGAAATAACAGACAGAACTGGATCCGAGGTAATCTCAATCGAGACTTGATAATTCGCTGTAGTTCATTCAGGATCTTTGCTGAAAAAGGTTTCAAATCGATAGGAGATATGTCTCAGATAATTTTGTTGGTTGTACTAAGTGTTCTCGCCGGAAGCTACGGATACGTGTCACGATCCGGGAATTGTCCAACATACACTGAACTCACGCCTTTCGACTACCTTCAGGTATGTGTAACGTTGGTAGGAATTACCTACTCATCTCAATTGGATTTGATCCTTCAGTTCGTCGGTGATTGGCACGCTATACAACAATTCGATCCGAAGGATCCATGTTTGAAGTACAACATAAACTACAAGTCACCGGGTAAGCTGAAGGTTATAGAAACAGCCAACGAGAACCCAACGAAATTGAAGCACACGAAGCAACACAAGTTGAAGTTCAAAGGTGCCAGCACGTCCACCATGAAGCTTGAGACTGAAAATGGTAAGTACCTATCCTATGAGCTAATAACTCCAGGAATGGAAAATTAGTGCGCGTTATTTAAGTGTGAAAGAGTGCATATGTAATTAAGCAAATTTACCTACGAACAATTAATATACGGATTAGAACATTTTCTCTTTCAGCATTCTTCACAGCCAAGTTCACAGTCTTGATGACTGACTACCTCCACTACGCGGTGGTGTTCGTTTGCAAATCGCAAGTGCTTGGACACGCTGAAAGTCTGGAAATCTGGTCAAGAGAGACAACATTGAATCCAGCAACATTACAGGTTATCCACACTCATTTGGCAAGTGTCGGAGTCAACATACGAGGCTTGGACGTGGTGGACCAGACAACTTGTCGTCCAAGTGTTGGCGTAAATTGAGTATACACGAGTTGAGAACATTTTATTGATCAACTTTTCTTTACAGTGATGGACCGCAATTTGTTAGAAATTCAAATAAAAATTTTATAAATAAACGTTGCTTTTTAATGATTTTCAAGAGTGCTATTGACCCAACTTCCGATGATAAGATAAACTTAATAAGCTTTTGCCAATTTCCTGTCCCTACCTTATCACTGCGCGTCAATGTCAAGCAACGCAAATGACCTTAGGAAACTGATATTTTTATAATCTCTGCACCTTTGAACTTATCTACCACCAAAATTACGCTTAAAAAGAAGCTAATGCGAGTTTAGCTGCAGAAGAACAAAACTGTAGAATCCAGTCAGTTCGAAGCTTTCCTCGAAAAATGTTTGAAATTCTCGGTTTGTTGGTCCTCGGACTAAGTGGCCTTTCTGGAAGTGATGCAGAAATGGTAACAAGCAGCGGAAGCTGTCCAAGTTACAATGCACTCGTGCCATTCGACTACACCAGGGTAAATATTTTTGGGTTCATTTGAAATTTTCTGAAATGAAACTTTCCTGTGCAGTTTGTCGGCGACTGGTATGCCATCCAGCAAACCTCACCCGATGACAAGTGTCTGACGTACTCTATAAGTTTTGTAACACGTGGAAAACTGAGGGTCTTGGAAACTGCCTACGAAACTCCACAGAAACTGAAGTACTCCAAACGCAAGAAGCTGAAGTTCGATGGAGAAAGCACGTCTACAATGACCCTTCACTCTGACACTGGTAAGTCAAATGTACAATACAATTCAAAATTGATACAATATCAGTCAATCCTTGTGTTTCCCAGGAATGCTGTCGTCTAAATTCAAAGTTTTGGCAACTGACTACCAGTCCTATGCAGTGGTATTCATCTGCAAGGGACAATTCATCAATCATCGCAAGAGTCTGGAGATTTGGTCACGAACACCAGCTCTCAATCCAACCACAGTTCAGCAAATCCACTCCTACTTGGTTGCACAAGGTGTTAGCCTGGAAGGTCTTGATGTGGTGGATCAGTCATCTTGTCGTCTCAACTTTGGTCTTGGATAAGGATATTGAAATTGAATTGTTTTTCCAATAAAAGATTTTGCACAAAATTGATTCGTTTCGTTTGATTCATTTAGCGGGAATCACAAAATCTCAATTTCCATGAATTTCTCGGTTTTGCGTTTTTAATACGGAATCTGCCACAACTTGTTTGCTAATTACGTAAAATGGGAGTCCCATAGTGGAGACACATGACCACGTCTTATCACTATCAACTGACCTCTGACCCTAGCTGAGATAATGAAGAATGAAGTAAATCACATAAAGACAGTTACGACACTTGAATCGTTTACGCGTTGTTTTGAAGAGTCAGTTAGACTTGATCCGTGGTCAGAAGAAGTACGAAAATGTTGCGATTTATCTGTTTGTTCTTGGTTGGAGTTTTTGGAGTTGGAGCTCACAAGGTGCATATGGGAACATGCCCAGCTCACAATGGACAGCAGAATTTTGATATAAACAGGGTGAGCCATACATTTCCTTCACATTTCTGTAAACGTTTTAAACAAAATTCATTTAAAAGTTTCTCGGAGAATGGTACGTAATCCAGCAGAGTATGGCAGAAGATCCGTGCATGAAGTACACCCTGTCCTTTGAAAGACAAGGTAAAATTCGAGTGTACGAAACGTCCTACAGCAGTCCGAACGAGGTTAAATTCAACAACCGAAAGAAGTTGAAGTATCCAGGAGAAAGCACGTCTCACATGAGGCTGTACAAGAGCTCAAGTAAGGGATGAATTTTAAAATGATTGAGAAACTATCAGTTACTCTGCTTTCAGTCCTTAGTACCGGAGAGAGTTTTACAGTTCTTTACACTGACTACGAAACCTACGCTGTTGTGTACATTTGCGACAGCTACCTCGCATACCACCGAGAGAGCATCGAAGTTTGGTCCAGACAACCATACTTGCATCCAGTCCTCACTCAACAAGTTCACACCGCTCTGAGCAGCAAGAGCATCGACCTGACCCATGTTCACGTTGTGGATCAGACTTCATGTCGCCCGAATCCAAGCCCTGGCACACCGACTGGCGTTAATCCTGGTGGCGGTTATCCTGGAACAAACATTGGTGGCTATCCTGGAACAAACACTGGCAGCTATCCCGGCTCCAACACTGGAGTCTACAACGGCGTAAGTCACTTTTGGTGATATTGTTTTCATAATTTTCACTAATTCAAAATTTCTTTCAGTAAAAATGGAAATACTCTAGAAACAAAATCAATTCATAGCCTTAAGTATATTTATCACCTACAAGCTGACGGAATCTGAAATAGTTCAAGGACAGAGATAACTAAATAGGTTAAACTCAGTGTAATATTATTCTTCTCTCACTTATGTCTCTTATTACCGAAATAAATACGAATATGTTTTGTTGATTTACTAAATTTTTGGCTTCTTAACCTATTTCCTGGAATCAGAATCCCATATGGAATTTAAGAACAAAACCACCGTAATTGCAAATTCGATCAACACTACTACACCATTTTCGGCACCTGAAATTCAATTAACTACTTCCTGTGACCAGACTGACTCATTGAAGATTCAAGATAAACGTTCCGAGAATGGAGGGAGTTCTGTAACTCTCCTGTACCACCTTGTGTTTTGTACAAATGGTTGCCAGGAACAAGGTGATAACTGACATAGCCAATGAGAGACTCCAAAGCTACATGCGATATAAAATCCCGACCAGAGAGGCGATGGCGACAGCCCAAAATCCATTCCAGTCATTTGCAGCGTTCATTGGTCAGTGAAATACATGGAGGTTCCTCGAGTTGTTTGTGTTTTGTGTTCTAGCTCTTGGTGTAAATGGATCCACCTATCATGTTGGAGCAGGTGTCAGATTTTGATATGAGACAAGTGGATGATTCTCGTGAAACAGCAGATATTTGGAGCTGTAGTGAATCCTGATATTTTAGTTCCTCGGATTCTGGTATATGATAGAAGAAACCAAGACTTGTACAGATTTATAATTGAGTTACAGCCAGGTGAATACCAAGTGGGAGAGGTGAAAAATAACCTGACACATTTGAATTTGCTTGGCTTCACCCTTCCATTTGACATCCCATGTATTTCATTGTTGGATTTCTGTTATTTCTATCACGGTCGAAACCGGTATTCTGTTGAGAAAGTTGACAGACTTCAAACAGGTTTCGAAATTAAAATTGTAACAGATTCGAAAATAAGTTGTACCTACCCAGAATACCAACTTATTATGTATTACTTGTAAGATTATTATGTATTAGTGTTGCAAAAATTACTGGACATTTATCTGCCACTAATTGTACTTTTCGCAAATTTTTATGATTCCAATGAAACTTTCGTGATTTACCTACATCAACAAACCACCCCACGATACGAATTCCTAGAAAGATTTATTTCACTCAACACTCACTAAGCGATCGTAAGTGTCTCCTAAAATTCACCCCTATACCCACAGAATTAATCATTTCCTGTGAACATGGAAATTATCAAAATCAAAACATATGACTCATGAAAATTCAAAGAGAAATATCCCGGAAACACCTGAATCGCCATGTTTTCGTACGTGGAATTTCAGCAAAATGGCGCTTAGTGTTTACATTGTCTCCATAAGTTAAAGGTTTGCCACCTTTGAAACCGTTCAGGGTAACATTTTCGCGATGTAAAGAAGCAATAGCACTCGCCACAGCTGATTCACATCAAACATTTAAGATTTAATTTGTTCTAAGTATAACAGCGAATAGAATTTCACGACGCAGTTTTGTGGCTCTCGTTGAGAGACTGAAAAACTAGACGCGATATAAAATCGCGATCAGAGGAGCGACGAGCACAGACCAAGATCAAGTCCAGTGGATTGCAGCGTTTATTCGTACAAGGTTAGTGGTGCAATATGTTGAGATTCCTCGAGTTGTTTGTGTTTTGTGTGGTCGTCCTTGGAGTCAGTGGACACTCCTATCACACTGGAAGGTGTCGCAATGTGGAGCCGATGCCAGAGTTTGACATGAGCAAAGTGAGTGATTCGCGTGAAACAGTCCGTGTTCGGGGTTTCTTCAAATGTTTATTTTCTAGTTCTTAGGATTGTGGTATGCTATTGAGAAGACCAAGACTTCGTTGTCTTGCTTAACGTACAATTTCACGGTAGGGTCGGAGGAAGGCAAATACCAAGTGGAGCAAGTTGGCCAGAGTTCACTTCTTCGCCGGTTGCCAATGTCCGACAACATGGCCAACGTGTATGTGGGCAAAATCACGTCCACCGATAATCCCGGAGTGATGCGTGTCAAATTTCCGTTGAGTAAGTTTTTGGACGGATTCAATCCAACAAATGATCATGAGTTAATTACTGTTTGATTGCAGACATCATTGGAAGCTCATCGTACATCGTGTTTGCGGCTGACTACAATAGTTACGCTGGAATTTACACATGCCAAAATCTGGGATTGTTTCACAGGCGCAGTGTCACACTTCTGTCAAGAGACAAGAAGATGGGCTACAGAGAGCTCCGAAGACTGCACCACACCATGGAGTGGTATGACATCGATGTTGATGACTTGAGTATAATTGATCAATTCAATTGTCCAAACTCGACCACTGAAACAATCAATTTCGGTGTAAACGAAAACACACTCAATGGAGCTAATTTCCACTCTCGCTTCGGAGGAAGACAACCCGCAGATCCAGAGTCTGTTGAAGACACGGAAATGGGCAATTTGGACAGAGATGCCGAGTGGATAAGACTTTAAATTTACGATTAATTATAGAACTGTGATTAATTAGTTTTCCCCACAATCTGAAACAAAGAACCATAGTTGTAACCAAAGCGATAGTGTTATCTGTGTCCTAGTTAAGTAGATGAAGTAGAGTCTGTTTCAAGACTGATAACTAATACAATAAATTCATTTTTTTGTACAAATTGCAACATTCTTCCAACTTATTTCATTAAATGAAGTTGTTATCAAGAGGATATGCTAATTGATGTGGGTTGAATAGTAGTAAATTCAATCATGAAATGCATTAGCAAAGTCAGTCTTTGGTGTCAGTTGCTTCCATGGATCTAAATTAGATGCAATTGAGGAACTGGACACCAGAGGCTTCATCTGTGGGAGTACAGATTGAAACTCAGAAGCCACTGAAGGATTGAATGCAGTCAACTACGAACATCACTGAACGATTCTCTTCTACATCCAGAAGAAGAAACTTCTAAGTGAGAACCAATTCAAAATCAGTTGACTGAGTCAATCAACAAAAGTTGAATCGCACAAATGTGTTTTGAATTTGACGCATCAATCAATCAACCAGTTTGTTTATTTTTGTGGTTTCATTAACATAAATGTTAAAACTCAACGCTTATTTGAATGAAAAACCCCTTCGAGGTTCATTAATTATGCAATTTCATTAATAAAATTAAAAAACACTGAGTCATCGGCTTGTTTATTTGAATTTTTCGGTTTCGTTTTCACGCTGACCCTCGTGCCATATTCAACTCACAATCAGCAAGGCTGAAAACCTGAAAAGAACATGGAACGTGTACAGAAATGTTAATGTTTAACATAACATATTGGGTAATGTTACTTGAGACCTTCTACATGATGTTCGTTCAATCAAAATTCACAAATCTTTGAGTTATTAGCAAGTTTTGGTATTGTTGTTGAGAATAAATTGATTAAATTCATTAAAGTTTTGAAGATTAACATCCATGAACTTGCTCTTGACATAACAAGACGAGATAACCAGACGTCACGATTTATGGAGCAATCGGTTCGTCTTTAGGAGTGGGACTGAATTCGTTCATCTGTCGGATTATCCAGTACTCCAGACTGAAATTCAATTCAGTGTACAACGAGAAATATTCATGAAAACAAGTTTTGTGTAAAGCTCAAGTAAAGTAAATAAAATTAAAATTTGTTCAAAGTGAATTCAGACCTTTTAACAAAATGTTACGATTTGTGTGCTTCGCCATTTTATGTTTGGTGACTTTTCGGGAAACTACCGGACACACTGCACATGCTGGACGATGTCCTTTGATCACTCCTGTGACTCCGTTTGATATGCAAAGGGTAACCTTTTTCTTAAGATTAATTGCAAACAAGTGTCTATCACAGATAAGATAATTCAAGATAAAGTTTTATTTGTTACATTTTCGATTTAAATTAACAGGAGGAACCACAAGTTATTGAGTACAAAACTGTAATTCCAATTAAATGAGGGACAAAATGTTGTTTCCATTGCTAATAATAACTTATTAAATCGCAAAAACAGTTTTTTATCGCTTCACAACGTCACATCGACCATTTGCAGTAAGTGAAACAATAAAATTGAATTGAACGACGACAATTGAATTATGAAATTAGGTCATAGTTTGACATCTTGGCGAAAATTCAATTTGAAAGATTATAAATAAAACGTAATTTCGCTAATTTTAAATTCAAACAATTGTGATTTCATCGATTATGTTAAGTAAGTTGAAGTTAATATTATAAATGTAGGAAGAAAAGTGAAGCTATCAAATTGTCTCCACTCGTGGTCACTGCCATCTGGGGTATTAACCGAATGACATTTATCCGCACGAATTTGTCCTTCAAGTGCGTCATTCTGGGCATGACACCTTCCGCAACAGGTGTTACTTGACCTTCCAAGACAATATGTCAGCTAATGCAATTAATATGTTACTTAATTAAATGCCACGATAATTGACAAATGTATCGAATATCAAAGAATGTCTGACATATGGATTTCTTGCAGTTCATGGGAACCTGGTACGCGATTCAAGAGACAACGAATGAGGCACCATGCATCCAATATACCATCACGTACGGCGATGAGCCAGGAACATTCAAGTTGCGTGAAACGTCCTACAAATCCCAGCAAGAGATCAACTACAGTCACTTCCATACGCTGAAGACGAAGGATCCGGACAATCCAGCTAGACTCAAGTTGAAGGCTTCAACACGTGAGGGATCCAGGTAAAGTTTGTCATTCTGTTGAAAAGCTAAACCTTGCAATAATTCCAGCTCTCACTCCAAGCTCCACCTTCACTGTCTTCCTGACTGACTACAATAACTATGCGGCAGTTTACATTTGCCAGAACAACGTCTTGGTGTACCGCCAGAGTATTGTCGTTTTCTCAAGGCAGAAGACTCTTAACCCTGCTTTTATTGACACAATCCACGCATACTTGACCGCTCAGAACCTTCCGATCGAAAACCTTGCCTCGGTTGATCAAACCGCTTGTCGTAACGCAGCTGCTCCAGTAGCAGTTCAAGGAGTAAGATCCGTAACCTACTCAAACTCTTCTCTAACTTTTCTTTTTCTTTTCAGTAATCACAGAGTTCGCAGGAGGCACAGTTTGAATCCCAGATTGTTACAAAAGAGAATACAAATGTATAACACTTTTTGTCATGTTTTTATAAGAGAGTTTGAATCCGTAATAAAATTTTTGTTATATTCGAAAGAAATTGGAAAATCTTTTCGATTGTTGAAACAGTTGAAACGTTTGCCACACATTCCATTTCATTCCATTGGCATTCCAAATGTCACTCATTTTGACAGAAAGTCTGCCAACATACCCATACACGGTACAACGTGTAAATGTTAGCCAACCATTGACTCCTCCCACTGAATATCGAAAATTTTTGATTTCAGCCCAACACAACATCCTACCATCAAAATGGTTAGTCAACTTGCCCACACACAGTATCACCGACATCAATCAAGTTGGCCAACATGTTGTGGACCGGGTTAGCGAAATTTCACATTAATGAATAGAGACTATCTTCATGCTAGATTTATTAGTTTATAAAGTTATTAAGTAAATTATCAATTAAGTGACACCTGAAAATCTAGCTTTAATTATAATTTATATTCTATTCGTCCTTTTTCCCCAAACTATGCCTTCGATCCAATCAAGGTAAGGATAAACTCTGGTGTAAATGGATGGATTACTGAGAGTAGAACACCATCCTCCGCTAGATTTGATGCCCGTCAAAGAGAACATGCAGTACTTTGAATTGTGGTAAACCTGAAGAATCCCATCCAATGACTCATCCTCACAAGCTCGTGCGACGACTCCGTCCTGGTATGCTATGCAGAGCTGTGTCTTGTAATCGATTCCTCGCGTTGCATTCTCATTCTCTTGATGAGCTTTGGAACATTCATCTTGAGAGATCTTCTCAACCACAGCATACTCCAAAATAGTCACTAGGACCTTTCCTCCAAAGTCAAGATCCCTGAATCCATAAGAGAAAGCTTTCGTCTCCGGACCATCGAAGTGAGTCGATAGACAAGCTGGTCTCACAAAGATACTGAACTCAATCTTCTTCTTCAATTTAACCAGACCAATGTCGTCATAGATTTGTCCAGCTACAAAGTTTGGATGAGGAAACAGTTCTTCCAGTTCGTACGTTGAATTTACTGAACTGTCTTCTCCATCATTATCTGCAGGATACAAAGTGAGCTCATCGAAAAGAGCGTACTTCAAGGGACCCCTTTCGAAAAGAGACAAATGATTAGACAAAAGATTCACTTTTTAAGGAACTTCACACACTCAATCTCATCGTTGAGGCAGTGTGCTGCTGTCAGAATGAAATAGTCACTAATCAACGCTCCAGTACATCTCCAAATGACATTTTCCACACTTGGTCCACCACCAAGAGCTACGGCATGTGTAAACTGTCGATCCCGTGCTGGCAGATGAACAGTAACATAACTCTGGTTTGGCTCAGGTGTCTTGTCGCTACGGTAATAGTTCGGTTTCTGTCCACAAGAATTCAATTGAATCCTTCTGTTTTTGGACTCCAGCACAGGCGTTGACGTGAATACATGCGAGCTGTATTCCTCACATTCTGCAAAGAGGATTTGTTTCAACTTCATCAGACATTGATTCAACCCACTTTCAATACCTACTTTGTTCGCTTAAACGGAGCCCTTGGTCAATATCGATCCATGCCTCGTTCTTTGGACAACAAGCGAAATGGAATCCATCTCGAGGTCCACAACCACTCGCCACTGAAATATTTGGACGTAGCAGTACACACTTTCTGACAAATTCCGAACTTGAAACTGTAATGAAGGAAAAACTGAAACTTTTGAACTTTGAACATTCACAAACTTGAGGCAGTAAACTTAACTTGGAACTCACCAAGCGAAACAAGCCCGAAATAAAACGTAAAAGACAAGCTTTTACATGCCACCATGTTCACTTAACACTCACAACTAGAAGAAGCTACCTGCTCTGACTGATAGCTAGCTATATCACGCTGTCCACTTTATGGTAAACTGTATTTCCTCAACCAGTTTTGAGCCATCCTGCCAGACACGGTTTTGACGAGACGCACCAAATTTGCAAACCAAAAGTGATCGAGTCCAACCAGTTTTTGATTTTGTTTTGAAAACGTATAACATTAGTGATATAATAAAGGTTTTATCACTTCGCCATGTGGACTGTTTTGTGGTTAACCCCAAGTGCAGTATTCTTGGAGCAGAAACAAAGAATGTACAGCGATGTCCATGAGATATGTAAATGTTCATTAACCCTAATTGAAACTATAACTCTAAAGGTTTGTAGTCCAATTGAATGAAATTGAGTTGGACAAACACAATTCAATTTCAATTCGAAATTAAAGTCACAATTGAACCGGAAATACAAATTCCGGTACAGTTCAATCGATGGGAATTGATCGTAAGATCAGTTTTAAATCGATGTTCATTCGAAAATCACCAGAAAAATGTTAGAGATTTTATTGAGAGTGATTTGTGTTGCTGTTGTTATAATTCAAACAAGGAGCCACACTTACCATTCAGGACGATGTCCAGAAGTGGAACCTTTCGAAGGCTTTCAAATGGATAAAGTGAATTTTTAATTGAAGACTTGGTGAACTTGCTCCTACTCTCATTTTCAGTTTTTAGGTCGTTGGTACGCTATAGAGAAAACGAGTACCTTCTCGAGTTGCTTGACTTATAATTTCCAGAAGAGTGACGGGAGACGGGGAGAGTTCACAGTACAACAGGAATCACAAAACGCTATCCTCAAGGGAATGCCTTTCAAGCACATTTACCGATACACTGGACGAATATCTCAGCTAACTACAGACGCTCCAGCTCTGATGAAAGTCAACTTCCCATTGAGTCAGTGGTTTCCTGGTTGTCCTAAGTTATCGAAAGGAATTGAACATTTCACTTCCAGATTTGATGGGAGACGCCTTCTTTACAGTATTCTCGACGGACTACGTCCATTTTGCTGGAGTCTTCACGTGTCAAAACTTAGGATTCATGCATCGCCTCAGTGTCACGATCTTGTCTCGAGATTCCCACTTGGACGGGATGGAAGTACAGAGAATGCACAGTTACCTGCGCAAGTACAAAGTGGACATATCCGATCTGAATGTTATCCAACACTCGAGTTGTCCCAAACAGGATGCTGAGACATTTGTGATCGACATCGATCACGACTTTTTTGACAACATTTTTGATGGTGATTCTCAAGAAGATGTTGTAGCTTTGTCTATTCCAGATCGGGACATCGAATCCAGAGAGGAGAATTCAGAACAGACTAGTCTGAACAGTGATGCGGAGTGGGTTAATCTTTGAAATAATAAACTTTTCATACACACGAGTGAAACTGTCTTTTAGTTCTTTAATTTTTTTATTTTCTTAAGGACTTGATTAATTCAAGATTCTTACAAACGTAACCAGTCGTCTTCAGGTAGTTTCAACACTGAATCCAAAGCTGCAGGATCGATTTCTTGCTCCTCATCGCCGAATCTTGCTCCTAAACCGATTCCTTGGACAGTATTCTCGTCAATGTGAATATTAATGCCGTCATTGTGTTGCGGGCAATTCGTGTGATCGATAACATCCAACGGATCTGGACTGTAACCGTTTTTCTCGAGGACACCCCGAAGATTCTGCACCACCGAATTATCCAGAGTTGGTGACCTAGACAAGATTGTGGCACTGGCACGATGGAAAGCGACTAGGTTTTGGCAGGTGAAAATGACTGCATAGTTCGTGTAGTCAGTAGAGAGTATTACAAATGTAGCAGCTCCAACAATATCTAAAAAGGGAATAGATGAACTACAGTGTATCCAACCAAGAAACACTTTCAATGGTACTCACTCAAAGGAAACCTGACTTCCATGTAGGCTGCATTATTGGTGTCCAACGGAGATATCTTTCCTGTGTAGGTGACACTATGTTTCACGGGCATTCTCTTTAACACAACATTCTGAGAAGTTTGGTCCACTAGATATTTGGATGGAGCAGCTTCCGTTGTGAAGTTGTATGTCAAACAAGTTGACATTGTTTTTGTTTTTTGGATCGCATACCATAATCCCAGAAACTGAAATAAAATAATAAATTAATTCAAGAAAACAAAATATCTCTTATCACTTACCCGATTCATTTCGAAATTAGCCACTGGCTGGACACGGGGACAGGTCAACGTGTGATAAGTATGACCATTGACACCCAGAAATATGACCGCCAAAATAATCGTTTTCAACAAACAAGACATTTTGAATATTTTTATTTCAAATTAAAATCAAACAACGATGTTCTCAACTACACGCTTTTATGCGATCTGGCATGGATCCTATATGAGACATGTCGCTTTTATAGGACTTATCTGGCGATTCGCATTGCTGCCAGTCAATCAAAAATTTGTTTTCAAAATTATTATCGCACTAATTAAACGGAACAGACAGTATTTATTTACAGCGGTTAGGCAAGTTTTCATCGTTTATGAGTTTTCGAAAACCTCGTTTTGGATTTTCCCTGGTGCAGTTTAACCAAAGTATTCACGTTTTTATGGGAAACTCCCTATTAACGCAGTTGAGGTACGTGCGTATGTTGGAAATTTTTACGCGTCACACGTCAATTGTCACATTTGGTTCGCAAAATAGGAATTGACACAACGCCTTGCATTTTGTGCCCAGCAAACGCGACGCCTTGAATTATATTTCTAGTTTTGAGCTAGGGTTTCTATGCACGCGAATTGGTACGAAAATTTATTCTGACGAGTACGTCAAATTTCAAACCGATTTGAAAGTACAATTTGTTCTGACGAGTTCTTGCATGTTGTGACGTTTTCTTCGCTGCCAGTGTAACCACTCGCATCGCAAAGCAGGCATTTGTTTCTTCGCACGAATTGACCAGAACTCGTCAGAACAAATTTTCGTACCAATTCGCGTGCATAGTAACCCTAACCTTAGGTTCATTAGGAATATAACCTGCCATGCTTCATAGACACTACAAAACACGTGCCAGAGTCAACCTCTTGCTGATCTTTTGAAAAAGAATTTTTGATAGATAAGTACACATATTATTAGTGAAAAGTTTAGATTAATAACAAATAATTTCTGTTTGGAATAAAATACTCTAGAATATTGTATTTACACAACCAACATGTCGGATAGTTGTCATGTGGCTTGGCACGACATTGATCTCGTGCAATCGTCTGTAGACTGCTCCATGGGATTCAGTGTCCAGAATTCGAGATCTTGATAAGATGTTGATGGCTTTCCGGTGAGTTAATCCGATGTTCTGACACTCGTAGAAACCTGCGTATTTGTTGTAGTCGGTTGCGAAGATTGTCCAAGTGGAGCTACCGAAGAGACCTGCTTGGGTGGGAAGACGTTTTTATGGAAGCTACTTTATTTATTCAATCAAAGCTCACTTGGAGAGAAGTTGACAGTCACTCTGGCTGGGTTTGTCGCATCTGCAACAGTGATCTTCCCTTGGGATTTGCTTGTGCCTCTGGAAATTTGATTGTAGTGCTCTTCTTCGATACTGTATTCCCCAGCCCTGCTTCCAGCCGAAACTTTGAACACCACGCAACTCTCGTCGGTACTTGTTCGGTGTATCCCATACCAAACCCCCAGAAACTGTATAAATTTCAAGAACTCTACAAAAATTCCAGTCAAGAATACAAACTTACTCTATTCATGTCGAAGCTAGCCATTGGAGTCACATTGTCACATCTGCCCGTGTGATATGTGTACGCCTGCGAAAAGGACACCAAGCTCAGCAACAATACAAGTTTACGGAAGACTTCCATGATTTACCTGCAGGAAGTAGAATGTTACTAAGTCGCAGTGAACTGAAATTGAGATCAAAACATTTATCACAAAGAGCTTTGCAATGATATCATCCCAAGAAGCACAAAATTTACTTTACGTGATAACTTTATTGAACTTTTCATGAGTGCTACGTTCAAAATTAGAAATTTATCAGTTTCTTCTGATTATTCCACGAATTCGCGCTGTTGTGTGTTTTCAGATAACAGAAGACAAGAACACTATCTGGAGGAAGTGAATTCAGATTCGGGAAGGAGTCAGCCAGCTATTCATTTTGCCATCTGTTTGGATGAGAACATGTGCATGAAAGAGAGGAACAGTTCAGGACACAAGAACTTGGAGCTTCCATCAATATATGACTCATAATCAATAGCATTGAACTGGTGAGCTCTGGTTTATAAGAAACCTCTTTTATTTTTATAACAGCCTATAATTTACTAGTTATAGCTCCGCAAAACCTGACCTCATCAAATGAAGATATCTAATCTTGGAAGAAATGATTAATCAACGTTATTGGGTTAATGTCGTATATGCAATTTATGTGAGAGGCGAGCTAAATTAGGAAATAATTTCAAGAAAACCCTATCAATGTTTGTAGGAAATTCGTAAAATCTATTGGAAAATCAAGTAATTTTAATTCTCGCATTAAGATAAAGAGTTTATTTTTGGATAATGGTTTTGATTAATGGAAACCATATGAAAATATAAAGCACTCTCTCTCGATGATCGATTCACAGTCCCAGGGACATCCTCTTGGGAACAAATTTGACGAAACATGGAAATGAGTTGCTGTCTAATGAAACTCCTCGGGATCTACACGATCTTGTGGTTGGTTTCGGTTGAGTCACATACATACCATAGTGGAAGATGTCCTAAAATGGCTAAATCACCAGACACCAATATGACTGAGGTAAAGTTTTCAAAGGACAATGCTTGAACTCATTTGTGATATTGCTTTCCAGTTCACAGGCATTTGGTATGCCATAGAAAAGTCAAAAACCTCTGCTAACTGCATCGTTTACAAGATTGACACAACCACAGATCATTACAGATTTGAAGTCCAACAGGAGTTCTATGATCCAATCTTCCACACAACACGAATCCATCGAGCGAAATTGAGGATAAAACGCAAATGGACCAACGAAGGGAGGTACGACTACATGAAGATCAAGTTCAACACAAGTAAGTATCCTCTTCGAAGAGAAGTCTCAAAATCCTTTGATTCTTTCGCCCAGACGTAGTTGGCAGCTCATACTTTGGTATTTTCGCCACAAACTTCACATCGTTCGCCGGAATCGTTACCTGCCAAAATCTTGGACTGTTCCATAGAAGAAGTATAGCAGTCCTCTCACGGACCCGAACTCTTCGGGAAGACACCATCAATCTAATTCATGATCTCATCGTGGCTCAAGGCATGGATCATACACAGTTGAACAAAATTCGTCAAACTGGATGTGCTCCAAGTCAACTCATGAACAACAGCAGATCCTGACATGGAGAAGTTATACTTACCATCGAAAATTTATAAACTATTGATGAATTATATCTTTCATAAATATACAGCATTCCGCAAAAGGTTTGTTTCTTTTAGAAAAGATGATAAAATTACTGGACAAAATCTTTTACTACCATCATTCGCCACCCCAAAGCTTTGTCTAATCCCTACTTTATCCCAAACTTTATAACACATGACCAATAAAGCATTCATAAATCAGACCCGGTTCGAGATGGGTTGAGTGTCTCGTCTGGTGACATTATCACGATCACCCATGAGATGAGAACATTTGAACTAACGTATTCAAAGCGATGATGACACAACCGTCTTGATTAATCTGTTAATGCGAATTCGTGAAAGGCGGAACGATTTTGCGCCCCATTAGCAAACAAATCAAGAGTAATTTCTCCAAGTGCTATTCATGTGGTTTGTTTCTTGAGACACTACAATCTACTCGTGGTCAAAGTGGAATTAACTGCTTCCGTTTGTTCGGAAAAAGTTTTGTTTTGTTTACCCTTCGCAAACAAACTGAGATAGTCTGGTAAAAACGAATTTGTTTCGGTTGTTATTAGACTTATTATGTAAAGTAGTTAATACACTAAGTCCGTAATTTAATTTGTTCAAGTCAAGCGAATAGAAGTCACTTCATATCAATTCTTCAAGGGATTCCACAAACTAAGCAGTGAGTATAATCAGATTGGAGTTTTCGAGAAAACAATCTACTATCAGTATTTTGGGATTTTTGTGGTATGATCAATTCTGAGTAATTCCGGAAATGTCGAACAAAGCTTATAGATTATAACATATTCAATTTCACTTTGTGTCTATCAGTTTCGTTTCAGACAGATTTTAAGAAGGAACTGCCAAGCTAAGATGCACCAAATTGTCTCATTTTCCTTTCTGGCACTCTTGTGTAGCATGGTTTACTCGCATTCCTATCACTTTAGCAGATGCCCACGAATGGAATCTGTAGCGGATTTGGATATAACCAGAGTAAGCTTCCAAAGTCAAGTCGTTTCAGTATACGATCTTACTGTTTCTGTTCTAGATACTTGGAGTTTGGTACGGCATTGAGAAAACGAGCACAACAGTGGAGTGTCTTGTGTACAATATTGTGCACGATGAGAAAGACAAAAGTTACAAACTACAACAGGAAAAATACTCTGCCCACAGCAAAACACACACGACTGCCAGTGATGCAAGGCTGAAACTTACTCATCAAAACGCTTCCACCCCCATGAGAATAAAGTTCCAGACAAGTGAGCTATTCCATTTCTATGGAGTTTAAGATTGTCATACTTATGTTTACAGACTTCTTTGGGAGCTCAAGTTTTGTTATTTTAACAACAGATTACACTAACTATGCTGGAATATTCACATGTCAGAGCTTCGGACTTTTCCATCGTCTCAGTGCTGTTGTATTATCTAGAAAACGTACTCTGGATCAAATTTATTTCGATGAAATCTACCAGGTGCTTACTGCCCACAATATTAGCACAAGTGATTTGATACATATCCGGCAAAGAGGTTGTGCGCGAAGTAGATTTCAAACGTAACCAATGATACAGGATTATCACCTCATCATGATCCATTTCGTTTTATTATAATACTATTTCTTGATAAATATAATGACTACTATCAACCAGAATCTCGTTTATCATTAAATTGAGGTTACATGAGGTTAATCTTCGAATTGCTGTGATAAATGTTCCACAAGCTTAAGAACGTTATTTACTCTAGTACCTAAGCGTTTGTAACCTAGTACTAGTCAAAATGTTTCTTATAAGTTTACGTTAAAATAGAGAATTATATGATATAATTTGAAAGCTCACAGTATCTTGAGGAAGTTGATAAAACAATTGCGTATGATATCAATGAGATTTATATTCATTCAAATTTAAGTACGTAAATAAGACTACGCTTAAACATTCGGACTGTTCATGTTAACGATTATTATCTAATCAAACATATTATAACGTATTACGATAACCTTTATTAAGATCAACTCGATGAATATACACTCGTGAAAATATTTTTAAACGCTAAACACACTTCACAAAAACTTTAACTTTAGCACAATTGCATACTCTAGTCATACTGTTGATTAAAAACTGTTTTTCTTTGCTATAAAACTAATAAAAGTCGCAGAATTGGATGACATATTTATCCCACCATACAAACAAAACTTGTTACTAAAATTGGATGGAATATTCTTCGTATATTGTCAATTAATACGATGTACTTATTTGTCTCAGGTCACATGATTTGAACAAATATTCCGGAGAAGCTAATAGAGAGAAAATGTGAATCATTTCTTCGGAAACTAAAAGACTTTCAAAATTTCATTTCGTTGATGACTTCTCTTCAGAAAGTATAATTGCAAGATGTTCGTATGTTGTTGACCCCGAAATATGAGTAGCTTTCTTCTAATGTCTAAAATGACGCACTTATCATATTTACAGCAAAATTTACTTTATCACATTATCCACTACAGTCGTATCCATTCAGCATCATGATCTAAATTGGGTACGCCTCCAGCTTCAATTACTTCAGCATTTTCGTTCACATTTTCACCACTTTCTGTGTAAATATGATGAACTTCCCCATTTGTATGAGGACGATCTTCAAAACATGTATTATGATCTATAGTAGATAAGTCTGTGATATCTATATCATGTGCGGCAAGAAACTCGTGTAATTTCCTCAAATCCTCTCTATCTAGAGTAGACCTTCTTGATAATATCGTTGTGCTCAAGCGGTGGAGTAACCCCAAGTTTTGGCATGTAAAGATTCCTGCGTAATTCGTATAGTCGGTGGCATAGACAATAAAACTGGAACTTCCGAGAATATCTAGAAATGTAAATCGTTTATAAAGAAGACTCCAGACATTTGCACTTAGATACTTACTTAGAGGAAACTTGACACGCATCATTCCAGCTTTCTTTGTGTCTGGAACTGTAATCTTTCCGGTGTATCGATAAAACTCAAAAAGTTTATTATGCGACACTTGATCAACAAGGAACTTTCCTGGCTCGTCACCAGCACTTATATTATAAGTCAAACATGATGAATCCGTTTTTGTCTTCTCAACGGCAAACCACATTCCAAGGAACTGAAACAATAATTGTCTCTCAAACTGAATCACATCACTTACAATGAATACTTACTCTGTTCATGTCGAAGCCCTGAACAGGCTCAATTGTAGGGCATCTTCCACCATGATATGTATGAGCTCCCACAAATGCGCACATCAAAAACACTACAGCAAGCCCAACAAATAACTTACACATGATTTCTGTTACTTCTGAACACAGTCTCTTGATTGAATTATTCAAAATATGTTCTAATTCTTACGACAATCTTATCAAAGCGACCTCCATTCGTTGTAAGACCCGAAATGATCATGCAACAGCATAGAACTTTATTTTATATGAAATGAGCAAAACAAATTGATTATATTATATTTTTCTGTTAATTCGCGATACCAAGAACTTGTCTGCTACTTTCAGGGTAAAAAAACACACTGAGCATTTTGTAAACAACAAGTTAAATATCTCGTATTCTAGAACTGGTTTTAATGTGATTTCCTCTTGATGTGAACGTTAACCTAAAAAAAAACAACATGAAATACCTGTGAGTTAATTTTGTATTTTGGTTTACCTGAGAAAGAAAGAAGTAGGTATGTGTTATTTCTTTTGATTCGAATGAGATTCAGAGAATCACTTGAGACTTCTTGAAACACCAACTATCACTTAACTTAACTTTTCAACAAATTGCAAATTAGCAAGTTTCAGGTTCTTGTTATTCGCACCTGTATCAGGTTTCCTGTGTTTGTACTCTTAAAATTTCGAGTGATTCACTTGCTTTTGAGTTTATTCAAACGTGTTTCCGTTATTATCACGTCAATTTAATTTTATTTGCAATTGCACGCAAAAAATCTGCTTCGTTGTGGTAAAATTATTTCACGATAAACGATAAAAAACTACTTATATGTGATTATACCATGGAGGAACAAAAACAATGTCACATGAATATTAACTCAATTACACATTTGACCACAAAGCAATGAGAACAATTACCCTTGAACAGTTCACCGCCACTTCCCTTTGTCTAGACTTTGTTGAAACGTTTTCTTTCAACAGAATTCTCTTTCCGGCTTAACGAATTCAAGGTTTTCTAGCTAACTTCCCCGAGCAGTACTTTTTCCTTAAGCAGTAATTACAATTCTAACTAACAAGAAGTAAAAGTACAATGATAATTCCTTCCATACTGTCTACGGATTAGTGGAGTCTTTCTTTATATACATATAATGAGTTGGACAAATTCTTTTTGAAAGTGTTTCTTAATTAGGTCAATTATGGTTTCGTGGAAAATATGTTGACATCAGCAGCACATGTTATATATTAGATCAAATTTGATTGTCTTGAATTTATCATGATGTATCTGTTTATATGAGCTAAAACTGCAAAATTATAATTGAATATAGAAAGGCATTTTTATCTAAACTCTTTTCAGTTTCACCATTTTTATTAATAATATAATATGATAATAATAGATGTATATAATATAATCTTTCATATATATATATATATGTTTATCAATATATATAATATTTCTTTTATATATACGACATCAAAATAAAAACTTACACTTCGTATTCTGATCATATTTTCAATTGTTTACGCAATTGTGTTCAATAATAATTGTAAATATCATTTGAGTATTTTTGTAGAAATTGATATCATTAAGAGAAACGCAAAATGAAATTAATGAATTTATGAATTTTAATGGCGTTCACTTAATGATAATTATTATTATTTAATTATAAATAAAAATCATATAATAATTTTTCAGTAACATTTTTTAATATACAATCTTATGGTTCGTACGTTGTTTCTTCTGATTTATATAATTATATATTTAATTGAGATTTATAATTTTCCTTAATGTTGATCGTTTTCACACTTTTAATACTTTCTACGACATTCATCATACTAATCGTTTGAGAAAAGTAATATGCCAACAAGTTCTATTACACTCTTTGGATAAACTAATTTCCATACTTGATTACAATGATAAAATTATCCTACGATGAAATTAGTAGCCTTTTTTGGCACTTAATTTTAATTAAATAAACAAAACAACCAAATATTATTTTCAATTATCTTAAAGATAAAACATAAGAGGGAAGGCGTCTGATGGAGGGTATGGAATTAATCAGCTGCATAAAATTAAAACTTTAATTTCTCATTATTTATTGTTAATGTATTTCCTCGTTAAAATTTATCAAAAAGGAGTCTACTCTTTTTGGCTAATATGAAAATTGTAAATTTGTTGGATCAAATTATGAGTTTTGCGTTTCAATTGCATTTGGAATTAAAATGAAATATTTTGCTATATTTATATATATTAACAATAATCAACAATTCGTTGAGTCTTCTCACTTAAAGTAAAAAATTCCAACAAATCAATTTACAAAAATAAAAATAAAAACAAAACTATATTAATAAATAAATAATTAACACAACCTTAATTCTGTACTCATAAGTAGCCTTGATTAATTTTACGATGATCATTCTGGTTTTTAATTAAATTTCAATTTTTATTTTAACAAATTTTATTAAATTTTTGTATCTTCATTTATGTAGTGTTGTATGTATGTAGTTCAGCTAGGTTTCTTTTTTGTTTAAATATTATTAAATTTATAACTTTTTGTGTTTCAATATGAACATCATGTTCTTTTTAGCATTACATCTAAACTGTATCATTTTCATCTCTTCGCAATTAAACTTATTTGTGATAAATTGTTGCATGTGCGAAACATGCTATTAGATATTTTATATTATAATTATATTTATAAACTACAATTACATTTAAAAGATTTACTCCTTTAAGATTGCATACTTCATTCATTTTGTTGGTTCTTGGTAAAAATTTAAAAAGGCATACCGTTACTATTTAACCTCACTATAATGTAATAAAATATTGATATTTATATATTTTTTGTATATATGTATTATATTTTTACATTATTTTTATTTTATTGGAAAACCATTCAAAATTATACAACTGACTCACTACAGTTTATTTTCAAAATTAAGGTTACTTTGTGAATTAAGATAATAAAGAAATTGTTAATTAATTTAATATTGTGATTGCAACATTAGAATCATAATTTATTTGTTGTTCAACATTCAATCAATATTTAATAATAATTATAATATTATATATCAAATTGTTTATTTTTGGACTTTTTGGCCATTCAGTTACATTATTTTAACATTATTTTTAAGTTTCATTATAATTCGTTCGATTATTAGTTGCAGCGTTTATTAGTTTTGACTCATTCTTAATCATTCTTATATCATTCCAGTTTAATTCACTACTTATTTTAGACACTGAGAAACTTTTGAAAATTTTATCAATTATTGGTATTTAGTGCATATTTTTATATAATTATTTGATTTTATCACTATAATCTAGATTAAAATATCATTACAAGCAGCTGAACATAAAATAGCAATAATTTTATTTATGAAAATAAATGTATTATGTTTAGTATCTGATTGGTTTTTCGTTCACTTAATTTAATTAATTTCTCATTACTTTTCATTGTGATAATTGTAATTCGTCCAAATAACATTCTAACGTTCGTTCTATTATCTGAAACGTCTTTTGTGTTTAATTATTAATCAGACCTTACACGTTGTTCAAAATTAAGTTTTAAATATAATTTAGCTTTAAAGCATAATGGCCTCTGGGAATGTTTGTCAGTTATTAATAAATCCTTTAGAAGCACTTCCAACATCAAGTTTTCATTCATGGAATAGCAATAAATAGAATTGATAGAAATATTGTTCTGATGAATCGATAGACCTTTGGAATATTTTCTAGAAATGGAAGGATAAGGCTTTCTTTTCTATGGAATTTGATATATGACCAAAAGGTTCCTTGAAAGTTCATCTTACAATAGCCCGAATGATATTAGTGTTCTTCTAAAATTCACTCTGATAATGAACACAAATTTATATGGATATCAACTCTAATCTGAGTCTTGAAATTATCAATTCTTTATGAATGTAAATAATATTGTATGTTTTTGGCCAATTAACAAGTGAGTTACTTGTATCTACTTGGAAGTGCTAATTACAGTGTGTTAAGTATGTAAATTTAACTGCCTAGCAGTTCAAAATAAATGTTTGTGTAGACTTAAAGAAAACATAATATTATGAAACCTTTACTTTATATAAAACATAAAATCGTTTAGAGCAACAAACAGACAAAATCTGATTTACATTTATATGACAATTTCATTGACAACAAAAGGCGTTCATGTCAGTGATTTATATTTCAATTGTTATTTCTTGTCAAAGGCACACACAATCTACAACTTACTGTCTCAACAAATTGTTTATTTGATCCTTTATTTTCTTTAATTAATGTGTTTATTGCATTTTAAATTATTTCCAAAATTTTTTCTACAGTTTATTTCGAATAACTTGAGATATTTATTATTTTCATTTCTTCATACCACTTAATTAAAGAGGATGATGCTAAGGTCACATTAAGGTATGCAAAAGCAAATGAATATTAGGGATAAAGGCAATTTTGATAACAGAATATAAAGAAATAAAAGGTTAAATAAAAAACTAATTCTTTGTTCTAACAAAATTCCTTCAAAATTATTTAATTTAACAAATTCGTTTTATTACCTCCTCTTTTTCATCTAAAATATGTGATAATTCACTTAACCAATGTAGGGTTTTCATTCATATTGTCTGTTCTAAATAAAAAGCATTTTATTTTGTTTTATTCCGTAGATAGAAGTCAATAACCACCTGTTTGAACTCTTATTTTCACTACATTATTATGGTTTTTCATAATTTTACACTTTGGGCAAGAAAACAATGAATACAGTCTAGTCGTAAAGTTGAATGCCATTAGCTCTTGGTAGTTAAATTCATCTTCAAAATGTTTCACATGCACGCTTAAAAAAATTTAATTTTTTGGTACACAGATTTATACAGGCATGAAATTATGGTCCATAAAGCATACTACAATTTCTAATATTATGATTTGAATTAATACTAGTCAATTAAATTGAGACATCAAAACTTTCATGCTACATAATTGAGTTTATAATTAGAGCACTTAATTTTTGTAAAACTCCTTTCTTACATTAATGTATAAAAACATTTTTCATTTATGTATACAAATTTTTACAAGTTAAATTACATACTGATAATAATTTACAAGAAATTTTTATCTAATTTACTTTGAATCGTTTATACATGTTTATCATTGTTTAGTATGTGTTCTGGTTAATATCGTGTCTGAAATTCATTCTTAAGCGATACTCAAAGTTTTAATGTTCTTTTAAGGACACATATGAATGAGTGGCTTTATAATCTTTTACTGTAGCTAAAATGTTTTGTCATTTTATTGACAAAATAAGTGCTTTAAATCTTTGAAATCTTTAGCTGCAAAAAGTAGAAGCGTTTTAGGTCAATGTTGGAAAATGTTGGACCTTATAACCAATGTTATTCCAATTGGGAATTAATTATGTACGCAAATCCACAATGCCCGTTTTCTAACATTTACGTTTTTCAGTCTTTTTATATCTTAAGTATTATTTCCAGTTTTAGTTTTATGATTTATTGCACTTTAGTATTTTCTGCTCTTTGATGATATATTCAATTCTTTTAAGCTTCTTATGATTGCAACAAGAAATCATTATTTGAATATAAGCTTAAAGTTGGTAAATATATCCAAAAACCACATTCACTTGCAAGAACAATATTTTTAAATCACAATTTGATGGATTACTAATGTTGCTAACAAAAATCCATCAAGATCAAGTTGTTTTCTTACATTTCTTCTACACTCAACCTTAACTATAACTAAGGGTTCCTCCAACATTTTCGTATATTATTTATAAATGTACTTTGTGTGCGGAAGCCAATGAATAATTAAAAGTTTCATGTGCTATAGTCTATTGAACTGTATATACCGTTGAAATATGTAACCCAAATAGTGACTAAATATTTATGATACACAATCTGAAGGTGAATTAATTAATTTTCTGAATAAAATTTTGGATGGTTTGCACTGGATGTTTCATTATATTGTTCATTATCCTCTCATGGAAAACGTACTAAATTGAAAAATTCAACATAAAATGCATGGATGGATATAAAAATGTCTGGATGGCCTCTCTTTCATGTTTGGCACGCAAAAAATTCAAAATTAAAATTTTATTCTGGACACTTTTCTTTGAAAATATAAATTTGGCATTTGAATAAAAGTTTTTTATCGTATTACGAAAGACAATGGACACCATTAAATTTAATTTAATTGTTTATAAAAATAATTCGTAAATAATGGAGGGATATTTACATGTGAATTATTCAATTCTTTACAAAAAGAAAACACAATTTTAATTTATTCTCTTGCATCATTAAAACTTATTGTGCTCATGTTCCAAGATGGACCTCAAATTCTTGGCTATTCTTAAAAAATAGGGTAACATTTTAATACAAAATTCTAATGTTACAACAGATAACAATGACCTAGGAGCTATAATCCTTTCATCTTATTATTATTCATAAGATCATAAATGTAGTCACTGCTTATTTTATGAGATAATATAGTAGACACATATAAGCATAAATGTAATGTAAATTTAGGAGTTTAGTTCGTTTTTCAATCATTTATGCAAGTAGGCTACAAGTTCAACTTATACATTGCAGTTTAAAAACAACAAGGATCGGTTCGTGTTATCTGTTGTTACAATATTTTGTATTTTACAAAATCATTATCACTTCAGAAATGATCATGCCTTTCGTTTTCTTATCGATTATTATATAATATTTATAAGTTTAGATATAAAAGTGCAATCACGTTGAGAAATAAATAAGCTGGATGGGGTGTAGAATTAACTAAAATTAGAATTAAACTTAAAAACTAATGTAAAATATAAACCTGCAAAATAATGAGAGTTTTCAACAAAATAAAAATTTTTCTCAAATTTTATTTACATTTTATTTATTCATTCCCAATATGGGAGAACGTCTTCTTAATGTTGGTTCTGAATATCACGAATGATATTTTTAAGGTAAAGGATATTTCTGTTCGAATCATTTGACCACACGCACAAAATATTTTTAATTTTTCTTACGACAATAAGTGGTATGACTGTTGTAAAATTTATACTTTATGGACGACATATTACTGAACAATGAGCTCTTATTAAAACTGGCACGAAATTTCGACGTTATTTGTTTTAAAATTTTGTCGTTAATTATGGACGATTTACAAGCTAACAATTGCAGTAGACCAATATAAATTTTAATCATTTGAAAATTCTTGTAGTACATATTTCTTTTCGACGGTAAAAATTTGCAATTCTTTATAATGTTAGCAAATTATATAAAGAATATTTGTTACTTGGAACTTTTTGTTTTGTTTTGTTTTATGGACGAAAGTACATCTGTAAAAAAACCCAAAATCATAAACAAACCAAACATATTATGATATACAAAAAAAAACTGAAAAGGATAAATTTTTTGAAAGGAAGGAAAATTCGCCATTTTGATGGTATTAAAATTATTACAGCGATTGCAATTTTATAACAATTTATTTATCATTTCACCTAAAGAATAATAAATGAATATATATTTATATATATTTAGGCAGGTATATATACTAGTATATATATATAAGTTTTTTTTTAACATAGTAAGACCCAAAATATATAGCATTTGAAATTCTTTTTATGTTTATTTTTATCAAATATTAAATAACTAACTAAATTTGAATTTTCATTATTATGTTCAATAAACATTTAACGTAAATAGATTTTTTATTTAAATTAATAAAATCAAAAATTAATAAAAAGCGAGCAGCATTTCATACAATATAATTAATTATCTGATTTTCACACACATCGTGATCAAATTCTATATATAATATTGTATTTTTAATCAACAACAAATGTCGGAAACGATTTAAGACTCATTTAACTTATAATTTTGTAATATTTTGAATGGTGTACAGAATATGAGAAACAATTCAAAGGCACTGCCAATAACCCATTTAATAAAACATTCCATTAAATGGTATCTTGTTGAAATTAAATCCGAGGTTAGTACGGTTAAAGGATATCGAATAAATGCGTCTAGAAAATCAACGCTCACGCTTTAGGGATGGTTTTCTTTTGTTCTTAATGTGCGGCACACATTAATGTTGAAGATGTTCTAATTTATAATTGATTAATTTAATACTAGTAATCGTCCTTTGATGGGGAAAAAGGTAACTCATTTTTTCGGAAGATGGTAAAAGATTTTGTAATGGTAACATTAAGAAAAAGTTATCTCGATGTAAAAATATCGTAAACTACATAATGGAAGTTATTTTTGATCTAAAGTAAAGTGGAAGCAGATTTATGTTTTAATGTAGTTTTAATTTTAATTAAAAGACAAATTTCTAACTTGGAAAGAATGACTGAATATCTGCGAGGTGTGGAATCCCAATTGAAATCAATTTCAATTATGATGTGCGTCAGCGTTTAGCGAAAGGAGCGAATTTAATCTTAATTTAGAATAATTAAAAAGTTTAAACTAAATCAAAGGCATTGGTAGCAACAACAAAGTAAATGCAAAACAAACAATTTTCATAATCAATCTAATAATTTAAATTATTCTAATTAATGAATTAAGTTGTAAAACAAACTAACTGACGAATATATAACACATATCGGCAAGATTTTCTTCAAGTAGCTGCACATGATAAATAATTTTGACAGAGGAAGGAAGACTTTGTGAATTTATCTAAATGTTTAAATTCCAGTTATTCAACAAAAACACGAATTTATATATGAATCAATAACGACGACATGCCACCGTAATCACCATTCAAAATATCACCTATAATTAAAAATTTGGTATAATATTACAAAGAAAAAAAAAACAAGAGAACAGCACTTGCAATTAAGAATGAAATTAAAAATTATTGTTGAATAAAAAATAATATTAATTACAAAACATTTAACAAAACTATTCATTTTCTTGTAAATTTTGTTTAATGCTCTATACCTGTTGCTTATTGCTTTAACTAACCCTTTCTTCCACGTTGGGCTTCGTGTTTACTGCAAGAAAAGGCTTTTATTATAATATAATTATGAAGAGTTGCAATAGGTAAATTATTGGTAATATAGTTTATGATAAAATACAGTATAATTGATTGATAAGGATAACTATAATCTTTTCTACGCATTTCTAATATTTAATTGTCAACAATTGTAATTAATTTTGTATTTATCATTACAATATTTTCTGTTTTTGTTTTTAAGCGTTTTCTAAGAAGTTATCCCTTAGTTTGTTTGTTTGTTTGTTTTTCGTTATAGAAAATTGTGAGTTATCTTATTTATCATTTCTTGTCACTTAATTGTAATAATAAAAATAATAGTTATTAATTATTTATATACTTTTATACACATTTGTTTGTTTGTTTGTTTGCTTTTTATCTGGCTATGTATCATTTCATTAAGTCATTCATTCATTCTATATTAACATGTTTTTAAGTTTTGCATTTCACATAAACCTTCGATGATTTCTTATTTCTCTCTACCATGTATATTTAGGTATTTTTACTCACTTTTTTTTTAAATTAATATTTATTTTATACACGTATTTTATTTATAATAACATATTTTTTATACTCGTTTTACATTGGTGTGTATATATAGATTTTTTTGTGTGATTTTAAATTTTGTTTGTTTTTTTTTTGAGTTTGTTTTAGTCAAAGAAATTTTTATTTTCTTAAATATGGTGTTTTCATTTAAGTATTAAATATTTAAAAGATTTTTATTAGCTAGTAGTATTTTTAACATTCCACCTCAGATAAATATTTATTTTAATGTTTTTTTATTCTGTCAATTTTACGTACGTTCACAAAAATTATGTAAATACAATGCGTTTTTTAATTAGTTTTTCTGTGCTTTTATATATAGCATTAAATATTACACCAGATGTGCACAGTAGTTTTGTGTTTTGTGACTCTTTCGAGTCAACGTTTCCAAACGCATTCTTCATTTGCATGTACTTATTATTTGGGTATTCTACATAATCTGGTTTAGAGAATGTAACTAAAATTAAATTGATTATTTGAAATGAAGATAAATTCAAAGAAAACAATGTAAGAGATATAATAATTCTAATATTGAACAATAGTTTTTGCGAGCGCAGTTATCAATAATCGTCAGTAATTCTCCTGTTTTGGTAAATGATTCATATTTGTTGTACCTATTGATGAGGACAACAGCGAGGATGATGATGATGATGATGACTTTGAACCGCTTAACGGTGTTGTTGGTCGGTTGATCGGTGGTGTTTTTGATGAACCATTTTTACTAAGATTGTTAGTACTATTTATATTTGCTGAAATACAATCACCACTTGAATGGGATGATGTTCTGCTACTTCTGCTGCTGCTACCATTACCACCAATTGTTTCTACAACATCTGGTTCTGATGATGCAATTTTCTTACTCAATGTTTTATCGAATTGAGATACCAATTGTTTAATGTGCGCTAATTTTGCATGTAAATAGCTAAATCTATGGAAATAATAAAATTTAATTTATATTATTATTTAATATTATTATTTTTGATTTACCTTTGTTTAATTTGTTGGTACTTTTTGTCCTTTTTGAATTTACTGTACTCAAGTACAATTCTCCTCGTAATATCCTTAAGAAAAATAATTTCATTTTTAAATAATATTTACTATAATAATATTTGATTAATAACTTACTTCATAATTCTGATTATTTGTTTCATTTCGCAATTGTTCATCAAGCATTTTAAAACGTTTACTAACAGAATCAAGATTCTCTAGAAGTTTACGGTATTCGATGTAGTCATTGTCGAATTCAGTCTTGTAAAGTCGGCGTTGTTCAACAGAAGTTATTTTAGTAAAACTACTAAAATCATAATTAACAGGTCGGCTTGTTACTTGTTCTGCAACATTTGGACTAACACTGCAGCTATTACGTGTACTATTACCATTACGATGATTATTGTTGTTATCATTACTACTATTGCTAACAACAGAAGAGTGCCTTTCCATAATATCATCACAAACGCCAGATGCAGTCCGAATATCAGCACCAGTTGGTGATGCACCAATCACATTTCCAACACTAGCACTATGTACAACTGGAGATGAACCTTGTCGCCGACTGTCACTACTGTTACTACCATTACTTCCATTTGACGGAATCCTTGTTGATATTGAGTTATTGGTGTGATGAGGAGAATTGTGGTGATAGTTGTTGCTGTTTTGATGTTGTATACCGCTATTGTTACTATTGGCATTATTACTACTATTTCTATTTAGACTACTATTATTTGAATTACTGCTGCTATTGCTATTATTTATATGTTGATGGCTACTATTGTTATTATTTATTGTATTTTGATGGACACTGTTCATATGAGCATTCATCATTTCCTCACGTGACGATATTCTACGTGCCACGTCGCTACCAAGTACCGAATAACTTAAACTCATTGAATGATCTTCTGGTTCGTGGTGTTTTGAGGATGGCAAAGTGGAACTGGAAAATAATATATATAAATAATGAGAGATTTATTCTCTTTAACCATGAAGGGAGATCAATAGAAATTTGTGTAGTTTATGTGTGAACGAATGAGAAAAATTATCTTAAATTAATATTTTCGTAATATTTATATTGTACCCACAGCCATTTTGATTAGATATTGATAGAAATTATCATTTAATTTCAATTAATGAGATGTTAGTGTAAAAATTTGTGTAAACCACCACCAAATTAAGGGAGAAGATAGAATTGTCCAGTAGTTATATTAGACACCAAACCCTTTGTTGGTTGCCCATATCACATAATATTTGAGTTGATTACAAACCCATAGTAACTAGAGGATCGATCGTGAATTTCTCTTCTTTGATGATTCATGTGAGATGAGTCTCGATAGTCATTGGCACCGATGGCGGATCGTCTGCTCCACCAATTTATGATAAAAAATTTTAAATTAACATAAAATTGGTGGATTGTGTGAAGATTTTTTTTTTTGATTGAAGGAAATTGAAAAAAAAAATTCAATAATTAACGGAGGCAATTCAAGGATGTAAATAATTTACTTATAATTAAATCTACACTACAATTAATAATTAGTTTATTTTAAAAATTTACCTATTAATCTCATGGTTATCCTTTCGATAATGACTAATTCTTTGTTTTTTACTAGCCGCCTCTTCAAAGAAACGATCAGAATTCATACTACTAGGTCTCTTAACCGCCGGCGGTGGACTTCCATTGTGCGTACTTGTAGGACTTTGGCCAGAAGTTGAACTACCACCATCAGAACTAAGTGGTGGTGTTAAATTTTGCGGTTTCCGTCTGTAATGAAGATCGTTTGTTTTAATTATATTACATTCAATTTTGTGTGTTTTTCACAATTTCTTATTACCTTTTGAGCATTTGTATTTCTTGTTCAGTATAAAATGGCCAATCTTCATTCACATCATTCCATATCGGCCTCTTAAGATTGTACGAATTATCGCGTATTATTGATATATCTTTTAAAATATTGCTAATTAAACTTTTTTCACGATCCCGAATTCCCTCTAAAATTAAAAAGAATATAATTAAATTTCACATTTCATTTTTATTAGTTGTTGAATTATTACCATTCTGCAGTCTTGTATATAATTCTGGCTTTTTGAATGGTTTAAGTGCTAGTAAATGTATCAGCCTTTCTCTGTAAAAAAAATATTAAATATAACAATAAATCATAATTTGTATTTTAAATATATCTCACCTAATCTTCCTCTTGGTAATATCAGGCATACTACGTCCTCCATTCCTTTGATTCCGATTAATATTACTATTACTACCGCTACTTCCAGTCATTCCTCTACGGTTACTACTTGAATTATTGCCATTACCTAAGCCATTTGACGTTCTCAGTCCAGTATTACTGCTACTATTATTACCATTATAATAACTATTACCCATGGCACTAGTAATAGAACCAGTCGCAATGCCGCTAGAACCGGAACCAGCCGCTGACGACAATGCTGACGACAAAGACGATGCAGCTGTTTGACCAATATTAGCCGATGATGATGATGATGTTGATGATAAATTTGAATTATTTATCGAATTTTTCATCGAACTATTATTGCCTAAACTATTACTATTGTTTGACGATGAATTTAAAATTGGTGAATTAATATTATTTGAAGAATAGCTGCTGTTAACACCGACAATATTTCCACCATTATTCGACGATGATGATGATAGTAGCGGTGATAGTGATGTTGTTGATGTACCACCATTTCCATTTGAATTATGTTGTGTTGATGATGACATAGAATTCAATGTGGACATTGAGGAAGATATTGGCGATGTTGTTAATGGTTGATCACGTTTTGGAGGAATGTTTATTGCACGATTGAATGAATTTTTCAGTTTAACCTTACGTCCAATATCTGTTTGGTTTGGTTTTATCTCCCGTGTACTGAAAAAGAAATAAAATTTTATTAAATTTATTTTTCTTAAATCATTAATTTTATTTCTAGATTTATTGTTGCAATTTATTCATTCCTACATCATGTGTTTCCTTGCACTTGCAATTTATTACATATTTCTTAAAGTTGTTTACTTATTTCTTAATATTTTTGCAACAATTAATTAATAATTGAAGTTTGTCATTGACACATATTTTCTTGTCGAGCTTTTGCAGCGTCTTTTGAAATGATTTTTGAATATCACTTTGTATGTTTTTCTGTTTGTTTTGTAACAAAATTAAGTTCATGATCAAATTGAAATTTTATTAAATAGCGAATTTCCATTCTTACTCTCTTCATTTCGAATAGCATCTAAATCAATATTGTTACCCATATATGTACATTCATAGCACGTGAAACCAATTGATTATGAATTTTCTATATGATTATGAAACATAATATTGAAATATTGAGAAATAAATTCATAGGAATGCTAAGAAAATTACTTAGAAAAATGAGAAATTCATTTAGGCCTTTCAAATGGTTGACCTTTCGAGAAAAAACTTCAGGAAACAACATGTTACCTTGCGCAGCGACCTTTAAAAATCACTCAAAGTGACTTATAATACATATGAAATTGGATTATCATTAATTATTAGCCAAAAGGTTCGTTTTTGTTGATTGTCTGAAGTAACTTCTGAGTGGGATGTCATGAATTAATAAAGCAAAAGTGAACGAAACGTGGGTGAGCCCTTTTTTGTTACGTATTGTTTTTAATTAATATTACATTCTAATGTTATAAAGCTACTCAAGGTGACGAAGGATAAAGTTAATAAATTTTGTCAGTTGTAAGAAACTGTAATTATGGTAATTGATATGAATAAAGTTTGATGGTGTTCACCTTTTCACTATACCCACTACAATTTATAGAAAACTTCAAATCACTTTATCAAATCAATACGAATTCAAACTATATTCGTCCTTAGATAGATTCTTTTACGTAATACTAACAAGTGTACAAATGCGTTTCACTTTTATCTAGTTTCTTTTTCGCAAAACCTACAATATAATGAAGGTAAATTATCTTAAAATTACCAAGATAACTAGATAATCTTTTAACACGTTTAAAGTCAATTAATTTGGTTTTATGACACGCAGTAATGTTCAGTTAGTAGTTAAAATGGAGGTGTGTCCAAAGAGATTCAAAAGATTTTACTTTTACACCGTAAATAGGACGGTTAACTAAAGAATGTTGACAATGTATCAAAAAATTCTTATAGACACACCTCCGTGATACTTATTTTTAGAAATTCATGAACTCGTTACTTTACAAAAATACAAAGAGACAATTTTTAACCTGAATTAGCAAAGTTAAATGTATGTTAAGACCTATTAAATCCCTTTTCATAAAGAACAACAGTCTCGTTTTTATAGAGATTAATTGTAGTAAATCTGAACATTCAAACTTGGATTTACTTTTAATTAGATACAATTTTACTCGCATCAAATCATGCGTTTCAATAAATCAAATGAACAAAGCTTTCTTAATTAACTAATCAGTGCTAAGTTCAGTAAAATGTTCTAATTAACACACACAAATTGAATGGTTATCGGATATAAACATCAGATAATATCAGTTTTACGCATTTTCGTATTTATGACTTTCAGTTTTTCAAGTATGAGAATCTTAAAGTAATAAAAGAGATTAGTAAATTTGATAATATTCACAAAACCTTACCATTTATTCTTTTGATACTCCTCAGCAACAGCCATGCGATGCCTTGTCGTTTCGTACACATCATCATTTGCGTGTATCCGCATTTTGTATGGCAATGCTCCAAGTACATCCAGTTGATTTTGTGTTTGCTGAATGCACTCAAATGATCCTTCAATATCATCAATTGAAAAACTAAATTGTTGCCCAACATTTCCGCAAGATGATGGAAATGATAAAACCTAAAACGATACAAAATAAAAAATTAAAAATATTTAATTAGAGTGTTGTTATATGTATCATGTATTTTGCAAACAAAATGTTTTGTTGTAGCATTTTCATTATCACTAATTAAAAGTGGAATCTTTGTTTCCAGCTTATCTAAATTACTGCCTTCAAGATCGAAATATGTATAAGCGAAAGTAAATTATACGTTTTTTTTTGTTTCGCATTTCCACCAAAAAACCTTGAGACGTTTTGAAAACATTTATTTTTTATATATCTTCTGATACAAGTTTTAAAACAACTTTCAAAACAAAATGTCAAAAGTTTACTGAAAACTGCATTAAGTCAATGATAAGAACCAGAAATCGTTGTCTTGTTGGACCAAAAAGAACTTGTTGTCCAATTCACCTAAATCCCATGATTCCGAGCAACCATGAGTTTCAGAAGCGGATACTTTCCAATCAAATGAAGATATTCCGGGCAAGGTGAACTTTTTTATATGTTTATAATTAACCAGACGAGGGGACAGTTCAATAACAAATATAAGAGCAGAATATGGCAAATCATCATGTGATTTTTGATTATTCAAAAATCACTGTGAAGTGTTTAGTTCCAGACAACTTTACACAATTCACGAAGCATTATAAATGAAAATTAATATTGATTTCTTTAGCCCGGAAGATTTTCAAAGGTTACGTGAATCTTTACATAACAAAATGAATAATTGAACAATAAATATTTCGTTAGAAAACGACTTAATTTCGAGTAAGGAGTTTAACTTAAAAAATTCATTTAATTCATTATTCATTACATAAAATATGTTATTCACAAATTTTGTTTATTTGAAATTTTCTTGTCAATCACAAATTGAATTCAATGTTATAAGTTTGACCGCTATGTGTGTGTGTGTGCATGCCTGTGTGTCTGGCTGCGGCACCGTAGCTCTTAAACGAGTGAATCGATATGGATGCGGTTTTTTTATTATCGGTTTATCAAAATCGGTTCAGCCGATACAACCTGAATGTTCTCCAATATAATCCCAAAAGAACAATCCCGTGGTCAACAAATGGTTTCCAAATCTCACTTATTTATTTAACATTGTGACTAAAAATGTAATCAATCACAATAAAAACTGTATTTTATCAAAAGTATAAACGATGCATAAATTTTATTCCCAAAACGTTGAACCCTCTTATCAAACATCGGAATGACTTTGATTAGTTTGTGTTTTTCTAACAGACTGTTATCAATAACATTGTTCAGCATATTTGATGAATGCAAAATAATGTTGCCTGTAATCTTATTGATTGCAAGTCAACAGAAAATTTCCATCGTCAACATATCGAAAATCAAATTTTTATATTTTGTATGTGAAATAAATAAAAATTTACAAATTAATTTAATGTATTTCTGAAATATGAAAAATAATTTGACATTAATATCATGGACACTGTACTGTATGATGCAACAGCAACAGCGTAAACAGATCATTACAGTCACTTTCAAAATTTTATTCTCACCACAACGTGCGGTGTGATATTTCTCACCACATTTGACATTTTTGAAAGAAATTGCAACATACTGTTTTGTGAAAATGTGTTTTAATCAAAATATAATATGTTCTTAAGATTGAAAGGAGACCTCATTTATTCAACCTCAAAAATTATTACGATTGAATATCAAAGTATGACGGTAAATTTTCATAAAAAATTAAATAAAATTCGTAAAATATTTTCATCAACAGACAAAAGCAACTATCTCATCATTGTGAAAGGTCAAGGATTTTAAAGTGGTATTCAAAGCGATTATCTACAGTGGCTGAGACATGAAAAAGACGAACCGGATCAACATCGAAATTTTGTGGTTTTTGTAGATTACCTACATTGTTAAATAGTCTTGGGTTGGAGGGATTCTAACTAAACGTGAAGACTTTGCTCTAAATTTTGTAGAAAATACAAGACAACCGGTAGCTTTTCTGTGGTAAATTGAAAAGGTAGAAATTTCGAGAATATATTTAGGTTACTATTAAACCTTGAAGATTTTACCAGGTCAGTTTTTTGGTGTTTTGAAATGAAAGTCAAAGTGTATCTTAATACATTTGTATCTTTAGTATGAAGAAGTTGGATGGAAATTCAACATGGATTTCAACTGTCATGTACGTAGCACATACAGGGCTGACATGCTGAATCAGAATATTGGCAATGCCATACTTATATGAGTGGAACTGTCACATCTCATGTATATGAATAGCGCAAGGAAAAACCATGGAATGGAAATAAACGAGCTAATTTTTCCAATGTCTGGTAAATTATAATAATTAGATGAGCGAAATAATTATTTTCAAATGAATGCTAATTAATTTCTAATGGATAACATACATTAAAACAACAGATCCATGTAGAGAAATTACTTATCAGAAAGGTGAGAAATGTGTTTTTAAGTAATCGACAGGAAATTTATCATATTTTGTAAATCATTAACAGGTTTACAGTTAAATTGAAATGTAAAAAGTGGATTTTGTGGAAATGTCCGACAACGAAAGCAGGAACTAAAAATAATTTACAAGTTGCTCTTGAAATTAAACCCGTTGAGATCAGGATAGACGCCGTATGGAAGTAGTTCCGGAAATTAGGAATTATTCCTCATACAATCATAGTTATTTCATGATTTATATAAATGTCTCTTTTTTTAGTATCTTTCACTTTTTCATTTCAAACCACAAATTGTCTCCCCACAAATCCTGTGGTTTCAATAAAACTCAACATGCACTCAATGAATTTGATAACCGGCAGCCAGCAGTTGTGGTTGATAGGAGCAATGATTTTATGAAATTCCCAACGGAAATCACATTATAGCGTTTCAGTTCGATACAATGAAAATATCTTTTAAGATGTTCAAAATGAAGAAATTCTAACTAGGATTTAATTGGTCATTGTGGCGCCACACTCAGAACAAATTCATCACTTTTATCGTAAAAACATTCCACAAACATGTATATACATTTTGTAGCATAAATATTGTTTGTTTAAATAAAATAAATCGTAAAAATCATAAAACATTCATAAATGAACATAAGTATCAAAACTCTTTGCTAAATTCAAGTGGTAAAGAAATTTTATAGCCATTTTTAGTTTTGACACGTTTCTAAGTTATTTTCAAACAAAAAACTGTCGATAAATCAATAAAGTCGTTTGTAAGCAAACAGATTTGTATAATTTATGTTTTCTTTTGTTGTTTAATTCTTTCTTATGGTTGTGATTTTGTTTCTTAAGAACGTGTATACACTCTCTTGAAGTGCATAATCCTGGGAAGCCGATGGAAAACATAACAAACACAGTATGTGAAGGAAATGATTTTGAATTGAAGTGACATTTAGAGGTTTGGTGTTGCAGGTTTTAATCAATGTTTGTCAAATAAAACTGATTATAATCTGACTTCCGGTGATTTTGAAGCAATTTTAATGAAGGGAAATATGTCGTGTACGATTTGCCTGCCTTGAAGTGTAATAATTACCAAATTCGTTTGCATAATCTCCTTCTAAAATGAAATGAACACAAAATTGTTACATAACACAAAAAATAACACAAGAAAATTAAAAAATATTGTCACCTGGCTGACTGGCTAACGAGACAACACCTCATTCGTTGTGAAGTTGACCTTAATTCATGTTGAAAATAAAACAGTAGCGCGCAAAAACAAAATGTTTTATTTAAATATTTACGTTTCAAATTTAACGACGACGAAGGGTTACCAACATTAACGTTTATTTTTATGATGATCATGATTATGTATTATGTTGATGGTGGGGTGGGAAATTACAATGGAGGAAGTGGGAAAAATTGTTTAGTTGGTAATAATAATGTACTCAAGGTCGGCACTGATTCGTTAAAAACATTGCTTCCGGTTGAAATAAGTCAACAACGCACATGGGTTAATGTAAAACCAAACTGATGTTAGGTAAATGATGTTTTAAATCGGTTTTTGTGAAGAATATCAAACAGTCAATTTTGAACAAATCTTTGATTTAATGTTATTTCAGCGATTCGAAGCACGCTTCATTAAATTTTAAGTGGTTTAACTATCAGCAATAGCAATAAATAAATCAACATTAAACTGTTGGTTACGGATGCAATGGTAAATTTTCCAAACACTACGTAACTACTACTGGAAAAAAAAAAGATGAAAAAACGTTAAAAGAAATCAAACAGAAACAAGGAGAAAGTAAACGATATAAAACGTGAAGAAATGCAAGTTTGAAATTATCGTACATGTGTATTACAACGTTGGAATTAGATAGTTAAACTGTTACAAAACAGTAATTCATAAAAAGGAAATTCTCTAACACGTGGAAAATTAAGATGAACAATTTTCGGTAAGTAATTTATAACCACAAAAAAAAAAAAGTGAATGAAAATTATTTTTCTTAGTCAATCGTGAAGGACGCACACTTTCAGCAGGCATATTCAAGGTAAACTAAATCATTTTCATTTTTAACAAAAGGCAATTACTTAAAAACTGTGAAATTTTTAAGAATTAAACAAAACAAAATGAAATCATTTCAACTACGAGGCAGAGGGAAGTGAAGCAGATTTACTGGGTCAATGTAAAGTGAAGTTGGCAGAATGCTGATGTCATCTTTTACTAGGAATTATAGAATTTCTTATTATTATTATTATGGATAAATTTATTATAAGAAACAGATTTTGGGAATTTATGTTGTAGTTCTGTAAAGAGAATGTTACGTTCCTGAAAGAGATATTTTTAAAAGAAAACAATTTATCTTTAAAAAAACAAGTAATTTTATTGATTTTAATATGTTCTTAGCCGGAGCTGGTCCAAGAGAGTGATCCTTTTTCCCTCGATGGTGGTGTTTATATTCCAGGTTTCCCACCACATCGATGAACCCTTTTTTGACAGCTTCGTAGATGGCAAGCAACTCACGGTCGTAGGCTGAATATTTTCTCTGTGTAGCACTAAGTTTCTTTGAAAAGAATCCTAAGGGCTCCCACGTGTTGTTGACTCTTTGTTGGAGTGCTGCTCCCATGCTGTCATTTGATGCATCGCTGAATATCGCTAGTGGAACGTTGTCTCTGGGATGAGCGAGCAAGGTTGCTTGTGCTAAGCCTTCCTTACACTTGTTAAACGCAATGTCTGCATCTGTTGTCCACTGCAATGTAGTCTTGCCTTTGATGTTTCCTCGAAGTAATTCATTCAATGGGGCTTGTATTTCTGCTGTCTTAGGTATGAACCGTCTGTAGAAGTTCAACATACCTAAGAACTGTCGTAGTTGTTTGGCTGTAGTTGGCTTTGCGTAATTTTGAATTGCCTCTACTTTTTCGGGTAAAGGTTGAGTCCCTTTTGCTGAAACATTGTAACCAAGGAATCTTACTGAGGATTGACCAAAGTTACATTTGGATGGGTTGATCACCACTCCGTATTTTTGCAAGCGCTTGAATAATGTTTCCAAGTGCTGGTGATGTTCCTCGATGTTTGATGATGCTACCAGGATGTCATCTATGTAGGCGTAGCAAAAATCTAGGTCACGTAGTACCTCATCGATAAACCTCTGGAACGTTTGTGCTGCATTGCGGAGTCCAAACGTCATGTAGGGGAACTCAAATAGTCCGAAAGGTGTTGTTATTGCTGTTTTTGGGATGTCCTCT
Source organism: Chrysops caecutiens (assembly GCA_963971475.1). Classification (NCBI taxonomy): domain Eukaryota; kingdom Metazoa; phylum Arthropoda; class Insecta; order Diptera; family Tabanidae; genus Chrysops; species Chrysops caecutiens. The sequence goes on along the minus strand of OZ020567.1, from coordinate 29,155,670 downwards.
GTAGCAACTGGTATTTGGTGAAAGGCTTTAACTAAGTCAATGGTAGAGAAAATGCTCTTCCCATTGAGAGTTTGTGTGAAGTCCTGAATGTGGCGAACTGGATACCTGTCGGGTTCGGTCCTCGCGTTGAGTCCACGATAATCGCCGCACGGTCTCCAGTCCTTATTCTGTTTCTGGGCTAAATGTAGTGGTGATGACCAGCTGCTACTTGATGGTCTTGCTATTCCAAGTTTTAGCAGAGTGTCGAACTCCTTTTTGGCTGCTTTAAACTTCTCGGGATCTAAGCGCCGTGGCCTGTGTGCTACAGGTGCTCCAGGAGTCGTCTTGATGAAATGCAGGGTATTGTGTTTCACCTTTACGATTCCATCTGGACGAGTGATTTCTGGATACTTCATCAGCAGCGCATGAAATTCGGTTGCTCCCGAAATAGTTTTGACTACCGGAGTTGTTTCGTCAGCTTCTGTACCTGTTGAAAATAGTTGAGTTTGATTATCGATTAGTTTACGATTTTTAACATCCACGAGGATGTTATAAAATGCTAGGAAATCGACTCCAATAATTGGTCTTGTGATATCGGCTACCACAAATCTCCATGGGAAATCTCGACGAAGTCCAAAGTTTAATGTGAGGTGGATTGTTCCATACGTCGAGATAGGTGTACCGTTCGCCGCTGCCAGTTGATACGATGATTTGACCCGATGTTCCTGTAGATGTTTTCGGGGAAAGACACAGAGATCAGCACCGGTGTCGATTAAAAAATCGAGCTGACTTCCTGCGTCCTTAATGAAGATGCGGCGAGACGTGGAGAGGCTGTCGTTTGCCGCACTTAACGACTGCCCAGACGGTTTTCCGACACGAATGAACATGGTTGGGTGCATTTCTGAGCGGAAGCTGCATATTTGTTGTGGTACCAGCATATTCCGTTATTTCTGCTGGCTGACCGGTGACGTCTTCTTGATCGCGATCTAGATCTTCTTGGATGAGGCTCGACGTCGCGCTGTCTCCATTCTGCAAATTCTCCTCTCATAGCGGCAATTTCCTGGGTTATAGCAAGGGTCATTCTTTTCAACTGTGAGGATAGGACGTCGTCAGTAGTTGCTACTACTTTGGTGTTGGTGGTGCTCGCGACGTTTTCCGCGATTGTGTCTGCCAGTCCGGCAAGTTCGTCCAATTGTTTATCCTTTTGGGTTGCCAAGATCGCCTGGGTCATAGCTGGAAGTCTGGAGAGCCAAATTGTATGAAGCATTGATTCTGTTGCTGCTGCGCCACCTAATTCCCGAAGGTGTCGCAGAAATTGAGATGGTTTGCGGTCTCCAATCTCCTCGCCTTCTATTAGCCTTTTCGTCTTCTGCTCCTGTGAGGCACCTAGCCGTTTGATTAGCTCGTTCTTCAGTGTGGTGTACGGATTCGTTGCTGGTCTCCTGATCATGAGATCGCGTACTTCGCGGGCATGATGTTTGCCTAATCGTCCTACAACGCAAGCACACCTTTTTGCTTCATCGGTGATGCCAGCGCTATCTAACGCGAAGTCCACCATAGAAAACCACATCTCTGGATCATCGGAATCAAACTCGGGAATGTACATCATTTGGTTGGCCATTGTTGTAGAAATAATATCTCCTTCAGATCACGTAGGCGGTCACCAATTTGGGAATTTATGTTGTAGTTCTGTAAAGAGAATGTTACGTTCCTGAAAGAGATATTTTTAAAAGAAAACAATTTATCTTTAAAAAAACAAGTAATTTTATTGATTTTAATATGTTCTTAGCCGGAGCTGGTCCAAGAGAGTGATCCTTTTTCCCTCGATGGTGGTGTTTATATTCCAGGTTTCCCACCACATCGATGAACCCTTTTTCCGCGAAAAACTTTCACTTGAACTGGTGAAAGTCCTTGTACAAAACCAAATGTGACGTAAAATACGTTGTCACATTTGGCACGCACTCACGCCGTAATTTCCAAAGCGTGAGAAAATTTCTCCTGATGAAGGATGCTACAATCGGCATCTGGTATGCATCCTTTCAACGCGAGTACCGGGTGACTCGCCTGATATGTTGGTAGCGATCACAGGGTAATTCGCTACAAGATTACAATCAATTATTCTTCATCTTGACCAAACACTTGTCAAAATGTGGGATTTTCAAATTCACAAAATTTGCGATTACGATAAAAGTACCAAAGTACCAGATAAGATTATGTGTACAAAAATAAATGTTTTATTTATGGAAAATTTCTTGATTCCATTCAATGAATTTCATAAATTATCGTAATCTCAGAAAATTTGTATGTTTTACTTCCTTCATTCGTGTGATTTCGTTATATTTCTGTAAATGATTCATGCAAAATTTTCTCAATTTTCTAATTGTTCTGTGAATCATTTTATTTCGAATTAGAACTACTAAAAATAAAAATTGATAGATATTTATGTCGTCATGTAGAAAATGACATTGAATCCCGGTGAATGAAATTCATTTCCAGGCAGCGGAGAGAAATTGATTCTGTGTTTGATCTACATAAAATGAATTTTCCCCACTTTCAGAGAGTGAATCCCATTCTCCAATTCGCAAACACATGAGCAAATTTTTACACCAACTAAAATATTTAAAAACAAAAATAACTTTTACTGTTATTACAATCCACTTGACAATTTCTCTGATTATTATCAGGAAACACACGTTGTTGATTAGATGTAATTAAAATGAAATAAAATATTTAGAAATAAGTAAAATTTCACTTGAATGAAAAATACTTCCTTCCCTCTCGGGGAAAATGCATTTTCCTTTCATTCAAAGAAATAACATCAAAAGCCACATTGGACATTGTTGACATTGTTTTTGTATGGAAAAACATTTTCCAACAACCAGTGTAATTTAAAATTGTTAAATAATTTTGTTAAGTAATTTTTTGTTTATCGCAAACAAAGTGTAATTAATTAAATGAAACTTAATGAGCTTCCGTATCAATTTTATGATTAAGTACGATCATTATTTTAAATGATCATCAAAAAATTTCGAATACAAATACCCCAAATTCACAGCACGTGTAAGTCAAAGTAGGCTTTCATGTAAATAATCGGGTGTCATTTAACATTAATGTTCATGTTAATGTTATCGTATGTTTTTATTTAAATTTTTTAACAAATAACAACAAGCGTGACCACTTATTTCGTGTTACTTATATTTGTCATTTTGTAAAAATCATTTTTTCGTATGTAATAATAATGTGAAAAGTAACAAACTTCCGAAAGTTCGCAAAATCCTTGTACTGCGGTCGATGACGTTTAACCTTCCGATTCAGCAACAGGTTATTGTTACCCGATGCACATTTGAATGTAATTCGAAACTTTCAAAATTTATTCTTATTTGTCATTAAGAAATGAATAAAATTAAAAAGATTTTATTAACATATTTACTATCTTCATTAATTTTAACGATGGCAACTTGTTGGTGTTGCTGCTGACATGCATTAAAAGGCCAACAAATTCAATAACAACAACAACAACAACAGAACACCGACGAAAAAATCGAAATTCCGCTCGTTGCATTGGAGTGAAGTGAAGTGAAGTAAAGTGAAGTGAAGTCCGCCAATGAGGAACGGCTTTGTGAATTCGTGCAACGTCAAAAACTTTGAAATGGAAAACTTTCGAAACTGAAATCTCAAGGTTTTTGTTTTTAATTTTTTTTTTCAAATGCTATTGTACGAAATGCATTAAATCATAGAATACATGGATCATGATTTAATGGAGATTATATTATTACTTTTCCCCCCTCAGAGAGTGTTGCCACATCGAACTTCACAATGAATTTAAAAATAATTTAATTTTAATTTGCTGTTAATTAACAATATGAAAGTTGTTAATAATAAAATTTGCTTTACTCTCAGTCTTAAATGTTTCATTATTTGTTAGGTGAAAATTCACTAAAATTCAAAACAATGCACTCACATAACTTTCATAACCTCAAAATGACTCAAATTAACGTCCTCAATTCAAAAACGAAATTTTTCATAGTTTTGCATATATTTTGAAAATGTGAGAAAGCCTAAAAGCTACGAGTTTGAATAAACTTAAATTCAAGCTTTTCAGACGGAATTGAAATTTTGTTTTTTGTGGTTTTGTTGTTTTTAAGATTCCACGTTTTTTTGTTTCTTATAATTATTATTTTTTAATTTCGAATTTATTAGCATAAAATACAGGTTATGTATGTGAAAAATAAATTTACGAAACGTGTGTCAATTATTTCGAATAATCACATGAAACACATTTGTACATATTATTGTATAAATGCATTTAATTGCATTTCTATTTTAATTTTAATAATGAAAGTGTAACTAGAAAAACTAAATACAAAAAAAGCCAACTTTCATCTGTAACTAAAGCAGGATGTTGTTATATCACATAGCCACGGAACAAAATCATTTTACGTAATGCTGCTAAGCATTAAACTTTTACGTACAATTATAGCATTGTTACTTTCACTTGACTCTAACATGGTTTTGTTAAAGTATTTCAAGTCTTTTATTGAACGTAAATGGAAAGGTCGTGGCCAGAAAATAATTCTTTGGTGTTTTGAAAATATATTTTATGCAGTTAGTAACAGCTAAATGCATTTGAAAATGAACAAAAATATTGTTTGTTAAACTTTCATTTAATATTTTGATAATTTTTACGGTTCCGTTCCCGTCCGTCCATCTGTCAAAGGACTGTATCTCTTGAATCATAATAGATAGACACTTCAAATTTCCACAAAGTGTGTGTATGAGTATGAGTGTGTGAGTTTTCTACGAAATCCACAATTGACACTGAATTAGTACGAATTTTATCACATGAATCCTTGTTTATTCAAACGAAAATATTTGTTTCTATGAGTCACAGTTAGTTATTAATTAACTGTTTATTAGAACTGAACAAAAATCCACCCCCACACATGTATTTTGATTTTGACGAGAAGGTGAAATTCTTTCGTCGATCTATTTTCGAATGTTCAAGAAGAAATACTCTGTTAATTAGAAAATGTAATAAGTAATTAAAATTTTATCTATTTTTGGCCTGATATCTCACTCGTGTGACAGAACTAACACAGATCTCTGTCTGTTTAACGACCGGAAATTCACCATCTTTCTTCGGATTAATCATCTGTGACCTAATTAAATTCAATTGTGAATCGAAGGTTTCATTTTTATATCGATGTTCAATCAACAAATGCGACAAATAGATCATGAAGCCGTTATAAATGTAATGTCGAAAATATATATGTACTACTTGTGACAGTTGCTGGTTGTGTTAATACTTTTTTAATTTATCGCAATCTCCACCTCGTGGATGGCTAAATAATTAAATAAATAAACAGGAAAAATAAATAAAAACAAAAATAGGACAAGCAAACAGAAATAGAGTGCATACCTACATAGAGAATGGCAACACTCACTCCGAACCACTCCGAACCACTCCGAGTCAGTTGATCAGAGAAAGTTATGAAAATCGTGTTCACCTTATCTCTCAAGTTTTGTGTAATCAAATCGCAACTGCTGTTGTTCATGTGAATGCAATTTGCGATTAGTATTTAAAATAATTATTGTTTTTATTATTCAAATATCACACAAGTGAACTTGAAATGGTTTTTCGTCTAACCTTTTGTCGCTACATGCTTTTCTCAGGGTATGAATAATGTTATACGAAATTAATTATTAATTAACCGCAAAAGCTTATAAATATTTACTTCGATCGCTGCTGGAAGCAATTTTGTTTAATCAACTTTTTTTTTCTATTTTTCTCTCTTGCATAATTCACACAAACTCAATTCAAGAGGCTAGTATGCTTTTCATGCGGAATTTCGCTTGTTAACAAGAAATTTATTTGTAAAATTTGTAGCAGAATTTCAGTTTCTAAATGCGGAACACGGTTCACTGACGCCCGTTTGACAAAGTGGAGAAAAATTTTCCCCTCCATTTTAAAATGTCAACAAAGTTGAAACGTCAAAATTTCATACAAATATGTTTGTGCAGTTTTAGATTTGAAAATTTTTATACAATTTTTTAAATTAAACCAAAGCATGTTTCGTCATTGAAGAGTACATCTGTACTACAGCTTCGAAAATCAACCTTGAAAACGTTATTTTCGAAATCAATCAATCACAAAGCAGCAATCAAGCATTGCGAAAAATTTCGTAATTTGATTGAAAGCTTATGGAGAACACAAGCAGCAGTAACACAATTCGCCAAAAAAAAAACAATATGGCAGAAACGGGCAAGTCACGAAGTTACAGTAAAAATAAATAAATAAAAACCATGTTGAATGTCTTATACTTTTATCTTCCGAACAATTGTTGCTTGAAGAAGAAAATTTCGAAGTCATTACAAACGGGAAACATTATTTTTTTCCATCTTTAAACATTCAAATTTTCAACCTATTCAATTTATCAAAGAGACACGTTGGAGCTTTTATGTGGCATAGCTTTTTTTTTATTTAAACGACATACATAACAAATACAACAAACGTGATAAAATAAAAACAGGTCAGCTTATAAAAACATTCTTGAGATAATTACGATTCCAAATAATCCTCAATTCTTTATCTCAGTTTGTAATTTGTCGTGTTCCAGATCATAGATATCACTTGAGCGTGTAATGTTACAATTTATTGACAAGACTAACGAAATGTCAATTGCACATCATATTGGATACATTCGACAAGGTTTTGTTTAACTACTAATAGATGGCGTAATCATCGCACACTTGTGAAAACACACTAATCCCACTGAATAGTGCAATGAACTGATATACAGGAATGGAATTGTGAAATAATGGGTATTTTCAAATCCTGTTGTTATTAGATCGATTGAAAGAGAAATGAACCCAGTGACAGGTGTCACAAAGCAAAAATGTGTTTTCTTTACGTTTCATGAGTTTTTATGATGATCTAGACTAATTCTGAAGAAAAAGTTTTCGGAACCAATTCATATACTTATCCTAATTGCTAATTGCCTATCAGTAATCCATTATTTTGGAAAAACAACGGCATATGTTTTTCATGAGGTTGGGACACAAGAAATCGCTGAAATTTGTACAATTGGTGACAACATTATCTATCTATGATATATCTATATATATATAATGTTGTTCTCTATTCTTTGTTCAAGCCTCCGGTTTTAAACCAGGGAACACAACAAAGTAAAAAAACAATTCATTTATTCGGTTCTCAAACATACATTAATTACTTATACCTGTAGATCAATGAAACAACATTCAATGTTTCTTATCCCAATGTTGTTCTTAGATAATTAGATTGACAAAATTAAAATTATTTTACTTATAATCTGTCTGTCTTGTTATACATAGTAGCATTCTGCAATCTGTTGATCTTTGATGTTGAAATTGAAGGGAATATTTCCGCAAATTTAACCGGTTTTTACACGGTCTCAGAAATTTAACTTGCAAGAGGGTTAATATTTCCTTTCATATATCAGTAAATGTTGGTCCAAGATATGACGAATGAGCCTTAACTTACATGTTATTACTACCTTAGTGCTTCCAAAACTTTTGAACTGTAGTGTATATAATTACTGGATATGATTAATCGCATTTCGAGTGTTGCACTGGAGTCAATAAATATTTTAAAGTAGTTCACGTAAATAAACACAACCCCATGTTGACAATTTGAAAAGAAAAACATTTTCAATTTTAAACAGCTTTCAAATGTGTTTGTTTTGTTGTTGGAACAAGTTTTTTAACTTATTATTAAAAAAAAAAAAAAACAAAAAAAAATTCACACAACGATAAGAAAATTGTTGGCACGTGTTTTGAAGACTTAGAAATTTCGTATCTGCTTCTAATAAATTAATAAGTAAACAACAATATTTATCCAATTGGCAAGCACACGATATTATTTCTTGGATAATTATTATATTATCTGTGATCCACAAATCTGATTTTTACGCTTTTGAACATCAGATATATCGTACGGCTTTAATTAACGTGATAATTGCAAACGATTTGACAAGAGTAAACTCATTATTTTATATTTTATTTAGGAACATCATTGGCCCTGTCCTTAATTTCCGCAAAAACCGGGTTTATCAGACATTTATGAATGTTTATTGTTTATATCGTGAAAGTGTTGTATAAAAGAAACTATAGAAAATTTTAACAAGATCGCTAATACTTTTTGTTAGAAGACATTGATTGTTTTTCATGATTAGATAAAAACTTATTTCTTGTACAACATGATTTCAAGGGTAAATTTTCAAGTTTCCAATGTCAATTTTTGTGTTTCTGACAATTTCAAGAAATGATCAATCAAATGTTAATTCTCTTTTCATACACACTGTTACACGCATCAGGAGTCTATGCGATTCAATTCGATTTGAGTATAAGGATACCCACAGTTGTATCTAGTACAACCTTAGTGTTGAGAGACACTCATGTGGTACACCACGTAGTATTTATAGCATTATACAGCGCTTACATCGAGATGTTGCCACTGAGGCGATTAATGGGCAGATGCTCTGACCACTGAGTTATCACGAGTACATTTCGTTTTCCTTCCATGTTCCCACATATATATTGATTTGTCACCTTAAAGTGAAGTTAGAATGAGTCTTGTATGGCAAATTAGGGCTAAATCTAATAGATTTAGTTCGGTGTAAATGCCGTATTAGTGTTCGTCAAGGTTGGACAAATAATCACAAAAGCAAAATACGAGGAGTGCTTCTTTCCGTTTCCTACTCAAAACTAAGTAATGCTATTCAAATTCCATTACCACCAACAATTTGGCTGCACTTACGAATGACGTTTCTTAAGAAATCCATAAATGTCGTTAGCTGACAGTTGACTTTGAATCCATTACATTGCACGAAAACGGAAATCATAAATTCAATTCATTTTTGTTAGCAAAAATAAATTTAACGAAAATATATTTCCGTCTACAGTATTTCTCAACAATTCCATATGAAACCGAGAAATTTGGATTGATGCAAATTCAGATTGAGGACACCCTCACAGTGATGGTGTCGTAATTCATTCAAAAATCAATTTCATGACATGACACGATTTGGGTCAACCTGATACACCATGGGAATCAAACGTTACTTGTCAAATTTTACCTCACATCCATTCGATTGCGGTCACAACTGCACACAGCTGGAATCGGATATGCTCTAGTTGTGCTTCCCAATGCAATCAGTGTTTGCCATCAATTGACAAACAGTTTGAGGTGCACTGCATGGTATTTACTTGACCGACAAATGTCATGATGCCAACTTCACATTTTTGTGACGTATCAATCAAAATTTCATCATTTTTCCCACATAAAATGTTGGAATTCAAAATTTATGCTCTATGAATCATACTAGTATGTATATGTCTGGTATGAAACAATTTTCATAACCAAATAAAGGTATGCAGTTACGTGTACGAAACAAAATTGTGTCAATGCTTACTTACCACGAAATTCAACTTGTTCAATTTCATTTCAACTACTGTGTTGACGGTTAAAAGTGGGTTTTCGCTTATGAAGACTAAACAAATATTTGAAACAATTTAGTTCACACGTTTGTAATAGCAGATGATAATCCAACAATATAATCAACTCGAATCCAGTGGCTTCATCTGGTCACATTATTAGAGTCTTCATTTCCCTGCAAATGCGTGGGTTTCATCTGACGTTAACCGAGTTGAGTTGGTGGCGGATTATTTTTAGATTTTCTTCGATTTTCATTATTATTTGCAATTTTCTTTTGTGAATTTTCACATGAACAACGAATCAATTGTGAAATGAGTTCAATGTATAATATAATCAATTGACTAAACATAGACCTTAGAAATGTCAATGCCGATTGCATTGAATTTGTACTAACTTCCTGTATGTCGATAATGCAGTTTCATTTGACATTTTCACAGTTTGCACTTATCGATGTTTGGTTCGTGTTTTGAAATACAGTCGAACCTGGATAAGCGTGAAAACTGAAAACTCTTTAAGTGAGCGTAATTGCCTGGTCTCCCGGCATGATTCATCTCTATTTGCTAGAAACTCGGGTTATTGAGAAATCTGGATAAGCAAAATAGAAATTGCAGTCCCTAGAACTCCAACTTATCCAAACTGTCAAGTCGTTTACTTAGATTGGTGGAATTTATTGTGTTTGTATTTTGTAACATGTGCATATGTAGTTGGTATAGCGTTCAACTTCATCATTGATTTTCCTTTCCTGTAATTATTGTTTTAGTGGTTCAATACATGTCGCCACTTTGTAATTTTCACGTTCAAATTGTCAAAATTCATAAGAAACTGAATGCAAGAGTTTTCAAATCGATTGGGAAAAACTTGTTAGGATCAAAAATGGAAGAAATTCCACCGGAACTACTTTTCCGAACTTAGCATAAACTAACAAGTTGGTGTAGAATTTTAACTGGAAACTTTTTCAAACTTTTTAGTTGCACTAAACTTTATTGTGACAAAAAAAAAACTCTGTAACAATAAATTCTTTGGGAAAAAAGAAGCTTTTGAGTTGCATGGTCTTCCTCATTTTAACTTTGACCGTATAATGTACACCACGAAAAGCAAATTGAATGAAAAAAGTTTTTTATTTCCCAACCACGGCCACTTTGTAGTCGACAACAGAATGAGGAAATGCCTTGAAGGAAAACCCTTTTACAGTGGGAAATGGAAAATATTAAGGTCAATTTGATTACAGGATAATGTTGTGTTCTTCACAGCACCTGTTACCGAAAGTAAACAACAAAGTTGTGAAATACCTCATGTGGAAGGTAGCATTAGTTTATGGAAAAGTGAACATCAGTTTTTGGTTTTTGTGCTGACAGAAATTTTAGAAAATCTATTGATCTGTCTGCAGAATGAAGGGGGACTGGAAAAATTGTACATTCGAAAATGTAATCACAAGGATTCTGTGAGAATTTACGAGGGTAATAAGAATGTATCCTTAGAATGATGCAAATTCCATTCCTTTGTTTATAACCAACCCCTTTAACGACCGATAAACTTCAAGGGATGAATGTCAAGAGAATTATATCCTTTTGATTAAAATGTTCTCATACAAAATAAATGAAATCCACAGTATTGTGGATGCAGTGAAATCAAGAGGACTCTCAAAGTCTGGAAAGAAGGTTAACCCAAAGATGCTGAGGGTTAATCGAGAATAATCCGAAAAAGATGAGTAAGTCATGAAATGAATTTTCAACTTGGAATTCCTCATCGCATCACCTTCATTTCAAGAAGAAATTCACCATTCCAAAGGAAACCATTTTGTTTATTTTCCACTGAAAGAAACTCATTCCACTGAATCACTCCATTCCTTCTACTCTGTCATCTTTGGTATTTCCTCTGATTGAAACAAAGAGGAACAACAACATAAACAAAATGAAATGACAGTAGGTAGGTAAGCATCAAAAACAGAAGGACAAATAAAACAAAAATGAAATTCATTCATGCGCAAAGGGGAGAAGGACATGTTGATACATATGTGTAGGTAAAAAGGATTTACTCGGATGACGTATTGTGCAATAGAGAATCCTTTGACGAGGATATTTTCGAAAGGTTTCCTTTTGTTTATTAGGATTTGCCCAATTGACATTTATCTTGTTAATTGTGAAATTTCACAATAATCTCGTGTAGTTATTGGTTAATAATTGAATACCAATCGATGACACAATTGAGAAAACCCAAAATTCGCGGTAGATTATGCGGAAAAAACGCATTCCACTATTTTCTTTGTTCTTAGTCAATTGACTTGACGTCAACTTCATTCTATGGAATCCCATTGTTGACGTTTTAAGGGATTTTTTCATGTTTAGTTGAGTTAGTAACAACAGGAACGGTTCATGCTAAAAAGAAATGCATGATGCAATCTGTCAAAATGAACGGTTCTAATTGGTCGAATTTTAATGTTTTTTAAGTTGATTGAAGTTTCTAGTATTTGTTCATGGGAATACGTTGGAGACATTTCAATGCAAAAGATATTCACTAGTACAGTTCTTCCCAAACTATGTTGCGAGACAGCCTCATATAATTAATGTATTACTGCTATTTATATGCTAAGAAGATATTCGTGAAGCAATCTGTCAAAATGGATGGTTTTGATTGGTCGAGTTTCATTTTTTGATGGAGTACCGTATGAATCAGTGAAATTGAAGCTTTAAAGCTGGATTCATTAATTTGTCGCAAAGAGAGTATCTTCGCTCATAATGCATTCCTACGTCGTGAATCTGCCGCACTTTTTAAAACAATCCACGAATTGAACGACGCGACGCGGAAGACATTCACGGTGAAAACGAAAATCTTCCGCACGAAAGTTGAAGTTTGTTCAACTTTGGCAGAGAAAACTGAATTCGCCGCAAAATGAATCCAGCATGAGACTTGTCAAATTTCCATAATGAAAAAAACAGTTCTGCACGCACCGAACGTACCAATGAATCCAGCTATAATAGTCACTGTTGTGATTGGTTAAGTTTCGAGTATTTGCTCATAGGAATACGCTGGAGAATGTTCAATGTGAATGATATTCACTCGTATATTGACTTTATATTGCGTTGCATAAACTGTCAAATCGGTTTGTTTTGTTTCGTTGAAACAAGAAATTAACCATTAAGTTGGTAATAACAGGAATGACCCTATCAATGCGGTTTCCATGCTAAAATAAATTCGTGAAGCAATCTGTCAAAATGGATGGTTTTCATTGGTCGGGTTTTATTTTTCTAGTATTTGATACATGAACTGTCAAATCAGTTTGTTTTGAATTTAGTTTCAAGCTTAAATTTTGTAAATTATGAAAATCACGACTTACCCCGCCATTTCCTGATATTTGTATGGTTGCCCTTGTGTTGTATTTATTCTGTAAGGAAAATGTATAATTGGAAATTAGTTTGAAAATTTAACGGAAAATGACTTATCACGAACGGAAAATGTAATGTGAACCCTTTCCTTCCTCTAAAGGACACACAAGATACAATGACCGGGGATTGTTGGAGCAATAACCTTATCGATTCCTCCAGCTACACTCAAGGGAATTCATTTAATTATTCCACGTTTTGTCTCACAATCTCGAGTACAAACTCATGTTGTAAATATAACTGAGTAATGTCGTAAATTAGATCAACGTTATGCAAACACAACTTTAATTACATTTAAAAGAAACAAATTATGTAAAAGAATAAATCGTTTTGCTTGAGAGATAATCCGATTTCGTGTAAATAAAAATATAACATAAAACTGCATTTGTGAGTGACGGACAGTGGCTTGCAGATATACGTGTTCCGCTCTCATTGATTCTGTTGAAGAGTTCACCTTAAAATTCTTGGAATTTCAAAATTGAATCTTTGTAGAGTTTTTGTTCACTTTTAGCCACCACCACACCACACCGAACAACTCAATTCCAGTTCATTCCCTTCACCCCCACCCCCAACATTGCCGTGCATTTATTTCATTTGTTAAAACAAAAAACAGCGAGAATGCACAACCCACGTCAAGGTGATTCCCTTGCGTTTTGATCCCCCCAACTGCCGTGGAGAGGAGACTCCAAAGTGCAAAGTGACTCCGAAAATAAACGAACCTGTTGAACTGAGACTAGGGAACAAGTCCGGCGGGGGGTAGGGTACAGAAACTGCACAATATCGCGTAGCAACTAGTGATGCACTCATACAACTCTTCCGTAGAATCACTCACCGATAGTTGTTGGACAACTCTTCTTCAGATTCATTCGGATATACAGATTCAGTAGTTATACTGACGCGCAGACGATACTAATCATAATTAATGATAATTGCATTTGGAATTTTTGGAAGTTATTTCACTAATTTCAACTTTTCATCTTCACTTTCTCTCTCTCGTGTCTCAGTGAAATAACTTGAAAACGAAATAAATAAACACTCGCGAATATAATATAATTTAATAAATTTCGAAATATTCGTATTTTCCCCACATTCCGGCGTGACATCGGAAAATTGTCGATGAAAATTTTCTTTCGATATCATTAATTTTAATAAATCTTTCAATTGAATGATGAAAATGTTAAGAATTCACTAATGACTCCTTGGTCTTTCTTCAATTCAACAGAAGACCAAGTGACGTTTCAGACGCGGCTAAAGGCCACAGTGAAAGTCTGCAACGATATCCACAATTTTAGTGAAAATAAATGTATTTCCATTGATTTTGCTACATTTGATCGTAACAGATTCTGTTAATTTGACATTAGTCTTGTGTGTACATGTACTATATACTAAAAGGAATGAATTCCTATAAGTGAACAAGAACGAACTATTCTGTTGTTTAGTACTGTCATTTCATCACTCACACCGACATGACGGGAGGGGAATGAACGAATAAGCGCACGAGACGAGAAACACACGCATGCGCAGTCACGATTATCGATTATATTGCTTATTACTGTTCAAATGTACTATTTATAAAATTAAATGTTATTAAGCAGTAAAAAGTAAAAATATAGTTCTTCCTTCTATGACAATCTGAAGGCTGTTAGGTATGAAGGAGTATGTCCGATGTACTAAAATGTACCGCAACACCGAACTAGTACGTTTTTGTTGTTGGATTGCGAAAAATTCTGTTAAAAATCTGTTACCGTAACAGACCCGAAATTCATCGACTTAAACTTAACAGATTTTCTGTCAAACAGGTTTCGAAATTAAAATTTATTCCGACGTAACCAGAAAAAGTGACCAGAATCGCCCCAATTACAGAGTTTGGACAAGTGTCTGAATGTGATATCTATAGCCGTGTTCTTTTGGTCATTGGTATCGAGTACAAAACCAAAGTAGCAAAAGAACGCACCGGACATGTTCTCGATAGATTACAAACTTTGACCAACTTCACTTCACATTTATATGAACTTTCTTCAATTTTTTTCCATTTTGTTAGCCCTTGATTGCATAAATTCCATAAAGTTTTGAAGAAATTGTAATTTTGTGGATTTTAAGGAAAAATGTAGGTTCGCGTCAAGAAAAATGAACCATGTCGCCATCTGGATATTTCTAGCTCAACTATTCTGTTCAGAACAGCAACTAAACTGGTTCTGTTAAATGTATGGGATTGACAGTTCTGTCCTGTTAGAGTGACCAACAAACCACGGTTTGTGATAGTTTGGGAAACGTTTAGTTCCTTCGAACCGAATGAACGCCATCTGTTACATGTGCGCAACAGACTGAGCAATTCACGGTGCCAGGTGCAAGTTCATGAATTATTTACGTTGACTGGACCGTTTAATTACTTTACACGAAACAATAGCGTAAAATAATTTACGCATTTCAAGATTTCTATCAACCAGACAATGATATCTAAAAATAATGAAATAATTATATAACATCTAACAGTTGATATGGCAATGCCATCCATGTTCTTCGTAGTAACGTTCGTTTTCTGCTTGAGAATTTCTTCTTTTTACTGTAGTACCAAATTTAATATGTCATTGAACTGCAAAAACTTAAAACTGGAATAAAACATAAATTGTGAACATAAAACTACCTGGCGTCGATACTAGCTCGTGTTCGGTTTTTGCTTCTAATCATGAATAACATTAAATTCGTTGACCCTTAACCAATGGGACTCTTTGACTTTGGTGTTATTGATTGTTTCATCGAGTACAATGTCCATTTGATTATAGAACAATTCCTTTCTGTCATTTTTGGTTTAGAACTAAATCCACGAACGTATATCTTGAATTCTACACAAAAGTGACAGATCCCTAAATGTCAAATTATCCGATTTGTCAAATTATACGAAGATTGGTCCTAATTTGGACTACAAATTAACGAGTTACCAAGATTAATAAGTGATGGTAATTTTGAATTTAACGAAAATTCCAGTTTTCCCCACACATCGCAAGTGTTTGTGAATTTTCGAATTGCCTGAAGTTGGCTCTGTCACATTTCCACAACTAATTCCCGTTTTACTTGGTTGAAAACATAAAACGGGTCAAATATCGAATTTATTTGATTTAAAAATTACGAAATATGCCGTCAAAAGAATAAATTATTTCGTGTAAATTAAAAAACAAAATTCCCAGCCGTCATAATTATTTAAGAATTAATTAACATTTAAAACCAAAAAATTAAATTAAAATTTTTAAAAATTCCATCAGTAGCTTCGAACTTGGAGATAATAAATAACAAATAAGTAAACACATATTTACCAGTGGTAATAACTCATTACTCATAAATTCATAACTCAAACACTATTATTAACAATTCGCGTTAGGTTTCCGTTTGTTCGTATTTATTACACAATAACTTATTTCCAACGTTTATTGTCGATAATTCAAACCTTTTTACCTTTTCGATTCAGGTATACCGTTCTAACCCTTCACCTGAAGCCTTAAATCACATTCAAATAAAATTGAATTGCCGATTGCGGTTTAACTTCAAGGTAGTGGAAGTAGTGGTTTTACGTTTTCGATATAATAAAATTGAAAAATATAAAAATTTATTATACAGGTAGAAGGTCAAAATTTAATTTGTTTTTAATTAATCTGTTAATTTATTCAAATTTTCCAATCATTTTCACTCAATTCAAAGCGACAAGTCGTACAATTTTTGGTAGAAACTTTATTTGCATAAATAAATTACGAAGTACAGTACAACCTTGATAAACGCAAGTAAAGGATACTGTGGCTGTTCCAATAACTAACGTAGTTGTAATATCCAAGTATTCCATTTCAGTGGCTAGGAAGGAGAAAGCACGGCTCGTTTTATACATATAATTCTCTATATATCACACATAGACAAGAATATATGTATCTGATTCCTTACTTAAAAAAATCTGTGGTTCCCTCTACTCTGTGCTTGGCCATAGCTAGTTGCGTTTATCGAGGGTATACTGTATATGAATTTTATTTATATAAATTGAACGAGAAAAGATTACTGTAACTGCCAACTGTCAAAATCAAAATGTCAATTATGACAGATTGATGACATGCACCAATTCACACCGAGCCTAAGATCATCTTTACGTAAGTGAAAATAGATGACCATCTCATCATGACCTGGATAAGAGAGGTTCCGGTTGAGTTTCCGGTGTGGAATAAAATCAAAATGAAATATGCTACTCCAGGTGACATCGATTTCACTTTATGTTTCTTGGGTTAAAGCTAATTTGAAAAATGTCGTTACAAATCAATAAATGTTGGATTGCGTAAAACCACTGAGGAAGATGATAAATTCGGTTGGAACTCAGGTAAATTCTATTTTTAAATTTTAAATTATCGTTACTTTCTCTTCTGCAACTTGAAGGTTTATGTGAAAAGGTTTCGCTGGAAAGAAAGTCGAGTTGAGATTAAGGACACACACCGGGAAACATTCCCAACTGGTTGATGCATTTCCTCCTGGTTCAGACCGAAAAGGTGTTCCCGAGATCAGAAATCTTGCTAGGAGCAGGTGGTGTACTGAGAACAACAACATGATGATCAATATCGCAACCCACTGTAGAGGTTTGCATTGAAATGAATTCGGTCCAGGCTGCAAGGTACACCTGGTGGTGGCCGATACCACTCAAAACCAGGAGCTACAAAAAATCGAAACAGGAAGACTGTCAGATTTCGATCTTCTTGGAATTTGTATGAATTTCCGGTGATTTTGCACATCTGACAGATGATCAACAATTGACAGTTAGTATATTTCTGTGTACAGTTCCATTGGAAAATTTTACATCACCGATCGTGCGTTATCAAAACGTCAAGTGATGACAAAATGGTTGACCAATAAAATTTTTGTTATATTTTTGAACAAATGATTTTGAGATCACTTGAAAATATCATCAGCATAATAATCACTTAGTATCACTCATGGATGATGAGAGGAGAAGAAAAAATCAAGTTGAACCAATCAAGTGTCGTGATGAGTCGTTCAAGAGCGATGAGAGAGAAACGATGTCTGTCTGTGATCAAACTCTCTCTTCTCTCTTCTTTCGTAAAATTGCGTGTTGCTTGGTTTATTTTTACATCGTCCGTGTCCGTGTCAAACATTTGTTGTTGGTTTTCTCATGGCAGCCATTATTATAATGAGAGCGTGTGGTACTACTCGTGCCGCTCTCGCTTGCAGTGGGTGAGAGAAAAAAACCGATTTAAGTACGTGCCGAATGCGCACAACAATGGCGTCGTATTTCCCTGTATCTGACGGTCATATCACCTGTTCGAGTTCGAAACGGCCATGATTGTGTTTGTGCGTGCTGTGCTGGTGATGACAGGTCGCGGATATGATTTGACAACCGGATTTTCGAATTTTCTCATTTTCTTCGGATTTTTGAAAATTTCAAATAAAATTTGCAGTATTTACTGAAAACTTTGAATCCATGATTGATGTCTGACAGATGTCAAAATAAACTTTCTACATCAACTTGACATTGAATTGCAATGAATCATCATTCATTTGCTTTAAGAAACAATTTAAAAAAATCGTATAATAAAAATAAAGTTGTTCGATTTTCATTTATTTATGATTTTAAAACAAAACCAGCTTTCAATGATATTTGTATCAAATATAGTGAAGTTGTGCGAAGGCCAACGAAATATATTTCACCACACAGCACAGTCGAGGTGAAATACGGTAAATACGGAGGTGAGTTTTAATTTAAGCCGAAGGCGACTGACACTTAACAGAAAGTTTTCCTAATCAAATTACGTAACACAATTTGCAACATTTCAGTACAAATGGAACATTTCGGGAAATGGTACCTACCATTCATTTAAAAACAAAAGACGAAAGTATTCTAATATATTTTTGAAATAATATAAGTTTATTAACGTTTTTCTGTTTTCAAATGTCATTTACATGGCACACGTCAGACAGTTTGTATCTGTCATTCAACTGGAGTTAAGTTGTTTGGAATTTGCAGAGCATTAATTTCATGTCGGACAAAATGGAGGTTTCTTCAACACGAAAAATTGAATTTCTTCACTTCATTATCAATTGATTAAGTACACTGGAACTTGAAATTGAAAGAAATGTTTTTCAACTAAAATTGAAATTGTTTGTTATCGTTGACGCAAATGTTGAGAACGTGTGAAACACATTTGATTGTTGATACAGTACGTTGTGTTATGCAAGTAATTTATTTATTTGATAAAACTAAAAACATTTGAATGACATTCATTCTGAATGCAAATTTGAATTTCGAAAGAAACAAACAAAAATAATTCTGCGGAAGGAATTAGTTTGGTTTTTCCCCATAAACGGATTCAATCAATTCGAAGAATTCATGCCGGAACACGTGATGAACACGAACACGAACACGAACCTGAACAACACACTATGGCATGAAGAGAATGAATAAATTATTCAGCAATTGAATAATTCCCGATTTAACAGGGATTTCGAGTTGATAAATAAATTTTCATTAAACAAAAGCCATAGTTAACAGTAGCTGGCAGTTGGTCGAAAACGAAATGAAAATTTAATCGCCTTTGATTAGATAACGTCAATTGATGCGATTAATATGTTTCTCAATATGCAAAATACACATGTGTGTGGAACAGCAACAGCAACAGCAACAGATGTTCATCAAAACAAAACGCGGCCATATTTATATTCGCTTAGCTGAATGTTCTTTGACATTGCATTCGTTCATTGCTGAATTCTTATTTTATTTGAATTTGAAAAATTTTTCTTTTTTATTTTTAACTTTTACAAACACACTGACATGATTTTATATTCAGCATGAGCATGCGCTATACTAACACAATTTGCGCTCTTGACACGATGAAAATATGAACAAAGCTGTTCCAACTTCATACTCATTACAAGAGAGAAAGAGAGCGATTTGATACGATACGTTTGTGTTGGAATGACCTTGCGTGATAATTTTGGCACGATACGACACATTCGAGAACATCCTCCACTTTATTTTATAGGAAAATGCAAAAATTTCATTTGATTCATCATTGCGAAAATATTTTCGAGAATTTATTCAATCAAATCTTGGTGAAAGTATATAAAAATTCTAATTTAGAACGGAAATTAACTTTTAGTTTTCATATAATTTCCATATGACCCTTCCTACAACATTCCACCATGACACGTTCGTCGATGTTGATCCAACAAGTTGAATGGCGTGGGAAAGGGGAAATTGAATTGAACAAATGTGTATAGAAACATACACACAGCAACACACTCTTCAATCGAATCTATTTACGTTGCGTTGCGTTGCGTTGTGAAGTAAGAAACACGAGAGGAGTTGAAACAGTTGAAACAGTTGAAACACCAGAAAAAGGGTCATTCGATCAGTCAATCAAGCAACAAATCAATCAGGTGTGTCTGGGATTGTTCTTGTTGCTGTTGCTGTTGTTGTTGTTGAATTATTTTGATTGGAATTTCCGACATCCAAAGTTCGATTGAAAAACCGAGTGGAGATAAACTCGAACTGTAAATGGAGTAATTCGGGATAATACGGTTTTTCATTGTGAAAATTGTTTGTATTCGTTATCGAAAAATGACAAATTTCGAATTTTATTGCATTCAGTCTTGTAAGTTTGGCATCCGTGAGTCACAGGCAGGTGTACCAAATTTTCAAACAGTGAATCACACGAAAGGTTGTGGTTTGCCCTTTTATAAGATAAAGTTAGAATTGACTAGCTGCTATGTATGATGTATGTTAGATAATAACAATTCATTCATGTTCAAAATGTAATTGTGACTCGTGTCATCATTTTGACAGTCACTTATCGTATTTCGAGAAAATCCCCAATTGACAGTTGAGTTGAATTCAATTTTTGTTGAATAAAAATTATTTTGTATGCATTACGTGCATTTGGCTATAGCTAGTGTTTTACTTCAATCTCTTGGATCGCGCAACTTTCTCTTCTTCTAACACGATTTCGATTGAGGGCGATTAGCAGAAAATTAAATTTTTTTTTCTCTCTCTCTCTGTCTCTCTGCAAAAAATTTATTTACTTCTCATGCACACATTTGGAGTAATCGGAGTAAGAAAAGTTGATTTGACACATTTGGGAACGGTTCAAACTCAAATCTGTGATGCAATCTGTCAAAATTGACAGCTTTGATTGGTTGAATTTTATTCAGTATAACAGTTACTGGTATAACACCTCCGTATCAAAGTTACTACATTTTGTCCGATCCTGAAGGTGACACGCTCTTATCAGATCTTTATTGGAAGTCGCTTGCTGCCTTCGGAAAGAACCTTCGGCTTTGAGTGTTCAACAGAACGTCTTCCTGTGTCTTTGTAATTGTATTCAGTATAACATTTACTGGTATAACACTTCCGTATGAAAGTTACTACATTTAGTCCAACCCTGAAAGTGACGCGCTTTTATCAGATCTTTATTGGAAGTCGCTTGCTGCCTTCCGAAAGAACCTTCGGCTTTGAGTGTTCAATATGCACCAGAAGTTTGATATAAAGAACTGGATGTTATGTTAAATAAATTATATTGAACCGAATTATAGTATCTTCTAGTATGTACTTGTATAATGTTCACATTGACTGTCACCATCTCAAATCTGTCAAATCTGTTTGTTTTGCTGAATGAGAATATTTTGAAAATTTTCCTCGTTTACTTGAGACTACTGATTGGTTGTGGGAGTTTTTAAGGAATCAAAATTTGTTTTCAATTTTGTAATCAAAATCGCCATTTAAGGTATTTACATCATGTTTGATTGGGTGTAGTTTATCAAAAGCTTATCAAATTGAGTTATTTTGTAAACAGATTTTGTCACCTTTGTACGTGTTCCAATTTAGTCAATTCAGGATTATTTGATAATTTAATGGAGATATTGTAAAAATATTACAATTTATGTAAACTCTGTCATTCGCTCTCTAATTTTGATTTTACTCACTTTCCATTTGGAATTGAAAGCGATTTTGTCTGAAATCGTGATTTCAATGCTAATAAATTGATTAAGAAAATAAATGAAATTCTCTTTATAGCAATACACTTCGTTTGGAATCGTTCAATATTTCATCAATTGACAAAATCGTGATGAAAGACGGGGAAGAGATCAATAACCGAAAGTGTTTCCTGAAGGATCTGTAGAGAAGAGCGATTCTCAGCATTTCAATGACAGAAATTTCTCTTTGCACAAGTGATTCGCACGTTCAACTTTGTTCAACAACAAACAGTGCATATCGTGTCTTGACATTTCATTTGAAATATAATCTTTAACAAAACGTTCACCGCATAATCAACTTAACATAACAACAAACAAAAATTAACAACAAACTTTTGTTTCTTTGAAATTAATTTGAATTTGAATTTGAATTTGAACATGCACGTAATTTGTGCAAAACCACAAATTTTCAACTTCATTCAATTTCAAACAAACCACAATCAAACCTTTTTCGGGTCTTAACACAAATTTCATGGAAAATGCAAAAATTCAAAATTCTTTTGGAAAAATTGAAAGTGTGTGGGCATTTCCAAAAATGGCGTCGAAAAACGTTATTCAAGTTCCATTTACGTGTGGTACACAGTTCGTTTGTCGTTCCTTTCCATGTCGTTTCAGTGTCTCGCTATGACTAATCTACGAATGACATGCAGAGTGTTTGATTGTTATTCAAAGTGTGTCACTTATCGCCACCATTTGTAGAAAGTAATTTCAACTGTCTGCTAATCTACGGCATTTCGATTGTCATTTCAGTGACAGTTCGAAAACAAAATGGAAACATCACGTGAATACAGCAACAGATGTAAGTATTTTGAAATAATTCAAGTTTATTCACTTTCTTCTGTTTTAGACTGTGTGTCACTTCGAGTCATTTCAGTATAAATGTTCATTTCAAATTTGGAAAGGTTTGCGTCTCAGGAAATGTGCACTCTGAATCCGTCATTTCAGCAGCAGATGTAACTATTTTTGAAGTAATTGAAGTTGATTAATTTTTCTTCTATTTTAGTAACCGTCAAGCCTGTCAAATGTCAAAAAATATTCGAAATGACAATCGAAATGCCATTCGAAATAAAATGAAATGATTTGATTTTGCAGACAGTTTCAGTGAAATGCCAATTTTGAAAGTTTTGCGTCTGAAGAAATGCCAAAATGGAACTGCCATTTCAATGACAGTTCGAAAACAAAATGGAAACGTCACGATATTTTAATATATTTTTCAAATAATTCAACTTTCTTTTGTTTCAGTAACAAGCAAGCCTGTCAAATGTCAAAATATATTCGAAATGACAATCGAAATGAAATGATTTAGCAGACAGTTTCAGTGAAATGCCAATTGCGAAAGTTTTGCGTCTGAGGAAATGCCAAAATGGAATTGCCATTTCAATGACAGTTCGAAAACATAAAAGGAAATGTCACGTGACGTATATATTTCAATATATGTTCAAAATAGTTTAAGTTTATTAACTCCGTTCTGTTTTAGTAATGTTCGAAATGCCATTCGAAATGCCCTTCGAAATGAAATAATTTGAATTAGCAGACAGTTTCAGTGAAATGCCAATTTCGAAAGTTTTGCATCTGAGGAAATGCCAATGAAATGGAATTGCCATTTCAATGTTCATTTCAGTGACATTTCGAAAACAAAGAGGAAACGTCACGTGACGTAAATATTTCAATATATTTTCAAAATATTTTAAGTTTATTAACTCCTTTCTGTTTTAGTAATGTTCGAAATGACAATCGAAAAGCCATTCGAAGTCGATTAGCACACACTCTTAATTAGCAGTACAATTTGAAAATTTCTAAATAATTTTTTGTCTTTGAAATCAAAAGATAATTCACGTCTTGTTACCAACTCCCACACAATTTCTATTTAAAGACAATTCTACCATTTTAAGAACACCCAGTGACTCCTTCTACATTTGGGTTCGGGGTGAAATCAACCCTCGAAATTTATTTGTCAATTGACATTTTCTCATTTCGTTCATTTTCATTTTCATTTTCTGTTTTGTTGCCTGGGAACAAAATTCCGTCTTCCACGACTCTTCAAATCCACTCAATTCATCACAATTCTGGGAAAAGTAGAAGATGTACGTTGATGGAAAAGTGGAAAAATTGTAATTTAGGAAAATGTGGGTGTTCTAATAGTCTTTACTTTTTGTTGTTGGTGCTGTTGCTTGCTAGCTTTTGCGAATAAAGGATTTCTATTATTGGATGTTTATTTTTAGACGATTTCGGTTTTATCTTCCTTGTGCAAATGATTTTCCACATTCTGTCATCATTGAAACAAAAAATTTGTCAAACAAAATCGATTCATATTGAAAACATTTTGTCAAATTTTCAGAAACCACTACCAAATAAAAGTGTGAGTGGGACCAGCACATGAAGGATTCGGTATCAACTTGTTATAGCCGCCATAATGGTACACACTTTGTGAAAATTTGAAGTTTCTACCTATTATGGTTCACAAGATACAGTCCTGTGACAGACGGACGGACAGCGATCAGTTTATACTGTTGCGCACATGAGCTGGGAATCGAACCCAGGACCTTATGCTTTCCGGGCAGATACTCTGACATGTATATTATTAAATACACTTTTTCAAATCTTGAATCTCATGGAACTTCTCATCTGAACTGCGACTGCAGTCTGAGTGGCGAGACACAACAGCGAAATGCACGTCCTTGAACTGTCTGGGAATTTTTCTAAATCGAAAATTTTTGAATTTTTCGAAAATTATTTATACCAACCGAATGGAATGTATTTTTTGGTATAAATTTAACGTTAAGTAAATAATTAATAATAGTGATAATAGAAAATAAAAGGTGAACTGGTTTTGTTTGCCAGCAAAACAAGAAACTCATATAAAAATGCAACCGCTATTCATCACTGATCTCGCCATCAATTTCGAAAATTTACCGAAAACTAACCGTTTGCACTGTTCGTTATTAACACTGATCATCATGCAGCAATTAACGCTTCAATATGATCAGTGAATGTGCTATAGAAATACGAACACATTTAAACTGGATTTTCATTGGACTAGTTTTTTTTCCTGTTTTTCGTTAATACTATTTATAAAATCAAAATTAGATTTCATTTGAAATTCGTTTGGAACCCACAGAAATTTTGACGATCATTAAAAATTTCTCTCGAAGAATGCAAGATAAGTGAATAATATTTTTTTGTTTCCAAGAAAATGTGTGTTTATTTTTGAAATTTTTTATATATGTTTATTTGTACATTTGATCATTTGCTAAATTTAATGATTTTTGAAAGAAAATTGCAGTTCGCAACTGAAATAAAATGGAGATATTTTCAACAATTCAAAGTTTATTCGGCAATTTCAATTCGCCACTGAACGCATGACGTCAAGTGACGGCAATCGATTCAGCACTAGTTGATCAATCAGGGAATTGTAATCCGCAACTGAAAGGGAATGGGATCAATTTTGACAACTGATCGTGAAACTCCAATCAATTCATCTAAGGTTTCAGAAAGTAGTTGATCAATTAGTATGTTGCAATTGAATGACGACAGTATTCAATTTAGCTGTGCATTCAGCAACCAATAGTTGAACCACATTTTTGTCAAGTCAATTCGTAGTTGATCAATTAGTAAGTTGCAAATCTCAAACGACAAAAATCAATCCAGCTTAGCATTCAGCACTCAGTGAATTTCAATTCAGTGTTTGACAGAAACGGCTGAAGTGTCAAATTCAAGTTGCAAGTGACGGTAATCAATTAAGCTATAAATTTAGAAACTAATCCTTCCAGTGGAACTAATTTCGGACAACATTTCTTCTTCCCGAATGCAAAAGTGAAAACTTTCCACACGAACTGTACTTCATTGAACTGAATCTGTGTCGCGAAAATGACAGTGAAGGTTGAAATTTTCATGTTTCTGTCAAATGTTTACAAAAATGGCGGAAGTTTTAAGTACAATTAAACGTTTTATTTGACATTTTAACGAGTTTATTTGCAAAACGTTAAATTTGATGGCATCCAATCGAGTTAATGACGCAAGCAAGCAAGCAAGCAAACAAACAGGTCATGAATCGAAATGTCAAATTATAATTGTTTGACCTTACACTCCACTCGATACAAATCGAATATCTTACAAAACTATCGGTGATGATTTAAATGAAATCGATAAAATGTTTTGTAACAAAATTGTATTTTATTTTTCTTAATTTTTAAGGTAATTGCGCTACACATTTCAAGGTAAATATGTAATTTTTGAAAGTAAATCGAAAATCGAGGTAATGTGAGAGAGAGGATGAAAATTTTATATGAAAATATTATTCGTGTGTAATAAAACATTTATTAAATTTTCCCAGAAAACAGCCCATCCCATAATGGAAGCTAATAAAATGAAGACAAGAAGGACGGAATACACACTGGATAAATCGAATAGAAGTGAGTACATCCTACAAAGATGGAGGATGTTCTAGTCAATCCGTAGATAAATTGCCAAGGAGGACGAATACCAACAACAAACACTCGTCGTCTCTGTTTCAGATTTATAGCTTTGTTGCAAGTTTTGGGGTTGTTGCTCGTGTACACATTTTCGAATTCTAAATCCGGATTCGTTATATATTTCAAACTGAACACGTGTTCAAGGGGATGAAGGAAATTCAACTTTTTAATACAACCTTAACGCCATCATCCTGTCCTGTCTCCATGTCGTACAACACCAACACAAACCGAATGAATCGAACGTGATATGACGATGATTTTCCCTCATTGAATAAAATTTATAACGATTTTTAAGTAAAAGGGCGGTTAGAAGGAAACAAATAAGAGTAAGAGATTTTTCCCTTCCGTCAAGGGGGAATGAACTGAGTATATATACAGTATGTACTATTAAGGGTGAATGTCAAATGATAATTTACTGTGTAATTTAAATGACACTTTTGTAAGGAAACTGGTTTCGACTTGAAGCACTTCCACATCTTTTATTTGAATGTTAAATGTAAATAAGATTTTTTCCTTATTCCTTTTTCCCTTTTTCCATTTTCCATTTTCCTACAACTCGTATAAAAGGGAATTTGTGAATAATTTCCAACAAGGTAAGTAGCTTTGAATTTGCCTTTTTCATTTCAAATTTATAAGATGATGAAATGTAAACTTTCTAAGAAGATGTAATGCTTTGACTTTTCTACTCATATTTCTTTATGTGACTTTTAAGGAATTTTTTCGAAAATTACAAAAGAGACAACTTTCATTTGCTCTCGATAGCTCAACACTTTTACGAACTTCACTTGACATTTGCGTTTCTACATCTGTCACAATCAGAAGTCACACGTTTCATTTTCGAAAACTGTTTTTCATGTGATAAGTTAACACTTTCTGGAACAAATGACTTTATCTTATCGCTTATAAAACACTTGGGAATAAAAGTGGAAATTTCCTAGATTTCGTATTCGGTTAAACCGAAAAATTTAATTACAGGAAATGCCCAATTGTATCAGTAGATTCATGCTAATTCCGCAAAGTGACATGAGTGCTGAAAATCTGTTACTTGTGATGTTGTTCGCATTTCATACGTCGTCGTATTCAACGGTGTTAAGATGACCGTTGCGAAGTTGGTAGTAACAACGATTTATTACACATTCGAGTAATTCCAGAATTTAGTTATAACTATTATAACAGAATTCAATCGGTAAAATGAAATTTCATGAATCTCTTAACCTCGTCGAAATAAATTCAAATTCAAATTCAAAAATTTAGCACAACATTTTTGTTTCAATTCGTATTCATTTTCGTCGGGTTGGTGCGACGAGCCGAAACTGACACTTGTTCGTGTTCGTACTACATACATACGAAGTGAAAGGCCTTGCATTGTTTTTAACCGATTTGTTGTTTTTGTTTTTGTTTTTATTTCAGTATGAAATCGTTCCAATAAGACTAAAGTCAACTTGTTTATTCGTAAAAATAAGAAATGAATGTTTCGCAATGTAAAAACCCAAGGAAGTTGAACGAATTTGAAAATTTTCAATTCACGATTGATCGAAATGTCAAAATCAAAACTGAATTGAGAAGAGAGCGAGAAACGCATTGGAAGAGGGTAATTGTGAAAGGGGAAAATTACGGAAGAAATACGTTGCATTACATCAGAACGAAGAAGTATGTTGGCACTGATTGGAAATGCACTTATGACAGATAGAAGCACAACATGACAGACACGGAATACCTATAGCGAACACATTTACAAATTCCAATCGAGGATTATTTAGTCGAGTCACCTTGATGATGGCGTGAAAGTAAAATGTGCAGCGGTACAACAAAAATCGACAATGGAATGTTGTAACTACGAAATGAAAAACTAGTGGATTTTGCGGGAGGCGAGTTGAAGTCGATGGAAGGTATGGTTATAACCCACAGGTTTTGGTTTTTACTTTCCATTTTAACATCAGAGTGAATGAGATGAAATGTATGAAAATGAAAATATAGTCATTTAACTGTTGCACTACAATTTTACAATTATTTCAATTAATACGTTAATTATGCAATCTCTAATCCAATATGGCTGAAACTGATCAATTAAATTCAAGTGAAACTTGTTGCCGACCGAAATATTTGTTTCTCTTTTCATTTATTACATGTCTCCTCTCATTCACAGTATGTAGGTAGCTACTTCCGTTTCCTGAAAACGATTGACTTACAACTTTTATGCCTAGTATGAAAAAATAATAGATGGCGCCACCAAAATAAATTCCAAAAGAGGTTTTAGCTGTCAAATCCCTTAAATTGTAAAAATTTCATATCTACAACTAATATATATATATACATTCTTGTATATATATGACATACAGGGTGTCTTGTAATTGAGTACATTAAATTGGAGGAACGACGTCTAGTACCACACATCAAGTGAATTCTATTACTTAATTTTTTATTATTTTTCGATTGAAAATTCGTGAAAGTAAAGAAAGTTTTTTTTCTCTCTCATTCTCTTTCTCATTAATTTTCTCGATTTGACGTTTGCCACACTCGAGTACACGATTTGAATAATTAAAATATTAATATTTTTTTCGTTGAACAGGTGGTGATGAAGACAGACACAACACTTTTTAGCCGCGTGTTCGTTTTATACATACTTGACCTAAATTACATGGAAAAAATGTAGATAAAAATATTTGTTAATTTTAAAATTAAAATTCATTATAAATGAAAAAAAAACAAAAACTGCTACTATGACAAAAAGACTGTAGTTTTATGTAAACTAATTAAGTTACGTAAAATATAAATGTTTTAAAACTTTAACAGTCGACTGCATTCCGATGTGGTTCATTATAATCCGCTTAATTTCACTGTTCACTGTATCTACTTTCAGTGCACTAATTACTTGTCAACTTTATCAAAACCTGTGGGTGCATGCTGCTAATGGTTAAGTTAATCAGCAAGGTTAACTCATGAAGGACGAACAACAGGAATGCAATCTGTCAAACTGAACAGCTCTTATTTGTCATCATTTTGAAACTACAGTACAACCAAATGAAACTGTGACTATTGCAATAACCAAGTAACACATTTCAATGGCTCGGAAGGAAGAAAGAAAGTTTAAGCCAACGACGAACAACATTCAACACATTGTTACCAATTGTATCAAAGAATCGTTCCTCCAATTTAATGTACTCAAGAACGGGACACCCTGTATGTCATACATATACAAGAATATACATATATATCGTGTTCCTGGTATTTGTATATTGTTAGCTGTAACTGGATGAATGATCGCTAACGTATTATTTTCCTAACAATTATGTAATTATCAATTGAAATTGACAAAAATATCAAATGAAATTTCAATTATCTCTACTTCACACTTGAAATAAAATCGATCGTGTGCACAGGTGCAAAGAGAATTGAAGAATTTTCAGCAAATACAGGCATTTTTCAATGTTAAACTCCAGTAAGTTTTGTTTTTCTCGATCAGTTTACAGCCTTGAGAATATTAACTCATTTCGGTTTGGTTATAAATTCGCTTCAATACAAAACGGCGAACCTTGTAAAGGTCTGAAACCTCTATTCTGGTGTTTCGTCGAACATAACATAACGAGGACATTTCTGAGACTTGTGTGACTGCGATCAGTTTCATTAGAAATCCAATTGAGAAACCGCTCATTGATGAAAGTGTTTTGGCGTTTAGCCAAAGGGAAAACAATTTCGTTATTTTTGAAAAACTTTCTTGCATTGCTCAATGCGAATAATTTGAAATTCTCAACTTGCACTTACTGGTCACATTTATTTTCATTATTATGTAATTAAAGTAAATTTGAGTGTCTAATTTCAATTTCAGTGAGATGTTCTTGAATTTGTCATACTGGCAATCAACACCACATCGTCACTCTTGACTTTCAACAAAAATTGAATTGAAGACAACCACAAGTGGCTTCTTGTGGAAATCGAAAAATTCCACGGATTTATTTTTAAGTGTGAGCTTAACTGGACTCAGTTAGAAATCTCAAGTGTATGGAAATTTCCCGTAAACACGAGCCCGGATTTAGGTTTTTTTCCAAAACATTTCAATTATTCAAATTTGAAAACGCGAAATGAAAGAATTGAATCCGGTTCATACGTGTGTTGCAAACTCGTTTCGTTTCAATTTCATGATTAATGATTTTCCTAATACTTTTCGCGAATATTCTAATTGATTTTCAGTTTAAAATTGCTTAAAGTATTATTAATAAATCATTTTCGAACGATTTTCGAACGATTTTTACACGATTCTAATCAAGAATTCAAATTACACGACTCCGAATGTCGTTGACCGTTGAATGACAACGAATTGAAAGAAACAACTCGATTTGAACGCGTTCGAATGAATGAGATGGAAAATAGTTTTGCTTATCACAAAAGCATTTAAACACTTTAAGCTTTAAGCTATAAGCTGTACGATTACATTGTTTGATTTAGAATTAGTTTCGTGTTATTCAATTCAATCGAAAACAAGGACACACCGAAAATTGAAACAAAACCAACTTCAGACTTGATTCAATTCTTGAAAATGTGTGAAGTGAAAGGATTTATATGAATTCAACTTGAATTGAAATTGATTTACATACACACGCCGACGACAATGTTGATTGAAGAGAACATATCATACATACATATATGTGGAAATCAACTTGTCAGTTATGTTTCAGAATTTAAATCAATTTAAGTTGATGTTGTTTTGATCAACAAGCAACAAGCAACAAGCAACATGAAACATTGATCTCATTGCAAAAGTGTGTGTGTTTGTGATTTTGACATTTGAACAAAAATGAAAAAATTTTATTCGTTAAACGTGCACAGACATGCCCTGACATGTTATTATTTCGGACATAAAATTCACTTTTACTGCTGAACACAATTTGGAAAGTATTTTAATTTCCTTCAGGTGAATAATTTGAAATTCGTATTTTCATGTATTTGTTTTAGGTGATTTCAATTTTTCCAAAATGACACGATCTGAAAATCCTGTTTTGAATTTAAATGAAGGAAACCGAATACAAGGGGAACCACAACCAACATGGCCGTCTTCATACATTTGCAGTGTATGTGCTCGCACTCAGCAGGGGGTGAATTTTTGAACGATTTTTCAATTAAAATAATCATGTGACACAGGGTGAGGTTGGTGTTGAACACTTTCTGTAATTACACGTGCACCACGTATGTGTTCATCGTTAAGGGATGTAATGTTGTTGTTGTTTCCCATTTCGGTGACAGTTCCAACAGATGTAAGAATTTCAATATATTTTTGAAATAATATAAGTTTATCAACTATTTTCTGTTTTAGTAACAAGTCTCACTCATCAAATGTCAAATAATATTCGAAATGACAATCGAAATGCCATTCGAAATTAAATGATTTGAAGTAGGTAGCAGACAGTCTCAGTGAAATGCAAATTTTGAAAGTTTTGCTTCTGAGGAAATGCCAAACTCGAATTGCCATTTCATGTTCATTTCAGTGACAGTTTCGAAACAAAATGTCAACGTCACGAGAATACAGCAAAAGACGAAAGTATATAATATAGTAATATAACGAGTCTCACTCATCAAAAGTGAAAAAAACATTCGAAATGACATTCGAAATGACAATCGAAATGAAATGATTTAACATATCTTTGAAATGATATAAGTTTATTAACTATTTTCTGTTTTAGTAACAAGCATCAAATGTCAAAAATATTCGAAATGAAGTGCTAATTCTGAAAGTTTTGCGTCTGAGGAAATGTCAAATATGAATTTCAATTTAACAATTCATTTCAGTGACAGTTCGAAAACAAAATGAAAACGTCACGAGAATACAGCAACAGATGTAGGTACATACGTGTTTTTGAAATGATATAAGTTTATTAACTATTTTCCGTTTTAGTAACAAGCGGAGCTATCAAATGTCAAAAACATTCGAAGGAAGTAAAATTCTGTAAACGATTTTTCATGTAAATTTTACATTTCAATTGGTTTGTCAACTGATTCGATTCAATGAGTTCTTGTAATTTTGTTTACCAGCAAGACAATGTCATTCAAAAGCGATTATGTAAAACAAATAACAATTACGTTAATGCAATTAGTTATAATTCACGTGTTGTGTTTGTTATGTTAGTAAGGGAAGCATTTTCAAAGTAAAGAATCTATTTGTCTGGATATTTGAAAGTTTCTTCATCTTGTATGTCTGGTATTCGGATGAACTGGTGGTACCTTTTGATTTGTTTTGTTACAAAACGAGATACAAGTCCTTAATCCTTGTTATCCCCTAGTTCGTTTCCTTTGAAAGAAGTTTCAACGAAAAATTTTTTATATAAATGCGTCTAGACAGGGTGGAATTGTGAGACAACTTCAAGTGTGACCAAGTTCGCAATTGTTGATTAACATGACATATCGTTAATTGGTCGAAAAATGTCACTTTGCATAGTTGCTATCACGGTGAGTGAGATAAGAACAAGTGGATTTCGAAAACGATTTGCATTGAATCGAATTGATTGAGTTGGAAAAATTGAACCGAATAATGTGTTGAAGTGTATGTAATTCACGAGAGTGAGAAGGTTATTTGATGAAAAGAGTGAGAGACAGATCATACAGGTGTATGCGGTTATTTGCGCATATAGGTAAATGACATTTTCCCGATTTAGTAACAGTTGCTGGCCTAAATATTCGACACTGTTAACTTAACATTTGTCAGATTCAATAAATTGAAATTCAGCAAGTGTCAGATTTAACAGACAAGTGATTAGGAATGTGAGGAGATGGCGAAAGCCAAACCAAACCACAAAAAAGGAGACAAGGAAATTGAAGGAAAGGAAAATCATCAACACAAATACTGTTAAAGAAATTCACACTCTCAAACGCAGATAAACACGACAATGAGCTAAAAAATAAAAAATAAAAACTTTTGCCTTGTTGCTATGTTACCTAGTAAAGTCTTGAAAGTCAGTTGTTTTAGGTGAAAGAGAAACATTTACTTGTACATTTGGTTGAAATGAGATGGAAGCAACTCTTACGAATTACGAGTTTACTTTCCGAAACGAGTTCTTACGTTTTTGCTTTGCTGTCACAGTATACATTCATATACATATATATGTAGAATTTTTTTTAAATAAATTAAATTAAAAATTACCTGATTACGTTGATATTCCTCCACAGCACGGTATGCTGAATCGGTTAATTTAACAAAAAAATATTCTTTGCTGTTATCCGTGCAATTTTGTGACAAACCATAATTGCCAGTACACAAGGCGGCCATTTTGACGACGACGGCGATGACAGTTCACCGACGACGACGGCGACACCAATAACGACCACGACTTGATATACTTCACAAAATGCACAAACACAAACAACACACTCTCTCTTTCTCAATAGATTTCTCTCTTTTATTACACGACTACACTTATTCTTCTTCTATTTCCTCTTTTCAACCAATAAACACTTGGAAATATTTATTCAATTTCAATTTATTATTAATGCCACGGCACTTAAATTTGAATTTTTTGAAATTTTCACCTCGTCCGACAGAACACTGAACAATTAACGAAAATTGAATAAAATTTGATTAACTTCTTTCTCTCAATTCAATTTGAATAAAACTTTTACAATTGAACTTATTTAGAAACTTGAAAAAATTGAACTGCTGTCACAACCAAAAATTGAATGCAAATGTAGTTGTAGTATCGAATCACTCAAAATTTCAGTTCTCAAAATTTGCAATACACTCAATTTGAATTTGAATTTGAAAAATGAAAATAAAACAAACACTACTGCTGCACACGGGCTAAATTACATGATTTCATTAAAATTCTTGGATTTTGTTGTCATTTCAAATAAAAAACACTCAAAATTATTTTCCTTATTTTCTTCACATAATTTAAACACCCACACACTGGTCGTTGTTATTATTATCAAAAAATTGTTGATTATATTTTTTCGCCTGTTCTCTTTCAATCACCTTTCAACTAAAATTGAAAACAACAAACACGATTTCACGATTGCATTCATACGTACACGTTGAGTGTTGCGTTGTGTGAGGGAGAGCTAAGAGCCAAGAGCCACCATCGCCACCACCACCACACGATTTGGTTTTCAACTTTTTCAACTTTTTCAATTCAATTTTTGTAGTATACTTTTCTCTTTTCAACCACTTCGAATGTAATTTAGTTTTGTCCTTATTTTCGATGTGATTTTTGTTTTTGTTAACGAAATATTGTCAATTTTTCAATTTTTGCACTTAAAAGTTGCATTTGATTATTTCATATAAATTCTCTGCTTCAGCTTGTTGCCAGACACACATTCAACTGGAATTGCAAGAGAAAAATTTACATTTATAAAATCTTCCTGAAATTTTTCTGTAAATAACATATTGTGATGTTTCATTTTGAACTAATACTAATTATGACTGAATGAAAACAATTACACTTAATTAAAACACTTAAAAACAATTAATTGATTTCTTAAATTTACATTAAATCAAACTTAAAAAACTTTTCTATTTTAAATTAAATAAAATTTTTCCACGGAGGCATTCCCGTACCGTAACATGCCTCCTCACATCACGAAAATCTCACGTAAATGACAAGACGCTCAGTAGTCAGTTCTTGTAAACCATCGACCATCACCGCACACCGTCGTTGTAATTCATTCTTCTCTCGCAGCGTTTCGTGAGTGGAAACGTATTGAATTGAGAGCAACAATCCACAAATACATTCGTGAAATATTGTTTCGACGTCATTTTTCGCGCGAAAAACTCTCAGAGAGAGAGAGAATGTGTGGGAATATTTGAATTTGAAATTTGATTTACTTTTGTACCTAAATCAAAAAATTACAGAAGGACTTATTCATTTTCTGAAAAAAGAGTTGAATGGGAGCAGGTACTCAATTTGACGTATACCCAGTACGAAACGTCACGTCACGTCACGTCACAGTCAACAATGATGACGTTCGTAAAGGTCTAACCTTCCACCTGAACGGATATCGCGAAATGTTATGTTAAAATGGGAAAATATATGTAACAAACATTGACAATATGTGAGTGCCATTAAAATCAATACTGAACATTTTCGGTATTATTCATAAGCACGTCGTTCAATTTCGGTTCTTGTTTCGATTTTCGTTTCGGGGGAAAACCAGTCGTGATTTTGAGAAATTTGAAATTGATCAACAATTGATCCTTGTAAAATATATGTATGTAATTGAAATGTTATTTAACATTTCTGTTACCATGACCATCTGTTATCAAATCTAATGTACATAATCTAACGAACACACACGAAACGGAGATATTTTAAACTAGATGAAATATAACTAGGTTTTACTCAAATCACATTCAATTGGAAATGAATACTTTTCCGAAAATATTTCACAAGAAAACCTGCCAATTTTGATACGTGCCACTTTGTTCAATGTGTTCCGTCGTCGTCGTCGTCGTCGTCGTGTGTACGTCGTGAAACTATGAATATGCAACAGTACTTGTAAGTGTTGTATCGCAGGAGACGTGCGACGGGAGACGACGACGTAATTCGACCTTTACGCAAATAAATTTTTTTTAAACGTTTTCCTACTGTCACTTCCCCTCCACGATTTTGTTGCTTTCAATTTTGACAATGAACGACGAATTGAACGATTTGAACGAATCGAATTGAACGACGATCATGTCATGGAATGTTTCATATTTGAAATTTGAATTTTTCTACGAAAATAACGACTGATTGGAGTTTTCCTTGATTTCATCGAATTTTCGCATAATTTAACATTTTTATCGTGTTGTTTTTCTCATATTTTCGACTGGTGAAACTGGTGACGACCGAAATATGTCACACGCAATACATTCACAAATCCACACACAAACGCAATTCAACATGTTGACTGTTGAAAAATGCAAGAAAATTTTTTAATTCAATTCACCTTTTTTGGAAGTTTTCGTTTCGTTTGTTTGGAAAATCACTTAAATAAAATTTCAATTTCATACACTAAAAAACGGAATTTGGTACAAACAAGAGAAACTTGACAAGTGAAAATAATTTTACACACACGTAGTTTTGTTTCAATTTGAAATTGAATTAATTAATTTCCCAACAAATTCTGTTCCTTTATCACTAATTTTGTTAATTTTTATTGTATTGTGGGCAAAATGAAAAATTAAGAAACCGGAATTCCCCTAGGACGACGACGACAGAGAAAAAAACTTCACACCGTGTGCCGCACCGCGCGATATGCCTTTTCCCAACGATGAAAATTTCCGCAAAACACCGTTTTCCACTTGTTTCGATATTTTGCTCACGATTCGAACGAATTCACGAGAGAAATCTCTCAATTACTTCAATTCGTACTCAATTTGTTGTTAGTGTTTGTGTGTGAGTTTCTCCAAATTCACTCAAATCCACCGTTTCACTCTCGTTTCTTTCTCTTGAAGAATTTAATGTGCTTGTTGCTCGTGAATTGACACGATTCGATGTGATGAGTGAGAGGAAATTAATCAAGACTTTTTCAACTACAGTGGGTTACAAAATTCGCATGCATTTTATAGTATATTTTCAAGTTTTATCATTTATTAATTCACAAATTTTTTTAATTAAATTTAATTTGTTTCATTTAAATATTAAAATTGATGAGGAAAAATTGTGTACATTAAAATAAAAAAGTGGTACTAACTGTCAAAATAAACTGTTTTGATTGGTCATTCAGAATTTTTGTTAGTATCGGTCAAACAGCAGCCGTGTTCTTTTGGTCACTCTAACTCTAACAGAACAGAACTGTCAAATTCCATACATTTAACAGAACAAGTTTAGTTCTCGATAATAATTGGAACTAATTTGCTGTTCTGAACAGAATAGTTGAGCTAGAAATATCCAGATAGCGACATGGTTCATTTTCCTTGATGCGAACCTAAATTTAACTTTAAAATCCACAAAATTACAATTTCTTCAAAACTTTATGGAATTTATGCAACCAAGGAACAAAATGGAAAATATCGAAGAAAGTTCATATAAATGTGAAGTGAAGTTGGTAAAAGTTTGTAATCTATCGAGAACAAGTCCATGGCTAGTGTGCAACATTTGGTAGCAATGAAAGCAGTGGTGGTATTATCCTTGTCATTTTCTGGAAAGCCGTGAAAACCGGCATTCAGGGAATTATTTTTTGATCAGGGAAAACCTGAAATTTTTGACATTTGTGCGAGATATATAGTTCATGTCGAAATTGTGGCAGAATCTGGTTCTATTTCTCTTAAGAACAACCAAACAATTATTTTCGCTTAAAAATGATTTGTAATCTGAGTTTTTATAAGAGGAAAAATTATCAACTAAAAGTTCAAGAAGTCATACGTTAACGAGTCGAAACTTCATTCAAAGCTGACGTAAAATTAATTCAAAAAATCGTTGAAAATCAATTCCAGGAAAATGTCCCAAGAAAACCATGACAATTTGCAGTCTCTTGGTGTTCAATGTCATTCCTACACGGGCACTGGTTCCATTTACACTGGCAAAGTACTTATTTCAAGAAGTGACAGATCGTCAACAACTTCATCGTGGTTTGTGTATAAGGATACCAGCCATTTTGACAGATTTTCAATACAGTAGAACCTCTGTTAACTGTCATCGAAAATGTTGTAGCCAACAACACGGACAAATTGATTTTCAGAAGATTTTACAGTTTTGCGCTGAAAGGAAGTGAAGCAGGGTCTAATCTGTCAAAATTAACCGACTTTTCACCATTACTTAACATAGCTTTCGTTAAGTTTGCTGTTTGTGAATGTACTCCTTTCCTCAAAATTCTCGGTCCAAATACGCCTCAAAGAGGTTCTAGTGAACTATCATAGACCGTTTCACGGCATATCACTGATTTCACCTAGTATATCGCTGGTATTGAGTGACACTAGTGTCACATGTATGTCCTTATGTCAGGTGGAAAGACTGCAACAATACGTGAAGAATGCCAAATAACGATGGACTTTTGCAAATCGTTCTAAATTAAGTAATGCATACGACATAAAGAAAAAGGTTAACCAAATCACCAGAGAAGTACACGAAATCAACGTCAAGTTGATAGTTGCCAGCAACCACCATGCGACACGGAGCACGTTCACACGTATACGACGAAAAAATTGCTTCTCGTTTGACAGTTGAAGGTGATCATGTGACTGTGTGTGTGTGTGTGTGTGTGTTTCATTTCATTTGAAGAAAAAAAGAATTTTTTAAATTTAAACTTTATAAAAACCAGTTTACAATTTGAATTCATATTGTTTGTCTCGTTTCAACAACTCACAATTCATACATGAACGAAGGAGATGAAATATATATAAATAAATAAGTGAAGTTTGTTTCACATACGAGCAATTTCCTCATGGATTGGAAACGCGAATTTGATTGGAAATTTATTTTATTTCTTCGACTTGCTCTCGTATCCGAGAGTTTCTTCTACAGCAAAAGCAAAATTCGAATAAAAATATAAAAATATAATGAGGGAACGGACGACGGAAACATGTAAACACGAAAAACCTGTAATTTTTCAATAAGTTTGCTTTGATTTTATAAACTTATTTAACTGAACTGAACGAACTTAAAGGTTGGGTAACAAACTATTGGCGAATTAATGGAACTGGAAAATGATTTTTTTCCACTTTTCTCGTTTTTCTTTAAAATAATAGGTAATGACACTTGCACATTGACATTTAGAATGTGTCTAGTATTAAATTGAAAAATTTTTCTTTCTTTCAAGTTTCAGTGTGACATAAAATCTTACAAGAAAATGTAATTATAGACGAGTTAACCTATTTTCAACAAATTTTCCCCAATTGCCCCAATAATAATAATAATAATAGTAATAGTAATAAAAATTGAAATTTATCATTTTAAAACTTTTTACTTTTTGACACTTTCTTCTTTGTGCAACATTTTTGTATTGAATTAACATTAAATCACGAAATTTCACAATTCCAGAAGAAATTTTTTGCTTCAATTACTCAATGACCTTTATTGAAATGAAATTTCCCGTAAAATAAATAATATATTACACTTAATTGTTAATTACGATTAAACTTATTAATTTGTTTAGCATTTAAAATTATTTCATATATTTCAACTCAAATTTCTTGTCTTTTCATTCGACTGAAAAGTGTTACGAAAGGTATTTTTCAAAATGATTTTTTCCACCTTTAACATTCATTGAAATAATTCACTTTTATTAATTAAAATTAATCACTTACGGTTTATTCGTTTTCTCCTTAATTTCTGTTGAAATTCTATTGTTAATTATGTGAAAATTTTTAATAAAAAACCACTCCGAAACACCATCAATCTGCGACGTATGGCCGCGACAAGATCTGTCGCAGACAAATACATTTGAGGTATTTTGACGTTTGTTCTGTGCGCATTAACGCACACTACAATCGTTTCATTTTCTTTTTCCACTTAAACTTTGTTTTCGAAAAGTGAACAACTGATTTCGAACACTTAACCGGGAGATTTGAATTTATCCCAATTATACAGTGTTTATTGGATATTTTCAATTCAAATGTTTTCCTTTTCACTTAATAACACGACAATATTACGTATATTAGTGCGATAGATGTATTAAATGAAAAACTCAACCCTTTTAATGTAATTTAACATTTGCACTAAATGTTGTGACACTCATTGGTATATTATTTACCAATTAAAGTTATTATTCTCACTTGCATTATATTCTAAACTTTAAAACAATTTATAATTCAAAATTCTGTAATTTCAAGACACTTTTAAATCATTTTTGTCAATTAAAAATAGCGTATATATATAATTTTATTCGAATTTAGGCGTTATTCGACAACCATCTTGGCGTATGTTCACATGTACGCCTGAAATCCTAAAAACTTAGCAAAGTGAATATGGAGGGTCCTGTTGTTCCTTATAAATTTTTAAATATATGAAATGATCCTCAAATATTCCTCAGAATACCGGAGAAACAAGAAATTTACGTCTACAGTTGTGTTCTTTTGGGACATCGAATGGTGTACAAATGTCATACTCCATACATTTATCGAGTATAAATTTAAGAAAAATGTACGGGATTTGACATAAATAGATAATAAATTATTGATTTTTGTATAGTTTTGTGAATATTTTTTAATGTTTGGCTTATACTGGATATAAAAATTTGACATTTTTACAGCAAATTAGTGCATTTGCGTTCCTGTACTATTTTCAGTTTTTCGTTGATAACAAGATTAGTACGCTCTTGATAGAAAAATATATATTTTCAACATGAAGTGTGTGACTTGCATGGCACACATGTGAACGGTGCCTTTCATCAACTGAGGGCGCTAGGCGTTGTTTCCACTTGTCTGGAAAAACAAGTTTCTCATCTCAGTTGCCCATGGCAATACCTTACCAAGCAACTAGCAAATTTATTTATTCTGGCAAGACCCAGACGCATATGTTTTGTTTGCTGTCTCGTCAAATTGAAGTCAGCCAAAGCCGGAGTTGTAAATATTTTAGAATAAATCAAATTTTTAAGAGAATATTAATCGATATATCCACTCAATAATTGCTAATACGGTTGTTTTATTGAAATCTAAAGCTTCATGTGATATTATAATATTTTGATTGATTGGAACTAAGCTGGAGCTGGTGAGTTATATCGAATCTAGTTGCAATAAACAAACTTACATTTTACTTTATTCCACTTGGCCAGAAAACGATGCCGGTAAGTGTTTAGCTATTGATGAGTATGTGTTAATGTAAAAGTATTACCAAAAATTGTCTTATTTTGTATTAAACGAAAATTCTAACCTATCTTTTTCAGAACGCTCGCTCTCGCAGTGTGAGCCGGAGTAGATCTTCTGAAAAGTATTCTGGATCATCATCTGATCGAAAAAGGTATGAAGCTATGATGCATAGAACGAATAAAATGCAGCACAAAACAAAACAGTCATGGATTCATCCAAGAGTGACACACAATTTGACATTTATAAAGCCAATATTGAAATTTGCAAATCTTAACTTCCAGGCGGGATTACAGTCAAGAGAAACGAAGACCATCGAAACGGAATAACTCAAAAAACATGGATCGATTTCGATCAAATTCTCGCCATAAATCTCGGTCAAAATCACGAAGCCGTAGTCGTAGTCGTAGCCGCAGTGGTACCTCTAAACGTTATCGTAATAGACATTCATCACATAGTAGATCATGGTGAGTTACAATATCATATTGTAGATACAAGCTAAACTTTAATACAATCATTTCTGCGAAAAGGAATTTTAATCAAGAAATTATTTAAGTAAATACGTAATATCAAAATGAACATTCAACCATTCGATCAAGTTCTGAATATGTTAAATACATCAAGAATGAACATGTAGAATTGTTATAAACGAAATTATCACTCAACACGTTCTAATTGTTACAATTATTAAAATGTTCAGGTCACGAGAACGAAGTAGAAGCCCACATAACCATCGTAAATCTGTTTCTCGGAGTCCATATTCGCAAAGAAGACGGCATTTAGGTACAAGAGTAAGTTTTGTAAAATATTTTCTTGTATTTTCATTCACATAATATCCCTTCCAATAGGATCATCCAAACAAAAGCCGTTGCCTTGGCGTTTTCGGATTGAGTGTTTATACTACCGAACAAAAAATAAAAGAAATTTTTTCAAAATATGGTCCAATAGATCGAGTACAAGTTGTATTCGATGCTAAGGTTTGTTCAAAATTGATTCTTAATCTAATCAAAAAGCCACAAAATGTTCTTCATTTGATACTTTGAAGTCGTCAGTTTCAAATTACATATTGTGGCGAAATGAAAGAAGTGCAAAAGTTTTAAGTTGGATTTTTTAAGTTGATAATTATTCAGGAAAGGCCTTTTGTTACATTCATTGTGATTTTATTAAGTTACTTTTCAAATTTTATTGTTTCATTTATTTGATTTTATTTTATTAGACGGGAAAATCTAGAGGTTTTTGCTTCGTCTATTTTGAAAATGTCGACGATGCTACAGTAGCAAAGGAACAATGCTCTGGCATGGAAATTGATGATCGTCGTGTCCGTGTAGATTATTCTATAACTCAAAGGGCCCATACACCAACACCTGGTGTATACATGGGTAAACCCACCAGGTGAATTTGGATTTATTTATTTAGCAAGGAAAATAATTAATTTCCAAAATTTGTTTTTAAGGTTATATAGAGAAAAAGAATATCATGATCGGTACCGTGATGAGTAAGTTATATAATATCTTGAAATTTCAAGCATTTTATCATAAACGAATATTAATTTCCAGTGACTATTACCGAGAGAAAGACTTTCGCCATAAAGACAGACGTTCTCGTTCATATAGCCGTGATCGTAGAGTTCGTTATGACCGCAGTCGAAGTCGATCATATACTCCACCTAGAAGTAAAGCTGAAATATAACAAAAAATTCAAATATATAACATGCTATTACCTACTCATTTGCAGGACGCTATCGTTGAGTCATATTCTCCGGCGTAAACTGTATAGGCTATCAATAGGATATGTATTCTAAGTTTTATGAACTTAACACCTCAAAGAAATTATTATTTCATGTTCAAGAAATGTCTCTTTGTTTGACCAACATGAATTTAACTAATAAAATAATTTTTTTTGGTTTTTTAAACTTAAATGAAATAATCATCTTTTACCATATATAATATTAAAGTTAGAGTTAACTTTGCTTAAGGTTTATTTTAAAATTGCTGCTTGATATTGAATTTTTGAAATATCCTTCGAGGAACACGATGTATGTACGCCATTGACAAAGGTATAACTTTTCTTGAAAATTACAGTATACAGAGAGACCTTTAAAATTATAAGTAATGTAAGATAAACTTAATAAAATGAATTCTTCATGAAAACTGAATTGGTTTTATTTGAATTGTTTTAAAGCAGACCAATTTCAACTTGGTACCTGCTTTTGGTAACCTTTTGAAACTTCTGAGAAATGTACCAAGC
Organism: Chrysops caecutiens; assembly: GCA_963971475.1. Taxonomy (NCBI): domain Eukaryota; kingdom Metazoa; phylum Arthropoda; class Insecta; order Diptera; family Tabanidae; genus Chrysops; species Chrysops caecutiens. The sequence goes on along the minus strand of OZ020567.1, from coordinate 29,112,401 downwards.
TCTTTGTGATTACACGATGCGGAGACTGTTCCACAATTTGACAGCTGCCTTGTTTTGATTTTTACATGACTTGAAAAGCCAGCTGTCAATTCGTGTTTTTAGAAGTTTAGTCGTTTTGAATTAGAAACTACAAAAATGCTGTCGTCTATGGTCAAGGAGCATCAAGCAAAGCAATCACAAAGAAAAGAGGAACAAGGTTAGTTCACTGTCTTATGAGGAGGTAATAGATTAATACTTTTCTTATTCGTATACAGAACAAAAACGACGGGAAGCCATTGAATCTTCGAATGAATTGACTCAAGCTTTGGTTGATCATCTTAATGTTGGGTATATGAAATGTTAATGTTTTGCAATTATTTGAAATATTCTAATTGAAGAGTTGCTCAAGCATACTTGAATCAAAAACGGCTAGATGCTGAGGCTAAACAACTACATGCAGGAGCAACTACATTTGCTAAGCAAACCCAACAATGGTTGCAATTGATTGAAGGTTTCAGCAGTGCTTTGAAGGTAATTTCTTTGATTTTGTGCTAAGAACATTAAATAAATTATCAGGTTCAATTTTAGGAACTAGGAGATGTTGAAAATTGGGCACGAAGTATTGAAGAAGACATGCAAACAATAACTGATACATTGGAAAGTGCTTACAATACAGCTCGAGAAGGTCCATCACAGGCAATGCCTTAATTTCAATCATTATCAGAAGTACACTTGTTATTGTAGATTAGTGTAAAACAAGTAATGAATATTGTCTCTCAAAGTAAATTGATATTTTTGGTAAACATTTTGTTCTTGGTTATTTCAAATACTTACTTTGGTACAGACTCATCAAATAAAACACCAATTGCTTCAGAAACTTTCAGGAAACTTCATTTTAATATTATTCATTTCAAGTTTATTAGTCTTATATACATTGTTTATATACAAATTTCATATTAATAATTGTAAAATTCACTTGAATTAAACATAATATTACGAACAAATTTTTCTACAATGAAAATCAAATTTAACAATTATTGACTTGCTTAAAGAGAAGAACATGGTTTTTATTATAAGATTTAAAAAAATTTTTTATTTAACATGTGGAACAGTCATAGAACTACTTAAAACTTAGAAAAGCCATTAATTATTATATATTAGTTCATAAGAAAATCAATTAGCTTTGAATTAAAAAAGTTTTACTGTTGAAATTGTCCTTAAAACATTATAATAACTCCCATCGCTGTTGATAATAATAATAAGTCGAATTTTGTGACAATTCCCTGTGCACAGGACCATTAAATTGTTTTCCGAACAGCACTATACAATTATGATGAATATAACAGAACGATATAAGGTTATAATTAATCCTCCTTTTCCTTTCTCAGATCCTTTTGCTATTAAATTCGATAATACTTCAGAAAATCATTTTGTAGAATAGAAAACACATTTTGTTTTATATATATTTCCTCTTGACTGTGAATTAAAAACAAAGCCACAAAAATACATTTCAACAATTTAAATTTAATTTAATGTATGAACACTTTTAGATATCACAACACGAATTCAATCTTAAACTCTTTGTTTTTAAGTAAATTTATATTATTTACTAGCACTTTTCTTGTAATTCACTTTGAATTCATTGCCGTAATGAAAAATAAGAAAGAGGGCATAACGATTTAGTTCATTTTCATAAATGTGTAAACGCGGAATAAGTTATTTCTTCAAACTATTATTTAAATCTTGTGGTTTCTATATATCATGCATAAATATTTCGATTGAGAAATATATATATATATATAATTTAATTTTGTTTTATTAAGTGTGCTGGAAAACTATAGTCACACAGAACTTGTGTTTACCTTTATGTACAATTGATGAAATTGTAAAACATTTTGTTAAAGGGATCCCTTACATTATGTTCAATAACTCACATTTTCTATTTATCTAATACATTGTAAATTTAAGGCAACAAACGTTTGCCCAAACATTCTCAACAGTAGTTATTTTGGGTCCTTAAGTACATCACTTTACTACTAATCAAATGTAGATACTATATAAATTTGAACCTATAAGTCGTTTTGTTTTAGTTGCTCTTCTATTCAACAGTATGTGTTATTATTTGTGTTATCGTTATTATTATTATTATTAACATTGCTGATATTTTTGTTATTATTTACTAATTTCTCTTTATTTTGCTGTATCAAACACGGCTGAGGCGGTCGGTCAGGAGGATTCGGAGCTCTTTGCTTACGTGTTTCACTTGCTACAATGAATTTCAAAGTTAGTCTTAGAACAATCATCAGTTTTGTATTGAAAAATAATTGAATTCATGGTAAGAATGAAAATTATTTCTTGCGATTTATCATGCGAAAAAGGAAAGTCAAATGATAACATAGTGTTATTTAATAAATTTATAAATTGGGTTGCAAAAGAAAATGCTAAGAAAATAATTTTGAAGCTAAAACTATAGACGACAACATTATTAAAAATAAATTATTGAAAATTTCTAATTTACCTGTAATTTAACATGATATTGTTAATTATGTAATGCAAACGAAATTAATAATGAAATATAAAGTATTCATAACTATAGTAGGTACTGTGAAATTTCAATGCGAAATAGAAGATTTTACTATCCTATAATTATTTAGTAGGCACAGTGCAAAGTTTCATAGTTGTTAATTGACTTTGCCTGCGAAAAGACTCAACAGCCCATCAAATACTAACGATTCTATCAGTTTCAAAAGCCTAACAACTAAACTACAATCAGATTAAACTTTAACAGAATGACTGGATTTGCTGCTTTCAGTCCCAATATTTTCGATGTATTCATGATAATGCGGTCCACTTTAGCGGAATAATTAAAACAGACAGAAGGAATCCATTAAATTATAAAACAAAAATACAACATACATTTTGTAAGTACATAAGAAGAGCTGCTACAGGCGAATTTATGCTCCAAGAACAAACTTTCCACGTGTAACATTGTTCGCTGGAATGATATTATTAAATTACATATTTTGTAAAAGAAGTTATGCTTTTAAATATTCGTTCACCGTAATTAAAATAATTAAAGAAGTTATTTACACGAAACACATTTGTGAGCAATTTTTCATGATTGCACGTTTGACACGGAAGCCTCAATACTAAATGGATATGCTAATGGCAAATGACCCCTTTCCCACAATTAAACTAACCACAAACATGCTAGTATACTGCAGACAGTACGTGAGTTCAACACTTATATGATATGAGTGAAACCAATTAAGTGTATCTTACTTCTAAATTCTATTATTATAAAAAGAAAATTTACATAACTTCGCCTTCACTTTCAATTCCTTCAATTATATATAAAAATAGACATTTTTGATGAATAATTTTTAAAAACTATTTGTTATTGAACTTTGACTTGACAAACGATTCCATAAATTCTCCACCGAATTAGATATCGGTGTGATATAACCACTTTGGAACGTTCTCACTGAACGCGTGTACTACTTACCTACAAACATATCACAAGAACTGCAAGTTCTTATATATTTACGCGCATTTAAATTAACTTAGAGTTAAAGTTTAAAACATTTATTTAATAAATTCGCGATCTGTAAGAGAAAAAATTGAATAAAAAATATTTTTAATTATGTTCATGGAACTGCAACTACAAACGACAAACTTCTGAACTCACAAAACGAAGACATGATGGAACATATAAATTTGTTAAAAAATAATTAATTATAATTTGGATAAACCCGATCAATGAAGAAGGTCACCTTCATTTTTATCATTTTTGATCCTGACTCTTCTGAATGCCAGTAACAAGTAACTAGTTCTAAAGTAAGAATCTTGTGGACACAGTAAGCAACATGCTGAGAATTTACATAGCATTCGAATGTGAAGCCATCAAGACAAGACATGACGAAGACAAGATAGCTACAAGAGATGAAGTTTAGAAACACAAAATAACATGCACAAATCAACATAAAATAGTAGATATACTCTTATATTCTCTTAATAAAGTTCAATAATTTTTTTATAAATAAAGCATGCTAAAGAAAAATGTTAACATCAACTACAAAAAATAGAAGTATATAAAAAAATTAACAAATACACATAAATTAATTGGTGATTATAATTAAACTTAGCAATATGTTTTAGTTTAATAACTACTTAAAACAATACAGATACATACGTTAATTACAAAACAAAATTTTTAGTATATACTACAATATATGAATTCACATACCATTAGCTGTTTTAATATTTCGACTAGGATACGTTTTGGGACTATTTAAAAATGGTGGTGGCGGTGGAAATTCCGTCACACTATGAAACTGAAATCTCAATTCAAAATCTTGTATCATTTTGTTAACCGATGTTGCACCAGATCCACTTGATGTTGATATGATACTACCCGTTGATGCAATGGGTCGAATTGAAGAATGTCGTTGTGGTGGCACAGGTGGAGCAGCAGTCTAAAAAGTAAAATTAAAATTTAACTTAATAATATTATTGTTAATTGCTTAATTATCCTGCATACATTGCTTATCTGCCTTTGTGGAGGTGGAGGTGCTGGGCATGTTCTATGTGGAGGTAATGGTGGTGCAGTACCATTAACACCCAACGTTTTCGTGTTTGATGAAATTGTACTAGTAACATTCGGTGTACTAACACTGGACACCTGACTTGAAGAAACGTTATTTGATGAAACGTTATTTGTTGACGCAGCATGAGCCAATTGATTCTTCAATTGCTCTTTGAGTGATGAAACATTAGTGGCGGATCCGAAACTTGTGGTACCACTTGTTGCTGTACTTAGAGGTAAATTAGTTAAATTTGTATTTGAAATACTTCTAGCTGGAGTTGGAGGTGCTGGAGGTTTGACTGAAGGTGGTTTTGGTGGTGCAACAGTAGGTCGACCTGAAGTTTATTTTAATCAAATTTAAATTAATTTATCATTATTTAATAATTGTTATTTACCTATTGGTGGACCTGGTGCAAACCTAGTTACAGTTGCTGTAGTCATACTTAACGACTCCTGTGATTGGAATGACTGTGGTGGACCACGTAATGTTCCGAAATGTTGATTTGTAGGAAAAACGAGTCCTCCAGCAGGTACAACAGGTGGTGATCTTTAATATAAATGAAATGAAATTTTTATAAATTAAACGTAAGAAATAATAAAGCATGTGTCGCCTTAATTTGAAATTCTTTTATTTCATTCTACCTTGGAGACTTCATACTGTGATGTCTGGCTACAGTAGGTTTTCCATTTGCTGCTATTAATTGTTGGATTCCCGGGGGTTTAGGGGCACAATTAGGTTTACCATGATTTATAGCAGGTTTATTTGGAGGAACAGGATTACTAGTCGTAATTGTACTGCTATTATTTGCAGCAAACAAGGATGATTTGTTTGGAGCTACATTTTGTGCAATTGATGATTGCATTGTTGAACTATTGCTATTTACATTAGAATTTCCTATAGATAAGCTATAAAACAAAATGAAAAATAACAAATATACTTAACAATTACAAACAGAAACAGAATAAATCATATTTAACAATATTCTATTCAATTCAACTCACCTAGGGTTCGTATATTTCTTTAATGAATTACTATTACTACCGTCCGATAACGTGGGCGATGAAGCACTTACTGGTGTTTTTGTTGACGCATTGCTTTTTTCTAATACTGAATCGGAAGTACTCTGCAATGTACATAGATAGAGGAAGACGTCAATTGTAATTCGACTCATCGTCAAATATCATAATGTATGTCACAAATAACAACAAGAACAATATGTTAATAATATTAATAAATTGATAAACTAACAGATGATATATTTTTCTGTATTGGAGGCTGTGGCGGTGGCCCACGGACACCACGAATTGGTGGCGGTTGTACAGATGTTGTATTGTTGATTGTTTCATTTGTAGTTAAATTATGTTTTTGCTTCTTCAATGTTAAGTGCTTCGTTAATTCTGCATTGAACCCGGTTGGCCCATTATTTTGTGGGGCAGTCTTTTCTTGGCTACTATGTAACTGTTCGATAATTTGTGTCGGCCTTCTTGGCGGTCCACTTGCTGTAAATTTAAATGAATTGAAACGTTAAATGGTTTTTATTTATTATTAAAATTACAACTTACTTTTACCATCGACTGGTCTTAATTTAGGCATGGCTTTCATGCCTTCAAACAATCCACCGAGTTTAGCTCCGCCATTAGCAATATTATTTGCAACTGGTTTCTTTGTAACATTCGTCGTAGGAGAACTAGACGAATTAGTTACCTAAAAACATGAAAATGTTAATAATCTTTAATATATAAAATCCTAATGGTCGTGAAGCAGAAACTGAATTTCATTTGCCGGAGAATGGGATTCACTCTCTGAAAGCGGGGAAAATTCATTTTATGTAGATCAAACACAAATTACGATTCACCCAAGCGGGGAAAATTCATTTCAATTTTTATTTTTGAAAATTATAATTTTACCTTTCCTGATATCGCTGGTCCACTCTTATCAACAGTTGTGACCTTCTTAAGTTTTGCGCCTTTTTGTATTGATTGCAAAAGTGCAGATCGAGCATCACCTCCTGCTACAGGTCCAGCTTTAAACATTGGCGGAGGTGGCGGACCTGGTGGCGGTGGTGGCCCTGGGGGCGGAGGCATTGCCATCTGAAAAACAAAATTCAAATACTATATTAATTCACATTCAACGTTTCATTTAAACTTCTCATCACAAAATCGCTTCTAAGAATTTTAAATTGTTGTTTGCTATTAACGATGCACTTGTTGAATAATAATTAAGTATAGAAATTTCAAGTTGGAATGTGAATGTTAATGTTTTTATTGTTTTATTAACAGAATGTTACGCAAACAATTAAACACAAGTTTCATTTGTATTATTATTAAAAATGTTTTAACGGGTAAATAATTTATTTAATGTAAAATTCGTCACTAGTGGGTGGATTCTAATTTTGTTGTTTTTGTGTTTCAATCAACTTCATTGAATCGATAAGGAGTGATTAAAGAAGTACACTTGATTTGATTTTACATTTATTACTCAATGTTAATTTTGATAACTTTTCCTCGATGGTGTTCATTCTTAAACATTCTTAACTTTTGATGTATGAACATCGCTTGAATAATCGCAATCATCGTTTCAGTAGATGTACGTCAACACATTGTTCCGTCTTTATTATTTAGAGAAATGAATACCAAGGTGTGTATGTACGTAATATGTTTTGCATACACAGAGGGCGCTGATGTACACTAAATCCTCGATAAAAAAAAGCGATTAAACAATACATTTTCTAACAAATTTCGGAAAAATTATGATCACGAGTTTGAGTTGCAAAATAATAGCACTTTCCTCTGAAGAAAATTAAAGAAATTGCATTATTAGGGTACCTCTACATACAAAAGTGTCATTGTTTTAATGTTTTTCTTAGGGCAACTACCCCTGGATCAAATCGAAAATAGCTCATCTTCGAACTTAAATTAGGTTTGTTTTTGGGATACAAAACTTTTGGCATTTACAGATTTCAATTATCTTCACTAATTTTCGAGTTATTGTGTTAACGACGGAAAAGTGTCTCAAAAATGTGTTTTCTTTACTTTTCATGAGTTTTTATGATGATCTAAACTAATTCTGAAAAAAAAAGTTTTCAGGACCAATTCCTATACTTAATATGAGATACAACAAGATACACCCACCGATCGTTTCTGTTGTCTACAACTTAAGTACTGATCATATCAACTCTTCCTTTCCAAGGAACAAGTCTAATTAATTCCATTTACCGACTTCCGTTCAACATTACCACATAGTAGTCTTATGGGATATAGCTCTAATTTATTTTAATTGCAAAACTTCAATCAAATAAAAAGCATAAAAGGTAAAAATCAACAAATCCCACGTGTTGTTTGAAAAGTGCGTTGGAAGTTCAACTTCAATTGAAGTGATGTTTATTCGAAAGTTTTCAACATCACCTTCGACGAATGTTCTTTTGAATCAAAGATTTGAGTGTTTCTTGATCATTACAAAACAGTGTTGCGACACATAAGTATCTGCAATAGAAACATGACAAACAGATCAAGAAACAAAATGAGAACATCTCGGTCAGTAGATGATGTTTCTTTTGTGTATTTCAATATGATCGCCTTGAAGTGTGTTCTTCGTCATTTCATTTCATTTCATATAATATTGTTTGCGGAGGTTTATGTCGAGACATTATTTTGATTTTCTTGAGGTTAACATCAAAACCAGACAAATGAGAACAAAATAAATTCACAGCATGTGTCAAGAAGAAATGTTTGTTTATACGTCAAGTGAGTTGCAAGCCTGGGAGATCAGTTATTTTTGAAAATTCCAAAACCAAAAGGTATCCCAAGCGTTGATGTTTTGTAAAGATACTATTTTTAAATGGAGTCTCTAGTATAATGAAAACCACAATGAATCCATTTTGAGTCATTCCTTCATATTTGTCTCGTGGTCACAAATTTGTGTCACAGTCTATCTACGTCAAAGTGATGCATTCCTTCGTTCTGACTTGAATGTCTCAACGATGGACTTGTTCTTAGAATTGACATGAATCACATTGACGACATTGTTTGAACTTTGTATTGTCTTTCAGCAACATGAGGTTGCTGTGGAATAAGAAACTATTGTTAACTCTTTGTGCATGAAACTTTGATTACAATTTAATGCATGGCAGACGGTCAAATGAAAATATCTATTACATGACAAACCTTGGAACATTCAAAATAATTTCTTCTTCAATGTCAATACTCAATTGAAACAGGAAAAGTGAGCATAATTGACCAATACGAGCAATGTTCAATAGTAAACAGACTACGAAAATTCGTCATTCGTAATGTTGTATTAGTGCATAGCACAAACTGTCAAATGACCAAAGCTACTCGAAATGGCTGGCGTTGAACTAAAATAGGAAAAAAATAATTGTTTTCTTCATTTAAGGTTTAATGACTTATTTTGGTTGTTTGACCTTATGCTGAATAAATAAAGAATATCATAAAGAAAATTGTAACAATTTTCCAACTTAATGAGTGAATTCATTAGCCTTAGCAACTGGTGATGGACGTGGGAATGACTCGAACTTGAGAAATTTAACCAAACCTGGATCCATGAGTTGTTGAGATGAATCAAGGAAATGACGTTTCAAGGAGGTAACTAGTTATCTCTCCTTCCTGATTTCATTGAGGTTCAATAATGATTATTGGTCTAATTACGTTTAATTTAATAAATTTTATAACTTTCACATTCGTGTGCTTCATTACAAAAGTTTAAACGAATTATTCATCGATTTTTCTCCCCAATAGGTTATTCAGGTTATGGCCTTTGAATTCAAGAAAGTGCAAATCAACAAGAAACCATCCAACAAATAAATTGTGTCCATTCAACTTTGACCAACAACTGCATGATGCAGCACCAACATTTAGTTTTATATGAAATCTTGAACCTCCTCCCATGTCTTAGCCTTGAGCAAAACATGAGAAGTTTTGAAGATGATAGTCTATTGTTGTTTTTTAATTGAATAATTTATATTTAAAAAAAATCTACGATTTTCTCAGAGGAAGTGTGCATTATGTACGATTCAAGCAGAACCACTTAAAGCTTTTACAGTTGAAAGTTTCACTGGCGATTTTTGTTAACTTGAAACGATTTCAAGGAGTTGTTCATGTGAAGTAACAGATGAAACAAATGAATCTATTATCTCAGTTATTACGAAGATGATGAATGTGCAAACTGCAGAATGCATCCTGGATTGAATCATTCTAACGTTTATCGTAGGCGGAAATTTGAACTTCATATCAGATACAGATAACCAGTAGAGGAATAAATAAAACTTGAACTTCCCAAACCCACTTCCACGTTGACGGGTAAACAATTAAACGCGAAGCGATAAAATTTTACCGCGTAGGTTAGGCAGAAAATTGCGTTTTCTCAGTAAAGGTATGAGGTCACACCTAAGCCTAGAAACTCACAGAATGTAGCCTAGAATTTCCACTTGGTATGAATCAATTTTCTTATTAAAATGACAACCAAACGAGTTATGGGAAAAAGGTTTAGAGCGTTTTAATTTGTTTTCTTCTTCCAATGATGAATTAATGACTTCCGTCTGTGGTACGACAAATCAAAATGGAAATTTTCAAATTATTCATAGTCGAGTCGAGTTAATCGTCTTGGAAAAGTTACGTAAAAACTTCATTAAAAAAAAGTGCATAAATTAACGTGGTGAAACATTGGTTAAAATCATTTCTTCGTTCATAAAGTCAATGTCAACGAAATGTTTTTTCCAAGGTGAAAACGAAATGCTAATTTAAAAAACACTTTCTTCTTTATTTTTGGGAAAATTAAAAGTCAGGATTCACTGTGATCCGGACACGTACTGTCAGCGTTGCAAACGCATTGAATTCCACCAACCAAAATAACCGGTTCGACATTGAGCATCACAAATGAATTCAGCTGATTTTGACAGTTGCTACCACCGACTAGATGATATAAAGTTTTGCTTCATTCTAATTGTTGTTGACTTTTTCATATTGAAACTAAAATCAATTTTCAAAATCAAAAATCGCGCCAAATAATGAAATAGTAGATACTTAATTGTGCTAAAAGATAGCAGTAGATGGATGCTCTGACCACTGAGCTATCACGGACATATTTCCTTTTCCTTCCATGTTCCTACATATATTGAGTAGATCTAGTGTGTCGTCATTTGTTGAATAGTGACAGCCGCCTGAAGGTCATTGTTTGAACAATTTGTTTTCATTATTTTTGTGACACTCTCCACAAGGGAACAAATTCAAATCAAAGCAAAACGTGTGGTATTTTTAAAAATTTTCAACTTTCCATGTGAACGTGAACGTCACAGACAAAAATAACCACACGTCAAACAAACACATTCATTTACAGGAAGTGTTTATGATAAATTCATGTGTTAGAAAGCGATAAAGATAATCGAAAGAAAAGCGCCAGTGCTCTTTCTTTTTGATTTACAATGACAAATACCAATTGGAGTTCAACAATCTCACAAAGAAATCCCATTCGAGTCGATTACATCTAATTAGAGTTTATCACGGGTCAATGCCAATGACAGGAGGTGACACTTGTCAGAATGTCGACATTTTTCAAATTTAAATTAGAATTTTATTTTTGTTTAATTGTTGGAAATTATTTTTATGATTTCGTAATGTCTGTAAAATTACCAGGACACCTGCAGGAAGGCATGTAATTTGATGAATATCTTCCTACCTATACACTACCGGCGTTTTCCGGGAATAGGGTAACAACGTAACACTGGCTAACACCATATTATGGAAAGTATTACGTTTTATCCGCTAAAGTCTCAAGCTAAACCGAATAAAAACAGGGAAATATGAGAAGTTAATAACAAACCATCGACTGCTGTTACAAGTGCATGTGAATGTAGAACGCAACCAAAGATGAATGGATTTATTGCCTACTGCTAGCATTTGATACAGTAAATTTGAGTTTTATTGGACGCTACTGCCGACTAGACCCGATATTGTTCTAATGCATTCAACCATTCACAAATCCACAGACGTTTAATAATCGCCTCTAAACTGTTTTCATCATCAGGTCTTGTATGTAATATGATAGTTTCACTTCAAACAGTGAACGCATCCACTACTCGCACTCGTGTGTTGCAGCTTTCATTTCCACCAGTATGAATCACTCATTCATGCGGTAAAATTGCAGTGTTACTCCATCTCGGTGTTGCTCGATCGGAGATCGTTTTACCATTTTGATTTTGTAAGATTTGCATGCGAAGTCACTCAGACACTCTCGATCATGGCGACGATCGATCCAATTCGCTCTAAGACCAATCATGTTCCACCGTCTTTCGTACTGGAACTTGTGGATCATAACATTCTCCAAATTGTGGAGAGTTCCAGATCACCTTCTAATTCGATGTCTTTTTTCAAGACCAATAATGTCCAACACTCGTTCGTGCGGGAACTTGTGGAGTCGTCAAACTCTCCAATTATTCTCCAAAGTGTGTAGAGTTCATGATTACCTCTAATTTGACGGCTTTTTTCAATACCAATCATGCCCCACACTTCATCGCACTGAAACTTGTGAAGTCGTCACACTCTCCAATTATTCTCCAAAGTGTGTAGAGTTCAAGATCACATCTAATTCAATGTTTCTTTTCAATACCAATAATGTCCCACACTTCTTCGCCCTGGCACTTGTGGAGTCGTCAGACTCTCCAATTATTCTCCAAAGTGTGGAGAGTTCAAGATCACCTCTAATTCGATGTATTTTTTTAAGATCTATCATGTCCCACACTTTGTCGCACTGGAACTTGTGGATCATCACATTCTCCAAAGTGTGTAGAGTTCAAGATCACATCTAATTCAATGTTTCTTTTCAATACCAATAATGTCCCACACTTCTTCGCCCTGGCACTTGTGGAGTCGTCAGACTCTCCAATTATTCTCCAAAGTGTGGAGAGTTCAAGATCACCTCTAATTCGATGTATTTTTTTAAGATCTATCATGTCCCACACTTTGTCGCACTGGAACTTGTGGATCATCACATTCTCCAAAGTGCGGAGAGTTCAAGATCACCTTCTAATTCGATGTATTTTTTCAATACCAATCATGTCTTACACTTCTTCGCACTGGAACTTGTGGAGTCGTCAAACTCTCCAATTATTCTCCAAAGTGTGGAGAGTTCAAGATCACCTCTAATTTGAAGTCTTTTTTCAATACCAATCATGTCCCACACTCCTTCGTACTGGAAACTTGTGGATCATCACATTCTCCAAAGAGCGGAGAGTTCAAGATCACCTTCTAATTCGATGTATTTTTTCAATACCAATCATGTCCCACACTTCTTCGCACTGGAACTTGTGGAGTCGTCAAACTCTCCAATTATTCTCCAAAGTGTGGAGAGTTCAAGATCACCTCTAATTTGAAGTCTTTTTTCAATACCAATCATGTCCCACACTCCTTCGTACTGGAAACTTGTGGATCATCACATTCTCCAAAGAGCGGAGAGTTCAAGATCACCTTCTAATTCGATGTATTTTTTCAATACCAATCATGTCCCACACTTCTTCGCACTGGAACTTGTGGAGTCGGCAGACTCTCCAATTATTCTCCAAAGTGCGGAGAGTTCAAGATCACCTCTAATTCGATGATTTTCTGAAAAAGTTTTCTTTAAAACCAACCACTGCCTCGGTCGAGGTCACATGCCAACAACATTAGGAGACTTCAAGACCCGTTTGACAGGCCGTTATATGTTCACGGCATGATGACGACAACAAGGAGTCGGTTTTATGTAGTTTCTGTAATTTTTCATAATGACAATTTCTTCATTATTTGCTGTGTAAAGTTTTATTTTTGTCGGAAAAGCTTCAAAACAAGTTAATCGAGGTTTTGATTCTTGTTCAACTTCAAAATTACAAGACTAATTTGACAATTATCTTGCTCTTTGTAACATGAAATCTTGGTTCAGTAAATAACCTCAGAAGGTTCATCTCCGTGAACATTTCGAAATGGTGTCGACTGTCAAAACCAATACTTGTGATTGGTGATCATTAACATTTGTTTGATTTCAGTGGTACCAACTGTCAAACTGTTTGTTTTGATTAGCATAACTGTAGTTTTTGTTGATATTGTCAGTACCAGTTTAACAAACTGTTTTGATTGGTGAAATTCAATGTGTTTGTAACACAGCCATGTGTCATTAGTTCGGTGGGCAGATATCTCACATTTATAAAATATCCTTAAATTTTCAACCACATACCAGAGTAACCAGGAAACTTGAATTTCAAGATTTTTCGTATTTAGATCAAGTTTTCGAATTTCAACTTCGTTTAAAGTGATTAAAATTCGAAATTTAATTTGTCCATTCTACTTTCAATGAAAATAACATTATCTGCAAAAGTATGTGCGAACAAATTGCTAAATTAAATCGACTTATGTTAGTCTTATCTAATTCGTTTATCTACCGAATTGATAAGATTACAAAATAGATATGTGGAACAAAGAAGATAAAAGAATAGAGTATTTTGTTTCTACAGATAAACGGTCTTTGTTTTGCCCAAAATAAAAATCACAATAGAAAGAGAAAAATATTATTACGTTACGTGATGTTGATCTGCGAATTTTTCACACTTTCCTACACGTGTCTAACGTCAGAATGAACGTGATGGAAATTTATACATTTCAAAATATAGATAATAAATGCATGTTTTCACAAAGTTTTAGCAAACTATAATTTATTTTATTTATTTAGACAGAAAGCGGACTTTGCTGGAGAAGAAAAACATAAAAATTTATTCATTCATTGGTTAAATATTTACATAATTTTCGTACGATATATCGATGAAAGTGAAACTGAAATGAATATATTTATTCGATTTTTGATTAAAAGTAAAATTTTCGTGTCGATTGGAAATCATAGAGAAAATTAAAAATCATCTGTAATCATCAAGATATGCCAATCAGATAAATAAATTTTGCTGAAATCCATAAATTAATTAAATTTTCTTGTGGTGAGAGTGTATTTTAAGTTTTCTGGGAATTTTCTTAATTTAGCAAGTTTTTTTTTTTGTATTTTTGCGGCTTATAATTTTCGTTTAGCAACAACAACAAATCATTGAAATTATCAGGTACTTTTGGTAACACAATGAAGCCATAAATTTTTATCATGGCGCCCTAGTTTCACAACAAAACTCCACTTATCTTCGAATGTTTTTCGAATTATAGTTTTTATTTTCGAATATTGCCTAACGTGCACAAGGTGCACGAAGTTTATTAATTCACGTCACACATCTGTCAAAAAAAATTTCATCAATGAACTAAAAATGAGAGGAAGTGGATTGGAGGAAAAAGTAACCAAGACCTTGGAACCTTTAACCCCTACATGATATTGGTTCTGCTAAACAGTAAAGCACATTGAATTGAAACCGCATTTTAGACAGCTTGACAAAAAGTTCCTTAATCTTTTCTATTGAATTCAAATTCCTGTTGCTATTAACTTTTTGGTTTCACATCACACATCTGTCAAACAAATCATTCTTCATCAATGAATTAATAACGAGAGGAGGTGGATTCACTAGCACCTACAGTGGAGGAAAAAGTCACTATGACCTTGGAATACTCTAACCCTTGACCTTGACTCTAATATACAATGAAGCACATTGAATTGAAACCGCACTTTAGACAGCTTGACAAAATCTGCTTAATCTTTTCTATTGAATTTCAATTCCTGTTGCTATTAGCTCTTTGGTTTCACATTACTCATCTGTCGAAAAATATTTCATCCCGAACTAATAATGAAAGGAAAGGAATTTTCTTGCCCCCTTACATCAGTGGAGCAGGAATTCACTATGACCTTGGAGGCTTCACTACATGATATTGGGTTTAATACACAATTAAATGAACCACTTAAGGCAGCTTGACAGAATTTCCTTCAAATTTTCTGTTGAAATTCCATTCCTGTTGATGTTAGTTCGTTTGATTCACATCAAACATCTGTAAATAATTCAAATTTTATGAACCGACTAATAATTAGAGTAAATATTAATTCAATGAAAAAATCACTATTTATTTTTCTGTTGAGTTTCCTTTCCTGTGCTTAATAGTTCTTTTGAATCACTTCGAAACTCTGCTAAACTAATTGGGGAATTCACTCACACCGACACTGTGTACTTAGAGGCGATTCTGACACTAGTGCATCATCTGCCAAACAAGCTGAGTTCAACTACGAACTAAAAACGACAGGATTAGACTTTCATCATACCTGCACTGTACGTTAGTGGAGTAAAAACTCAGGCAATTTTAATGCAGGTTTGGCAGAATTTCTTGAAACTTTTGTACTGAATTCAATTCCTGTTCTTATTAGTTCTATTGATTCATGTCACAATTCTGTTAAACAAAACACATCTCATTACACACCGACACTGTCATCTTCTACTTGATTCTGATACAAGTGCATCACCTGTCAAGCAACTTAAGATTCACCTACGAACTAATAACGAGAGGACTATTTATTTTTCTATTAAGTTTCCATTCCTTTTGTTTTTGGTTCTTTTGATTCACGTCACTACTTAGCTTAACCAATTGGCGGAACTCATTTACACCGACACTGTCACTCTTAAGGCGATCCTGACACTAGTGCATCATCTGTCAAGGAACTTGAAATTCACCTACGAACTAATAACGAGAGGAATATTTATTTTTCTATGAAGTTTCCATTCATGTTGTTTTTGGTTCTTTTGGTTCACGTCACTACTCCGCTTAACCAATTGCGGAATTCATTTACACCAACAGTGTCACTCTTAAGGCGATCCTGACACTAGTGCATCATCTGTCGAGCAACTTATAAATTCACCTACGAACTAATAACGAGAGGAATAGTTAATTTTCTATGAAGTTTCCATTCCTGTTGTTTTTGGTTCTTTTGATTCACGTCACTACTTCGCTTAACCAATTGCGGAATTCATTTACACCGACACTGTCACTCTTAAGGCGATCCTGACACTAGTGCATCATCTGTCAAGGAACTTGAAATTCACCTACGAACTAATAATGAGAGGACTATTTATTTTTCTATTAAGTTTCCATTCCTGTTGTTTTTGGTTCTTTTGATTCACGTCACTACTTCGCTTAACCAATTGCGGAATTCATTTACACCGCCACTGTCACTCTTAAGGCGATCCTGACACTAGTGCATCATCTGTCGAGCAACTTATAAATTCACCTACGAACTAATAACGAGAGGAATAGTTAATTTTCTATGAAGTTTCCATTCCTGTTGTTTTTGGTTCTTTTGATTCACATCACTACTTCGCTTAACCAATTGCGGAATTCATTTACACCGACACTGTCACTCTTAAGGCGATCCTGACACTAGTGCATCATCTGTCAAGGAACTTGAAATTCACCTACGAACTAATAATGAGAGGACTATTTATTTTTCTATTAAGTTTCCATTCCTGTTGTTTTTGGTTCTTTTGATTCACGTCACTACTTCGCTTAACCAATTGCGGAATTCATTTACAACAACACTGACACTCTTAAGGCGATCCTGACACTAGTGCATCATCTGTCCCACAAACTATAGTTCATCTACGAAGTAATAATGAGAGGAGTAGAATTTAAGTGGAGTACAGTGGTACCTATTGTATTTTGGAAAGATGATCTTCCAACCTTTCTGTTAAAATTCCACTCCTGTTATTATCAACTCTCATGTTTCACGTCACACAAATGTCAAAGAAGTTCATTTTCGCGCCATTGAAATTTAAGTGGAGGCGCTTGAATTGCCTTTTTGTTGAAAAATGTCGAATGACGTAACGAGTGTGATATTTTTAAATTATTTTTTTATCATTGAATGATTCTTGTCAAACCTGATAACACATTCCTAACATCAGTTCAAGGTTTCTAGAAGACACTTGACTTTGATACATGAAGTGTCCTCGAAGTCGATGAGACTCACAGTCTTGACATCTGCAGGACACAACACATAGTATCATGTCTCAGATGTCTCGGAATTGATATGATCTGTTCGAAGAATTACTCCCCAACACTTCAGTTAAAACAAAAACAAATTGGATACGCCTCCATTTGTGAGCAAGTGCAGGTGTTAAATTGTGTGGGACAAATGAAAATTTTTACAATTAGCTGAACGCACCCACACTGGGTAGAAGTTTTGTCATTAAGGTGAATGATCAACTTCTTGTAACCAACCGTCAAGTTCAATGTTGTCTTTCAATTCAATTTTCAATCAATTTTACAAATTGTAGGTGGATCCAGTCTCCATAAAATTAAAAATTCTTTCTGCGTTTAGCCATTTTGATGGGGATTTGCAATATTTTATAATTTTATATTACTTGGCTTTGAATATAAACAGCATTTTTGAACCAAGTTGACACATGAAATATGACAGCAGGTAATGCAGAGTGAATTGCTGAATAACACAATAACAGTATGTTAAATTCGAATGTTAACGAACATTTTCAAAATGAAAAATTTAATCAAAGTTTGATAAACCCGGAACGAAATAAAATAAAATAAAACTTTCGAGTTGTTTGAAATTCAAACATAATTTGAAATTTTCTTTTAAACTCAAAAACATATGCATACATTATAAATAATATTTAACATCACTAACTGAATATGTTATGAGGACATGAAACATTTAGATGAACAAGTTTCAATGTTCGTTAGTTATGTTTTATTGTAGTTATACTTGCTTGACAGCAAACATCTTGTTTGAATGAATAGTTGTACAAAATCCGAGTAGAAAATTTGTTAATATTATTAACATGTGAGTTAAGTATAACTTGTTATTATTCACTAGCATCAACATGTTTAACATGTTGTGTCACTTCACTTAACTAGAACATATTCAACAACTGATTTCATCCACCTTCGAAAACATTATGCAACATCCACTTCAACTTACTTTTGAAAACCCCATTTCAAGAGGCTATTCTAGATTAACTGGGTCAGTTCAACTTTAGCAAATTAAAACAAAAACTTTTTCAAAATTCTTAAAAACATGAAAAATTGTCGCGCAACAAACAACCAGTTAATCCGTTCGTGTTGACATCAACACTGAGACTGCGGCCAGACACATTAGCATATCGTGAAAAAATGTTGTGTTTCTCTCGAACTTCAAAATGTTGTTTCTTCTAATTTGGGAGGCAAAATCTCTGTGATTCATCATAACAAAACCTTTAAAAGAAACCAGAAATCTGTTTCTCTTTCGTCTTTACTTTACTTCGGTTTAAAAATACACATTCCTTTACCCCCTTGAACAATGTTTGCACTATTTGAAAAGTATTATCACTTCCGTTTCGATATAAATGGATAAATTGCATTGTAGCTGTGATAGCATTTCAGTTTTATCAAAAACTTGGAATAAGGTTTACTGCGGAATATTTGGTTTACTTTTCTATAGATCCACGGAAATGATTCATTGGCGAAAATGATTCATCAAACTTGATTAATAAGCTTTGAAAAATGTTATACCCACGGACATTTTTGAACTTTCGCCAATATCACGGAAATTATCGCGCGGTAAAGGTAGTTATAGAGGAAAAAACTTTTTAGGGATTTCCCAAACCTTTATCATGAAATTTGCATTTTGATAGGTATTCGTAGAACAAACAATTGATGATGTCATTTTAGCGTTTCGACTGCCATCTCTTGGTACCCATCGCAAGTTTAAAACTTCAATTGACTATAACTCGTCATGGAATTATCCGATTTCAATCAAATAAAAACTAGAATATAATTTAAACTTTCCTCTACATTTTATTCCTTTACACTATATGCCTGAATGTCGAAAATTTCACTTTATTAATATGACATCTTACACTTTTCTTTAAAATTGTATCATAAATGAAATTTTTACTTAAATTTCAAGTAATGTCGCATTAAGTGTATTTAATTTAGATTAAATTAAAAAAAGATTGGTTAAATTTGCACTACGGATTGATGAGATATAGCGAGTTGAAATTAATAAGTGATGTTAATTTTGAATTTAACAGAAATCTGTATGTTTCCTTGTGTTCACTGTACATGTACATGTACAGAACTGTCATGTGCACCCACTTGTTTGAATTTCACAATGAGTGAAATGGTTGTGATTTTGGAAAAACTTTGAATTTGAATATTCACTAGTTCACCATAATTTATCACTTTTACTTTGACAATGTGTCTTTTCTACCAATTAGTAAAATGAATAAATTAAGTAAATTTTCGTATGACACTAATAAATTATAGTTTTACGGTATGGTATTAGAATGAATCTTAATATAAAATCAAAATACAAATTAACATGCTAAACCCTAATCCTGATTTGATTAGCTATACTCTAATGATTTCGTCAAAATTTAACAGAAGCTAATTTTAATGGACGAAAGAAACATCACATCATCATGAATTTTCTCTTTTTTCTAGTTTATTACCCTCGGAACGAACTGATATTAACTGTTATTTTGACTTTAATGCGACACAGGAAGTTGGAAGCATGGCTTTAGAGGTGTTTTATGACCACTCCTGGATCTGTCAAAGGCACAACACAATTTGCATCCTTTCAAATTAAAACTTCCTTCCTGGGTTGGACAAGTGAAAAATGAAGACGGCCAAAAAAACGTGACTCATTTCCTTTTTTAATAAGTTTGTGGTTTTTAATGTTCATTAATTTTACTCTTCTTTTTGTTAATTTGTAGCATGTGACCATGTGGCAGACAGTCGAGTCATTGAGACATTTTCACACAAAAAAATTATGTTTAATTTACGTCTTGAATGCGGTTAGTGACCTTATTTCGGGCGAGTATTGTGATGAATTACATTTAAATTAAGGCGGAAAATTAGGTTACGAATAAATTTTCACTACAGGCAGGAATTGCTCTAAGGCACACCTATGCTGTATGTGAATCCAGCACACATTGTTTTGATTGGTGAAATTCATTGTGTTTGTAAGCAACCTGTCAAATCGATTTGTTTTGATTAGTGAAATCTTTCTCAGAAGAAGAGAAACACATGCCTCTCACTTTGTTGTTACTATTTCAATGACTGTCAACCATCATTCATTGTTGAGTTCCAAAATTTGTCTCTTTTATGTTGCCCAGATTGATTGACTGATAACACAAGTTGCCATAATTTCATTGACAAAATTCCATATGACAGTTGAATGACCATTAGAGTGGGCAACACATAAAAGTGAAATCTTCATCAAAAACAGACGTGTCGTCTTGCATTTTTGTCAAATTCATATGACTTGTATTTGTTGGCATCTTTATGCCATTGAACCTGTCACTAGTCAATAGAAACATGTGAAGTTGGGCCCACAGATAAATGAAAAAACGTATCTTCACTTTCACTTAGTTAGTACTTTCTGTATTACCGCCACACCATATCAAAGTTATTTTTGTGGAATTTCTTAAACACACTGTGCTGCTAAGTGATTGTGAAACGCATGTGGACGCATGTTTCACCAAATAGTGAGCTGAATAAGTTATTATCGTAAATTCCACCAACATATATTTCTGTTATGGTCGTTTCTCATTTCAATTATTTTAAATTATTAGCATCGAAATCAATTTTTATCCACCCAAACGTTTTCTTTATTTGTTTATAAAGAAATTCAAATATTTCACATATGGAAAATGAGGGTGCGTTCAGTTGAATTTCAGCTTTTCTGTGATGACCACATTGTGATCATGAGGGGACATGAGGATAAATCAGTGGTTAGAGTATCTGCCCGACAAACGTTACTCTTCATGTTCTACATTTCTACATTTGAGAAACGTCAGTGTGAAGAATTGCAAGCAACTTCTGAATGTCTTCTGCAACCGGTTTATTGCGTCATTGTTTTTACGTTATCAAACTGAACCAATGAAAGGAAATGATTTATTGTTTCGTTTTGAAGATATCTATGTCAGTCTGACGTATGGAACTCTTTGAGTTGTGGACAAGTATATATCATAAAATCTCTGAGTACATGATTTCCTTGAAAGTTTACAAAAATCCTTGTTTAACATAAAACCTTTTAATAATGTATGAACTCTTATTAAGGGCAACGTAACCTTCATAAATTTGTTTATTTTGAACTTAAAAATAAAACATTTAATAGCATGAATAGCAAATGTTCTATGGATTTGAAAGCTACTCTGCAAAACCCTCTGCAGGCAAAATGTTCAATTGTTTCTAAAAGTTGAATTTGCGAGTAGTGCTCATGACTTGAACATGAAACAGAATGTAAACTAAAAAATGAAATCAAATAAAATAGGGAAGGATTAGTTGAAAATCCGAAAATTATTAAAGTTTCCTTGTGTATTTTGAGAGGTTCTTGTATACTTGTTCAGGTTTTTATTAATTCAAACCCAAAGCTGGTCCACCGAACACGTGAAACATCAAATCAGGGAGTTGCTTGAAACAGTGATTTGTGAAAATCCCTTTAATATTATGTAATGAAATAATGATGTACCCAATTTGGGGGTTTCACCAGTAAAAGCTTTGAATTCCTTTGGGGTTTTCTGTGTATTTTTAAAAAACAGAAGGATGTTATTAACAGAATTACCCACGTTATGATGATATTAAATAATTTCCTACGCAGCAGAGAACAAATGAACTACTCAACATGACAAGAGAATTAATTGTTTTAAAGGATACGAAAAAGGATGTGGAAAAATCCAGCAAGAATGTACTAAATTAAGTGGAAAACATGTTCCCCCAGTCATGTCCTGTTTGTTTGTTTAATTTTGATGAAAGAATTTTAAATGAAGTCGTATAAGACGCAAGAAGACAACGGAAAATCGATGAAGATGTAGGTTACTGATTTCTCAAAAACTAAATCCACATTTATCCTGCCCGACCAAAGAGGAAACACGTACAAGGAATTGTGTTTTGCCAACAAATTGATTATGTAATTAGACTTATGTAGTGCGGAGTAAATTTTGGCAGATTCCAACAAGGACAAATGAAAAACTGGTTGTCAGCAATAAAATATTACTCTTGAAAATATCTGTCTGTCTCTGGTCTGACTGATCGAAAGGGAAATCCCTGACGGACACATATCAAATGGCGACGCTTGCATCACTTATATTGAACTCTCAGCTGAATTGAGTCACAATTACCTGACCACACTTGAAAGGTTTGCATCAATTATCCCCACAAGCATCTCGATATCTATTATTCTGATGTCATATTGTTTACATCATGTAACTTGGAATAATATACATGTCGATCAATTACAAATCATTCATAAAACCAATCGATGGTGTTGCATTTGTCAATCGAGTAATCGATACTACACAATTGGTTTCAACCAGATTTGCATAATAACTAGTTAATTAGATAAACCGACACATGTGACAAAATGTTCCTTCTGACTTGCAGCTAGACAATTTTAAATCGTCTCATATCTGTTAAAAGATAACACAAAGTTGTTGGTGTAATTCTAATCAATGAAATTGCATATTTATGAAAAACTTCATGGAGTTATTTTAATTAGCTCACGTTGCATGCAAAGTCTAATGATTCACTGCGACTCAAGGCTGAATGTCGTGTATTCAAGAATGCAAAATATTCCTTACAAGTACACATACACATACATGTAAGGCAAACAATTAACCGTACGTAACTCAGAGAGTAGGTGTCAACGGCAGCTATTTTGAACCAAGAGAGATCAAGAGGACACTCTAATTCGGTTTGAATCAAATATTGAATAACCGGATCTTCTAAAGTCGGATTAGCTGGTTGCAGCCGGCTTATTTGCCAACTTCAGCATCAATTTTTGAATTTGGTTAAGCCGACTAAACTTCAATTGGTTTCACGGTTACTGTTTACTCTATATTTCCTTGTTTCTTAATAATCGTGATATTTAAACAGACTGATTACCAAGAACTTCTCAAGAGTCATTCAGCTGATAAGCAATCATCAATTGAATTGATAAGTAGCCAATCAATAAAACATTTTTTGATAAAACTACACTTAAAATAAACTTTTCAATAACTGAATATTTCATGGTTGCACTTATAATAATCATTTTCCCTGTTTCATAATTTCGAGAATTTCAATGTAGCCTTATATAAACATAAACGAAGAGACAGAGGAAGTGTCCTTTTATCATTTGTTATTAATAAACTCTGTCAAAGGGTTTCTATTTTAAATCCATGAACTTTCAACATAAGCAAACACTTGGGGATTCAGCAAAAATTATTTCAATAAACCTTCAGTTCAGAAGAACCTGGAAATAAGTATTGTAAATAAGTACTTGCGTTGCAAAATACGAACAGTGGTCAGTCTTGTGAGTTCTCTTATCATTGAATTTGTTTGAATATCAAGAGACTGACTGTAAACAAATTGCAAAATGATTATTGCTACTAGTAGGTACCTTATTAAATATTGTGTTGAGCAATAATGAACGAACAAATTTCACACTTGTGACAATTGAATGCTGACTGATTTGTTGCAACTAGATTAGCCTTGTACGATCACACTATAATGGGGTCTCCATATCAAGTCTTGTGTTATCATTGTCAAACGTTCTGTGATTCATCGCTTGTTAAACTTTCTTCTTGATCAGTCACAATGAATCATTAAGGTCACAGCAATGTGCTCGGATCGCATAAATCAATATTCAATTTTGTAGTAAACAATGACATTCAACTTTTGTTATCTGTAATTAGAAGTTGGGATGAATTACATCATCTAACATATAATTGACACTCACCTTTGAGGAAAGTATAGGAAATCTAGAGTTATTACAGTACAAAGAACAGACATTTTGCACAAGAATCAGGTACGACAACATACCAAAAATGAATTCAATCAAGCAACTTCACATTGATTGTACAATCATGAATCCTCCTTTCAGTGTAATCGAAGTGTCTCTGAGTATATTCGAAAATTCAAATTCAAATTAAAAATTTTATTATCATATTTCCGTGGGACGTCTCGAACACATCGAATTGTATCCCACACACACATGTCGCTGACGATTCCACACACAACACACACAACCATCTGCTGTTATTATGAAAATGTTGTCGGCGAAAATAATGAAATTTTCGCACGAATTAAATATATTTTGTATATGAATTTATCTTATTTACTTATATATTTCAGACATTTCAAGAACCAGCTTACCTTGGATAATTTTGTAACGCAGCGCTACGCTTCGATTTGATTCGATTTCCAGGTGAATTTTCAGTAATAACGTGATTTTCACTTCACAAAATAAGGAAATGAAATGAATTTCAATTGAAAAATGTATTCCCTTTTGCTTGGATTCACTGCACTTTTCGTATTTTGCACATTTTACACAATTCACATTTCACTGCTTTTTCAAATTTTTGCAAACTTTTGCAATACACAAAATCAAAATCATTTATTATATATATTTAATTACAATTAATGAAATATCCTCCGATTTAATACACTTTTCAACGATAACATTGAACCATAATTACATCTCCGCCAAGTGTGTCGCTTGAGAAACGTAATTGAACTTCTCACGTTTCTGGATTGTTGGAGGAATTTCTCAAAATAAATCATATGACATTTTTCTCACTAATGCTTTTAACTTTTCAATAATAACTTTTTACTCCATTCATTTATGTCTGGATTTTATAAAAATTTTCACTAAAACAAACTCTCATCGTCATCGCTTTGACATGAGATCTTTCAAAAAATTTCAAGTGCCTAGGGAACGACGAACTTGAATCGAAATTTGCCGAATGATTTTTTTTCCCATACGAAAAATTAGCAAATACAACAACACAGCTGAGTTTGTGTGTTGCGAATGAAGTTAGATGCAGTTCAAATTGAACACAATGTGCTGCCAAAATGTGAAATTGACAAAATTTTATAAGTAATTATTTTTAACAAGTGTTTTAAGATTTCAACAAATGTTTAACAAATAAATTTAGTAAATTTACCCAAATATGATAATTCAGCAACAAAGTTGAATTCAGCACAAAACTTCATTCGACTGCTGACAAATTTTGACACATGCAAATCGCTTCTTGTTCAAGCCAAACGAAACCGGCGACTCTAACACACAGAAATACTACTTTTAATTGTACAAAATAATTGTTTTTAGTTAAATGGTTTCTTCTTGTGACAATAGTAAGACAAATATATATGTTAAAATTTCGAATTAATTAATTAATCATGTATAGATTCCATGGCAGTCAGGAAAGCTGTGAATGGGAGGGAATTCCAGGACTTGTTTCTTCTTTACTTCCAAGCAGCAGAAGAGTATTCGCGCTTTTTACAAAATGCAGTGCGAGCATTGGAATATGTGAAGAAGAAACGTGCTCATCTCAAAATTGTATGAAAACGACTTACTAGTTAGCCTGTGTAGTAAACAAATTTTGTTTTCAGGCTAGGAAACAGATCTACGACGAGCGTCTAGCCAAAGTGGGGCGCTTAACATTTAGAATTGACAACTTACATGAGACGACTTTGAAAAAGTACACTGGGCTGACCCGTGCGCAATTCCAAAGGATAGAGATATGTTTCCGTCGAAGGCACCCCGGGGAAAATAACCGTGTTAAATTGTTTATGTTACTGCATTGGTTGGCGACAGGAGTTAGTTTCGAGTCGGTCTCAGCAACATTTGGAAGTCCAGTACCAGAGGTTTCCGCAGCAATTTTCAAACTTCTTAACGATTTCATTGCCGTACTACCAGATGCAGTGCGACTCCCAAATAGATCAGAACTAAATGATATTGGGGAAGGATTCACAACACTATGTGGTCATCAAATCTTTTCCAAAGCTGCTGGTGTACTTGGTTGCTATCATTTTCCAATTAAAGCCGTTGATGAAGATTATCCAGATGTACTTTACATGAGTAAAAATGCTTGTTACAGCATACAGCTGCAAATTGTTACAAATCATAAAGGGAAAATTTTGAATATCTTCATTGGGAAGCCTGGATCCATTCACAAGCAAAATGTTTTGAAGGAAAGTTCATTATACCAGTCGCAAAATAGATATCCACCACCGGGATACTTTCTTCTAGCAGATCACGAGTACTCCTGTATCTTGAAGCCAATAGCAGTGATAACACCGTTCAAGGAAAGCATATCACTTTCCAGTAGAGAAGTTGTCTTCAATGGTCGTTACAAGAAAGCCCAAGACATCCTCAGCAACGCTGTACGAATGTTATCGAAAAGATGGAAAATACTAGAAAGGGACTTGGAACATTCACTAGCTCACAACATTAAAATAATTACAACGTGTTGTGTTTTATATAATATCTTAGCAGAACCGATTGTTATTCACAATTCAAATGATTTCAATTTCTTTGTCAGTGACGAACCATCCCTGGATGATGGGTTGGAAGAGAACGAAGAAGCTTCTTATTTCAGGGATTGCCTTTTGAATAATTTGTAGATTAATTTTACTTCACAGATGGAAATAACTTGTAATTTCTATAATAATTTTTGTAACAAAACGTTTTCTATTATTATTAAAATTCGAAAAAATTTAAAAATAATTTGTTTCCGTCATTGGGCTGTCAAATTAAGTTTGTAAACAAACAAATTCAGCAATACTGTTCAACAGCTGAAATGATGATTGTAAACAAGACGACGAAGTCTATAGCCATAATTCCGCTGAATTTCGAAAACGTCAAAATAAAATTTGTGTTCATCAAATTTCGTGAATTTTGTAGTTAATAAAAATGGCGGGGCGAGAGGCTGTGAAAAGAGCTGTACAACAAGTTCGTCCAATATTGTCTGTGGACAAGGAGGAAGCTAGGAAACGTGTGCTAAATCTTTACAAAGCATGGTACCGTCAAATCCCTTACATTGGTACGTCTTTTCCTTGTATCAGGTTATGGCAGTCGGTTGTTATGTCATCCTTGGGCTACTTCCATCAAAATAAGGAAACCCAATAATGCCGCATAATACACGAATTTCATCTCATGTGATCACAAAATACAATAAATTGTCTTGATTCATTTCAGTCATGGACTACGACATCCCAGTCACCGTCAAAGATTGCCAAGCGAAGCTCCGAGAAGAGTTCATGAAGAACAAAAACGTCTCCGACATTCGTGTTATTGACATGCTTGTCATAAAGGTATACAGTCACTTCTTCTCACTTCACTCATTAATACGGTTCTATTTTTAGGGACAAATGGAATTAAAGGAGTCTGTACAAATTTGGAAACAAAAAGGTCACATTATGCGGTACTGGAAAGAAACCGTTGATCCAAAACCCACAGATTTCTTGTCGAAATTTATAAATAATCAAAACTAGACGTAGTCAATGTGACTGTCTATGTTAAATAGTAGTTGTTGAAAGTAAATAAATCCAAGAAAAGAAATAATTAACAATTTTTAGTAAATTACATAAAATTTCTTTGCATTTTCATCAAATTGCAAGATCAAACAATCAAAGGACACCTATGCGTGAAAGTTATGCGAATGAATCGTATCTTGGAGCGATTTTTAAAACTTAGTGGGTACTTCATGTAGAACATTTCATTATAAGGAGGATCAGTCGATTTTTGTGGCACATTCTACATTAATTTTATTTAATTTTCCACATGATACCATGAATATCGTGAAGGCCCTAGTAAGATCTATACAAAATTGCAGCTACTGTTGTATAGATCAACCTGTCTGGAAAAGAAATTTATCAATATCTTAAGTTATTGGGTCATAATGGTAGTAGTTATGTTTGATTAGTCATACTTTATCTGATACAAAAATCACTTTTGCCGAAGAAAAGTAGGTTAAAGTAATGGACGATAACTTTCAACGATCATTTGTCCCTTAGGGCTAATTTCCGGAATGGGATTTTGCAAATAGTTCGAATGAAAGCGAAGACTTTCATAGTCCAATTAATTAACGAAAACATAAGTGATTCACACAAGTGTCTTATGTGTTAAGCAAAATCATTAATATTAAACGAATGCCTTGGAGGCCGTCTCTCCATGGCAATAGCATGACATCACTCAAGTTAGTCTTTTGAAGTTTGTTTATAAGACTGACGAAGAGCTTTGCTAAAATTAATTTGTGTTACATTTTTTGTTTATATTTTTGGTAGAAATGTAATTAACGTGAAACAAAAATAAAATCAAAAGTGACTATCGCTGGAAGAAATCTTTTTGGTGATGACTACTTTGGATGTGGAAATGAGCCGCGAAAAATATGATTTTTTCTTGTTACTAAAAATAAAACCATCAAAGATAGAATCAAGTATGACCTGGCCAAAATCAAAGCTTGTCCAGTCACGGAGGTGTTAGGAAACTAACGAAAAATCGATGTCTACTGGTGAGATAACACCCATGCTGCTACAAAGTTATACGAAAGTGATAAAAGTTTTATAATCAGTGCCCTAGTATTAAGCGATTGTTCAACGACAACGGACGGAATTTTGCAATATTGTTTTCGTACTGATTCCACCACACTAGTAGCTTACAGTGCTTGTCACATGCCCTCCTTCCAATTACTGTGAGTGGTGGAGGCCTCCAAAACAAACGAGACGAGATATCGAACAATTCGTTATTGGCTTTCGTATAGTCAAGCTGTGCTGTAGATTTTTTCTACGGAATATTTTGTCTATGGAACCGGCTCCAAATGTGCAATACAGTTTTATTTGTTTTCAACTTTAGTTCTTCAAAGTGAAGTATATTTTTAAGTTTTCGTGAAATTTTAATACTGTGCTATCGGAATCTTATCTGACAGTCGATAAACTTACTAAGTGCTGATATTACAGAAATTGTTTAGCTGATATTGTATGATCCAAGGGACTAGTGTTTTAAAGTATTCAGGTAATACACGAATTGTATCTCTATCTGAAATTGGATATTTAATAAAATTGTTATTTAAGCTTTTTTAAGTTATTACAATTTTTCCTCAAAAACCACATTGGCATACTTAAACTGATAAATTACAACTTCCACATATGTTCGTTACACATTTATTTACTGGACTAAAGTTTCAAATCTAATGAATTACCTGTAATAAAAATATAGTATGTAGTCAATTACAAAATTTTCATTGATTCTGATTCCGATTCCATTCAAAACCGCAAAAAGTTGTTTCGTGTCTTTACCGTAAACTCGTAAATTGTTAAGAAATCTAGGTGAGTTTTGGAGTTATCGGTATTTTAAGAAATTCTTCAAGACGATTCTTTTCCATCGATTGTATCGATTTGCAAATATTTTTACCTTTTACCATTCATTCAATTTTATCGATTAACTTTGGTGCTATTGACTTCTATCTACATGTTTCTATACATTAAAAAAGGTTAATCGATTTTCGTTTAAGATAAATACTTGTTGATTAGCTAACGATAACCGTTTCAGATGGGATTACTTTTGTAGTTAACTAATTAAAAGTTGATTCACGACAAATGTTGGTCTTTTCTGTTTTACTGTGATATATGACAGTTTCATTGTGACAAAACAGTTGGTCATAGAATTGGTTCTTTCAAATGTTCCTTTCTCACTCCGTTCTTCACAATTTCCGCTATTCCCGCAGGAAGCGTATCAAAAGATCCAAAAGCTTATACCGTTATTGCATTTGAGTGTGATGTTTTGGAAAAAAAATCTTTTTGAATTTTGGTTTATTTACCGGAAGTAATTAGGTGTGTCTGCATGTTGCTCGAGGGAAATTAAAATCTATTTTCAGGTGACACTTGCTTTAAAAATATAATAGAATAACAAAGTGGGTATTTGTATTATGGAAAGTCTTCCTGATAAGATCACGTCTTGAATGACCTTAAAGCGTTCAAATATGGATTGTGAAGTTCATAAGGGGTTTTGTCGGCTCCAAGCGAATTTTAGATCAACATTTTTAACTTCAATGTCATGTCACTACAAAATGGAGTACCTAATTCTCAATCACGTTTAACCAATTTCATTTTGATCTCAATCGAAGTCAAGTTTTAAACGTGTCTAGCCTGATTTTCTTTCGTGCAACGAAACTTAAGCTTCAAAAAAGTGGATTCCAATTATTTAATGAAGTGTTAAATTTAATTTATTCATAATTTCTTTAAAAACTTACGAAAAAATTAGGTTGCGTGTTGGCGGTTGAAGAAATTTTAACACTATTCCATAAGGCAGTGGGTTAACATAATAACTTTTGGA
Organism: Chrysops caecutiens; assembly: GCA_963971475.1. Lineage (NCBI taxonomy): Eukaryota > Metazoa > Arthropoda > Insecta > Diptera > Tabanidae > Chrysops > Chrysops caecutiens. The sequence goes on along the minus strand of OZ020567.1, from coordinate 29,081,796 downwards.
TAAACCAATTACAAGTGTCTTAGATGTCTTGAGAGTTTTGTTTGACGCCATCTTAATGTTACTGATTGTAGCCTCGTGCCAATGCAATCCATTTTTTCCAATGTGGATTTGAGGACACAGAAGTCATCAAAACTGTAGATCAACCTTCCTTATATAGACCACTAGTCAAAAGAATGTGATGCAAAACATTAAAACCAACCTTGTTTCGCCTAAACTTCACTAATGGTCCACTCAAAGTGGATTAGCTTAAAAATCAATAAAGTGTAGAAAAATTTGTAAAAAATAAAACAGTGAAAGTGAACTTGAAATTAAATACTAGGATTATGTAAATTTTTATATAATATTTCTGATGAAAAAAAAAACTGTTATCCACATGCCGAATATGTTTGTTTTTATAACTTATATTTTGCGATGTTACTGTTATTTATTGCTAATATAAAATCCATAAATTTCAATTTAATACCTCGACGCCATAAACTGGATTTCCTCATTTTTCAAAAATATAAACAAAATCACTGCCAAACAGAAACTGGAAAATCAATTGCGTGCACTACGCATTCTCGAATGTCTAGAATGCATGTGATGCGGAATTTCGCTTCACACAAATGTCAAAATTTCAATTTCTCCAACATTCTTGTCTACATACAATTTTCGTGTTGAATTGAAAGTTACGTAGAGAGGAGGATATCCTTTAATTATCCTCACATATTTAATGAAAATGTTGAGGTTCTAAACAGTACTTTTATGTTTAGCATCATACGATGACGTCGTATCGGGTTTTTATGCGGTGTTTCCCGGGAAATCCCCAAAGTATCGACTGTCTACGGCTTATCAGTGTTGATAGTGTTAATATGATTATTATGGGATTCATGTTACAACTATTTATTATTTAAAAACTAAGTAACATTAAAATGTTAAACGTCTCCATTGAGTCAAGCTTAAGAAACGCTGGAGCGTTATCTCCTACGCTTTTGATTTCTTGAATAAATGAAATGTTGATCTCATGCAATTGTTTACTCAGTTTTCGTCGTTTAGTTTAATTGAATATTATTATCTCGCGTAAAATTTCATTTGTTTATGTTTATTTGTCACCCAAATCGTGAGTCACAGCTCTAGAGCTTAGAACATAGACAAGAATAAGTCATAGAAAACTTTTAATTCTATGGAAATATAAAAATTGTTTAAAATTCAGTTTCAAGGTGAGGTTAAACTCACCGCATCTGGTTAGTTAGGTATTCGGGAAGATGGAATTTGTTAAACTTTCACGATTCGTGAAAGAGTTAAGTTTGGAAACTGTAGATCTTCTGGAAGATTGTTGAAAACAATAAGTTCGCAGTTGAAACGAGTTTCTTAGGAAGTCTCATTGTGATTATTGAATGAATATTTAAGAGTTTTGTAATATTTGTCACTCGATTTGTGCCTCAAAGTGATTCAGTATGTCAGTGAATGTTAAGACTCATTAGCATCCTAAGATCGTATGTTGTGTGATTCATTCTACGAAATTTATTGACCTCAATCATCAAGAGATTCAAGATTCAAAATTTGCTGGAAAACAAAATCACGTAGTTATTGTTATTGAGTGATTATTGATCCGTCAGACAGTGTAGAGCCAAACGTCGGCCAGTCAAACCGATTTACCCGTTGTAGTGGACAATTAGTTGCACTTAGCACTTCGTACTAAACACCGCACAAATTGAATGAATTGATTTAGTAATCTTGTAATGTGAGTAATTATGATAATTTATTTGTGTTAGATTTAATCATAATTAATTTTCGACTCAATGTTAATGTTTAAAGTACAACTTGTGATTCAGTTTTTGTGGGAAACTTTAAACAAAAGTTTCGGTGCTTAATTAATTGAATTTCCAAAATAATTCGGTGAGAATTTTAAATTGAAATTTCTTGTGAGAATTATGTGAATGAACTAGTTCACCGCCATTCCCGCCAAATGCAAATTAGTTAACTAATAGTTAAAGGAATATTGTCTGTTGTGACTGCAATTACCAATGTTGTAATCCCCAAGTGTTTGATGTATAAGAGGGATTGGTAGCCGGGGTAATGGTCAATTGTTTATTCAATCATGTATAGTGTAGGCGTGAATTAGTTCCATTCTGAGTTTGTTGATTTTTGCACGCTATCGAATTTGATACCTACTTGCAGATTAATGGATATTGATATTGTTGATAAAATATTTCTAAGAAAATAATTATAATCTGCTTCCTTGGATAAAAGCAAAAGTTTTGATCAAGTGGGTTAACTCAGTAACACAAAAAAACAAAACATCAATAGAAAAATTCCATAGAAAAACGGAATGAGGCCTTTCTCGCAAACAAATATTTCCAACTTTATACTGTAGGTCGATAATCTTCATTGACTTCACTTTGTAGATATTCAAGTGTAGGTGAAAAAATCAATTTGCGTAGGATTGCCACAATTGTAGCATAAATTGTCTAATAAATCTTATCGATTCTTGATTAACATACAAATCAAACAGTCGGAATTGTTTGTGTTTTAATTGAAACTGAAAAAATCATTTGAAAATGCGTGGGACACTAGCAAGGGCAATCGTTTTATGAAAAGGGAGTGTGTCAATCAAGTTTGATTTTGTTTGTCGTTAATATTAGGTCTGCTCAGTTTACACTCGGCTGTAAATGAGTTCTCTCTCGTTACTCAAATGGTACAAAAACGAATTTCAGTAACCTCGAGCAACTTCTTAAGCGAACATAAACAAATTTGACATTGTCAAATGAACCGCATTTTCCTAGTAGCTTGATGCTTGAACATTTAGCACCTTCAACCATATTTTCTTTCCGTTTCTTTTCGTCAAATTCTCTCAAAACAGACCTACTGTATGTTATACAAAATAAACACTATTAAAAACTTTGAATATTGAAAATAAAAGTATTTTAATTCGTGATTAAATTAAACTTCCATGTTGATTATCGCAACAAACATTTTTAAATTGAATTTGCCATTATTCCGGCAAAAATGAAGATGCGTACCAAAATTGAGTTACCCGTAATTCTGAGTCATGTATGTTTATTATTTATATTATTTGCTGTTTGAGTTATTTTCCTTTAATTAACACGTTTTATTACCTCATGGATTTCCTATTGCATAGGAAAGTTTGGTATAAATAACTTTTGGAACATGAGTCAAACGCTTCTTTGAGACTTCTAAAGCTTGTTATATCACCTGGGACATAATACGTGACTCTATGTTACTATTAGAAAGATCACTTTCGACTTCCTTTTGTAGAGGAAAACAAAGTTTACAAATTACAATCACCCTAGATTACCCTACATTTTCTTTTTATGTGAAAATACGATTTATAATATCAATTAATCAAAGGAGAGCTCATACCACGTATCATTACATAACAAAGATCGTCAGCAATTCAAGTCAAATGATTTCATATCACGTACTATAACATTGCTTACGAGGTATTGTTTGTTGGAATAGTCATTGAAATTATTTTACTTCATAGACAACAAATTTTAAATTCATTACTTAACGTTAGTCATAAGAGACATTCGATTTTAACACGAGAAAGTGTGTAATCATTATTATCTCAGGTGATTCCGGTAAATGCAAACACGAAACGTTTGTGAGATTCAAAATAATTAATAATATAATTTTTCTCATTTTAGACCAAAATGTCGATGGAAACGAAAGCCTTGAAACCGATCCTGCATGTGGGAAAGCCTCCAATAAGTCCACCTCCAGCAAAATTGTTGATAAATCATGGAAAGCCAAATTTTACAATACAGAAAACATCGAAATCTAAGTTAAATCATGTCAGCAAAGATCAAATCGATAGTGAATTTTCACGAGTCCATCAAAAGATAAATCGATCAATATCAAATGAAAAATCCCCAAAACAAAATTATACGAATGAAGTGAATTTCTTCACACAAGTCAAATTGAAGCCAGTATCCATCTCAAATGGAGTTGCACAACCACAAATGAAAGTTTCAAAGGCATATAGTTATGGAACGATTGACCGGAATCGTGTCATGACTGTAAAAGTGAGTGAAAATGTTACCAATGGTCATACGAATGGACAACTGATGTCTCCTCCGATCAAGCCGGAAATTAAAGCAAAGCCACCAAATCTTTTGAGCAAAGCACACCATATCATACCCGTGCCACCACCATCACCACAACCACCAGTTGCACCTAAAACTCCTGTATCCAATCGTAATGGACATTTTGAACCCCATGGCATTCCTGTACCGCCACCACCACCACCACCACCACCACATGCAGTACAAAAGATAACATTTGACACAAACCTTCGTAATGGAAATTTTGAGCCAAAAACCGTCGTATCCTTCTCCAAGGACCTCACAGACGGGATCAACAGATATCCAGAAACAGTAAAAGTAGTTAAGCCGTCTCCTGACCTCACGCCAAGCGACATTGAAAAAGAATTTTCAAAATTGAAATTCGAGATTCTCGATAATGGCGAAACAGTCATACCGACAATTAAAAGTGATAATTAGTTAATAATTTTAATTAAAATTTAGTTAAAACTAAATACCTTATTTGTTTATTTTTGTATAAAAGAAGCTTTTGTAAAATTTATTTAATGCAATAATCCTTTCGTTGCTGACGTATGACAGCTTCCAATTTGATGCATCTTTCCCTTAGAACTGCATTGTCTTTTTGAAGAATTTCCAAGGAAGCATCTTTCTTTTCAATTGCTTGTTGAACGCTACAAATATGTGGTTAAGTTTTAAAATTTTTACAATTTGAAAAGAAAAATTGAATTGTTACCGTTTATATATTTGTTGAATTTCATTATCACGTTCTGTTTGTAATGCTTTTATCTCGAGTTGAATTTCTTTCCTTGCATTTTCCTTCATTACTTCTTTTTCTTCCAAAAACTCATTACACATCTGCAAAGGATCGATTTCGGTAAAATAAAAACATAAATAAATTTTAGCTAGTCATAAGCAAATATTTTGTGCAATCGTAGTGAATTTATGATGTTATATATTTTAAATATATCAATTGTATTTTACGTTTACCTTTTTGCTATGTTCTAATTCAATACGCATTTGTTTCATGTCTGCTTCAAGATTTTGGACTCTTCCTTCAGATTCGGCAAGTTTATTACGTAGTTCATTACATTTCTGTTTCAATGATCTTTCAATAGATTCACTTTCACGTAAATCACTTTCATGTTTCGACTTTAAACGACTGAAAAATTAAATTTTTAACAAAAATATATTTCACATAATAGCATTAAAGTAACAAACTTTATTTTCATATCAAATTCTTCTTGTGCCTTTAAAGATTCAGCATCCATTTTAGCAACGATAGCATCAATTTGTCGGTCCCTTTCAGAACGATAATGTTGCCTCACTGCATTCTCATTTTCAACTTCACGTAATTTGCAAGAATTTTCATAATCCCTTTTCCAAACAAGAAAGTCAGATTCGAATTGTTGCACAGTAGCACTGAGTCTTGCCTGAAATACAAAAGGACATAGATTTGTTTGCTTCCTTGATTGCTTCATTCACCTCATATTTCTGTTCTTGCTTCTGCAGTTTCTCATTAAATTCTGCATAAATTTGCGAGACTGCACGTTGCTTTTCCGTAAGGATGTGCTGTCGTTTTTCCTCAAATTCATTGTCTTTATGTCTCATTTCTGCATACAATCGTTCTCGTTCCATAGCAAACTCATCTATAAGTTTATTTTTATGTTCTTCGAAAGAGTTTTGTTCTTCACGAATTTGTTGTTCGAATCTATTACAAAAGCAAAGGATTTTAACCAATCCGACAAAAGCAGAATTCCATAAGTCGTCAACCTTTCTCTGATCGCCATACGTTCCTTTGCAATATTAGCTTCCCGATCCTTGGCACAACATTCACGAATCGATTTCTCTGTCTTCTCATATTTCAAACGTGCTTCCTCAGCAGCATCTAGAAGTTCCTGTTGGTGCAGACGTTTGAGTTCGTTTATTTCCTTCATGTGCTCGTTTGTCATTTTGTTTATTTCAGATTCTAGTCCTTTGACAGTCAGTTGCTGTGAGAAAAAGTAGCTTCAGGATAATTTATTCAATTTATTTAAAAGGACTTTACTTTTATTCTCTTTGTATTGTCTCTAACCCATTTTTCCCTTCGTATCTTTTCTCCTGCTAGACACGACTCTTTAACTCGAACAACTTCAGTTTGAAGTTTATGCTCCCAAGCTTGATTTTGACTTTCTAAACGTCTAGTTAAATTGCTCACCTTTTCACACAAAGCCGTTTTATCTTTCAAAAGCTAGAAATATAATAAATTAAGTAAGTCACTGATTCAAATAGAGTTGAAATGATGGTATACTTGTTCTATAAAAGCTTGGTGCCTTGAAACAATATTTTCATAGTGTGCCTTCTGATCCTTTAAACGATTTGTGGCATTTGTCTTTTCCTGTCGTAGGGCCTTTTGTTTCTCCGCTCTGATGTGGGAAACATGTTCTTTCGACAGTCGTACAGCATTCGAAAGCTCATTAGCCCGTAAACTGAGTGAAACAATCCGTCTGGCGAGTTGATGATTTGGAAGTAACACAAGATCTGCAACTCTATAAACGCTTATAAGTCTATTTGCTTCATAATGCCAAAATCTTACTTTGGAACATCCTCAATTATATCTGGCTCAATTGCAAATTCTATTTCCGATCTTGAAGATTCTGGAAGCGATCGTCTTGTTTCCATCAAAGTCTTTTCGCAAGTCGTTTCTACGTCATCCAAATAACTTAATATATCTCTGGAATAAAGTTTTGTTATATTCAGTAGTGTTTTCAAAAAACGAAAATTTACTGTAGTTTTCCAGAAGAATCATTTTTATCTTTATTAACAACAGGAGAATCAACAGGTGTTTCGATTGATCCCAATAGAGCATGCAGCTTGAAGCTAATGTCACTTTTTGCATCGCTCTGTTCCTCTAAAAGAATATAATGAATAAGAATCTTCTTCAGTACTTTTCACATCCTTACCTTGTTTCTTATCTTCCTCGATTTCTTTGATAACTGAAACAATTTCCTCATAAGTCGAATCATCATTTGAACATTCTGAAGACTTGCTGGAAATGATAAGATGATCCTCTTTGTTTCGTGATGTAGATGCTGGACTATTGTCATGAAACATATTCTCTTCGGTGGCTACCAGACGTTGATTAGTATCATTTGTGTTTATCGTTTCGTTTAACGACATCCAAGTGTCTACTTTGTCCATTTGGAATTCATCAAGATTTGATTTTTCTCTGGCACACAATGGCGTTGTTGGCTTTTTGGGTTTATATTTTTGATTCCTTGCCTTTTCCGGGCAAGGACTAGATTTTATTTTTCTACTATTATTTATAGATTTCCCTGAATTGTTTCGCGCTTCTAGATTTGTACGCTTCTTTGATGCTGGTTGGCGATTCTCAGCATTTTTAGGTGTTGCTCTTTCTTGACCATTGCTCATTTCAAACATATTTTCATCAAATGAAAATTCTTTATCCTTAAGGTTAATGTTATCATTTTGCCGAATATCAAAAGGTTCATGACGTGGGGAATCACTTGCTTTCGAAACATTCTCAGAAGAAGATTTCATGTCCAGTGTTCCACTTCCATACTTAGCATTTAAATATGATGAAAAGGTAGGGAACTTATTATCAAGCACAGTTCCTCTCTCGTTAAACTTTACACCCAAATGCAGTTTCTTGTCTTCCTCAAATCTCTTCTCGAATTTCTTAAAGAAGTTCTCAGAGTTTTCCGGAATTTTGTCATCAGGATTTTGAACATCTTCTGTTTGCTTGTTTGTGCCATTAACTTCAGTACCATTCTTAAAATCTGAAGAAAAGGAAGTAGTTCTGGTATTGTGCGTTCTACTTTCCACGAAGGAAGTGTAGCAAGTAGATGAGTTACAAGAAAACTTACAGAAGCATTTCGTTGTTCCAGGAAGTTGATCATTTTCGATTTTATGCTCGACAGATATTAGTGAAGTCAGACGTGAATTTGCACACGGACATCCTTCTGCATCGCATTTCGATGGAGAATCATCCTCCCTCGATGGGGATTCGATATTCTCCTTAAAGTGAACAGTCTTTTTGCAGGTAGCTGTAGACTTATCATGTGTTGCATTGTCTTCAGCCGTTGCATCGTTTTCTCCGTCACTTATTTCGGTTTCATTGATGTCATTCTTCCTGAACGACACTCTTCCTGGGAGATCGTGCTTCGAATCATGCCAAAAATCTTTTTCAACTTTATTGTTAGTAACAGTTTTCTCATTGTTCAGTGTATGTTCTCTTTCAGGTTTTTCATCTTCAACAGATTGTTTTTCCTCAGACTGACTCGATTGTTTATCAGTTTTGTTAACCTCCGTCTCATTTTCTTCTGTTCTAAAAACAATTTTTATATCAATTAATAAAGACTTCTTAAAACAAAACACACTTGTTTGAGACTTGCTCATCGCCTTTGCTTTCTGACTCTCCCGATGGACTAGGTTGAATGTCTTCTTCAATACTAGTTTCTTCACAAGAATCCATTAGTTCCCTTTGTTTACTAGCAACGTTGTAAATCTTTTGCCCCAAACTACATTCAGAAGAGTTCTCCGAGTTACGACGACACAGCCACGGACGAGGTATTGGTTCTTGCAACAATAGTTGAAAAAGTTCTGAAGATGAATGAACGTTGTTATACTTATTCTGTAATGAGTTAATTATAACAGGCTTAATCTTGGACAATAGCTTAAACTAACACTTTCACGCAATTTATTTTCACAAATAATATTTTCACTGCACTGCATGCAATCGTTTACACTTTTTACAAATCTTGTATCAGCCGACATAGGCCGGCGTAACAAGGGTGAGCTTCTTGGTAGACGATGTGTGAACGCTGATCCGGGACGTTGTTGGTTGACATTCTTTGGTTTCTTCCTGGATACTAGGTTTATCTGCATAAGAAATAAACGTTTAATCAATCAATTTTCATTATTAATTCAAAACTGACCTGTGAACCACGCAAGCACAAATCCATACTACACTGTCCAACAATCAAACAGAGGAACAACCTTCTAAACGTAGCCAAACCGTCTTCATTGTGCAAAAGTTTTTCTTACATGGAATACTAGACTTCCCGATTTACTACATTACTCCCCAGATTCGTGTTCCTGGTCACCAGTTTATTTTTGTATTGATTAAACCAATCTGCTTTCATTTTCGCTGACTTCATAACCAGGATTGCTAGGTAACCACCATCGGAAGGGTGTCTTATTCTCTATAATAGTGTATCGTGAACATTAGCAACACCACCAGCAGGTGTGACTGAAGTTTTACTTTTCGTAAACAAACTCCAACAATTTCGTGATTCAAGGCAATTTTATTAGTTATTCAACTGGGAACGGTGTTTGTATCGCTAGAACATCGTCCTTGATCCTATTCGATACTAGGATTGGGGTGCAAGCAATCCATTCTCCAAGGCGCCAGGAAACGAATTTATTGTCTCTTAAGCCAAAATTACTTTTCATTTTGTTATTATTAATAATTCCGGGACTACCATACTCTTCTGCGAAAAACTTAGTTAAACTTTGTTGCGTGACGTCGAGTTATTGGCGGGAATTGCTTCAATAAATATTGAGGACCATTGGAGTTACGTACATAACAAGTAACAGTGCTGTTCAACATGAAATAAACAAAAAATATTTTTAATTAAAGTTTTAAATAAAATATAAATTAAAACAATAATTAATTATCTCCATTTTTATATAAATTATATGATGGAAACTATTCTTTGAATTTCATGATTGTCATACGGCGCCACTGGCACTGCATTCCATCAAGAAGCAAACAATTTTGACAGGCACTGGAAATGCTCATGTGTGTAGCGTGTTCATGTGTACACGTGATCTCCGAATGAACTGCTGGAAATAAATCGTAGTTAATGCAGTTAACTGCATTTCAACGCGGTGAAAACTATGTTTTTCATAAATTTTCCATGAAAATTAATTTTTTTAAATAAATTAATAAAGTTTTTCGAAAAAATCTGCACCGAAAAGTTTGAAAAACTTCGGTAATCGCCAGAAATTGAAAGAATTTACGAAATTTTATTCGAATTCATGACTAGGCGCACAGAAATGTGTTTCAAATTCGATTTCAAATCAAGTTTCGAAATTTTTGATTTGTTTGTAAAAGCGAAAGATGTCTCTAGGTGTTTTGTATGATCGTCGTGCTGTCATTTTGGAAAAATATAAATTTTTGTAGGTAGACGTATTTTTTATTTTACACTTTGAAAAGAATTCATGTTGACTATGTGAGAATGTAGAAAAATGCGGAAATGCCATGACAATCACAACAATTCTGTTTCCGTAGCATGAAAAGAATTCAATTGAAATTCCATAAATTCAAATTCATGAGAAAATTGTTTCCTTTGAAACATGTTCAAAGTGAAAATAAAAGTTTTTGTTAATAAAATTCATGAAAATAAATGTTATTCTCAGCAGGTCACTAAAACGAAAAATTCGGAAATATAACGAAACAAAAATCTAAATATATCCAAGAGACAACACCTTTGCAGTTGATTTACATGACGACGAGTAGCAATAATGGAGTCATTAGCTACCAGCTTCATGTGTCGTCACATCCGAAGTAACCTTGAATACCTGTTCGTGAATTCTTCCAAACAACCTGTACTACTAGGACAGAGTGAATTCTTGCTTTGTCTTCCATTTTGCAGGCACATGTACAGGTCCAGGTGTATTAAGTAAACATACACGAATTATATTCGCATACGTGCTAAAGTCGCAATTTAATTATTCACTAACAAACGCACGTTCATGTTGAGCAGGTGATAAACGACACTACAACACCTAACTCATTTTTGATGTTTTTCTTTTTCAGATTATTTTATTTGTTTTTGGAGCTTCTACTGAACGAGATTTAAATTCACTTTAAAGGTCAAGTAGAGGAACACCATTACTTAATTAGTTGCTTAACTATTTTAGATAAACAATGCGCACATTATCCGAAAACTGAATTGAAATTATTCCAATGATACGAGTACTTTTTCGAATGCATCATTCTAACTGCATTGTCAAGGTTAAAACAAGTAAAAATATAAATCCACTCCTTGAAGCGTGCTCCAAATTACACGTGTCCTTTATCGATTACTCTGCAGTATAAGCAATCCGTAATTCTTATATAAACAAGACTTGACTAACAAAAACGTTGTAAATCCGTTAAATTACATAATTGATGGCAAAAATTTCTAGGGTGTGTTATAAAATTCTGGACTTTTAGTTTGATTGAACTAAGAAACCACTCGCAATACATAATTTATCTTTCAAGGTTTCTATTGATTATTTAATTTTCATTTAAGGAATTGGAGAATTGATTACCTTGAAGCGCTTGGATTTCAGAATAAGGTAACAAAAACTAGGAAGAATGTCGTCGCCATGTCTTAGGCACATTGACGAGACCTAGTTTTCAGGGGATCGATAAACGGAAACAGATAGTCTGGATAGAAATTTTATGTAAAAACTTTTTCACTAGAACCTCATCGATTTTCTCCTAGGAATGACTCAAAACCACCAATGCGGGTTAGGTCAGGCAATGTCCATGAGAGTAATTTAACTACAGTAACGAAAAGTAAAGTTTTTACTGAAAGGAAAATCGATGAAAATTCCAATAAAATTTTCATTATATTGTCATGCGATAGGACATGACAAGCTGACAAACGTATTTTGTGTGAAATGGGTAAAATCACGGAAGGTTTTTTGGCGTAAGTGTGTCACGGAATAAAGAACAAATGTGACCTTGTGAGAATTTCAAGCTTTGTTCATGAGTTCTTTATTCGTTGAGCACGTTAATTCAATTAATCATTTGCTTAGGGACGCTTAAAATGTAGAACTATTTATAGTACATACTTAAGATGGTTTCCATACCATAGAAAATTACGGAAGATTTCACCTACGCCCAAGACAATTTAACCTCTAACGGCAAGAGTCATCGATACTATGAAAATGCAAGTCGCACAGTAGAAACAATTCATACAAGACACTTAGAAATTTATTACATAATTAAACTGTTCGTTTCTTTCCAGGAGATGGACAAGATTGAAGTTCTAAATTTGAAAACTACTTCCTCTTAATAGACGAAGAAGTATACTAGAGTACAATATAGTCAAGAACATTCAAAGATTCTTAACTTGAATGGGTTTTTCCTAGAGAAATCTCTATTTATTAAGACGAGAATTGCAGTATCTCGAGTGGGTAACATTCTCGAGAATATTATCTAATTTTATACTTTGCGTTGCAATTTTGAATGTTTCATTTGAGTTGGTATTATTGCAACGATTTGCTAAATTATATTGAATCATTATCATTGCAGCCTCCACAAAATCAAGAGACAAATCATCTACTATTCACGTTGGAAACAAGAATTTCATGATTATCGATGGTAATGCCTCGGTAAGTGAAAATAGTTAGTAAAAAACAGAAAAGGAATACTCCAATCCGAGTGTGGGCAGTTCGTTAGAGAACTGGTGATAAAGTATGCTGCAAGGAATATGTACATCTCAAAATTGTATCATTATCATATAAAATTGCATTTTACACTTCTTGTATAGGTACATACTTCTAATTTGAGATTTTATTGACCTGATCTGTGGGAACGTACGAATTTAATGTTTTCACTGTGACAAGTCACAAACCGTTGAGCGTTTCTGGAATTTTCTTAACAACGGTTAACGCCCAAAGATACATAATGATGGTACCAGTGTCAGAAACACGGCTACACCCTTCTCAATAGACCCTGTTTTTATACCCAGTACATTTTCGATGCGTTTATTGAGTCAATTAATTTAATTTTTTCGTCTGCTCACGAATTTATATCCCACACTAGTAAATTGTAGGTCTCAAAACGATATCATGGTCCTAAACTGATAATTAAAAAAATATTTTCTATACAAAAAAAAAAAACTCGATTCAATTAGAAAAGAATGGGAATCATCCCGAATCAAGTCAATAAACTTGTCAAGATGCTGGTGGTTGAATAATTTTATTTACACGTAAATAAACCCGTCTGTATACAATATAACGCTACATAAATAAAACTACATAAAGAACAAACAGAATAATTGTGTCTCCAGTAGCAGCAGCAGTGGTTCAAAGTACATCATCATCGTCATGGAAGACCCACTTTCAGTTTCTTCGATTCAAGAAGATCCCAACAGTTCATTTCTTAGTTTTTTCCTTTTATAAAAATATGTATCTTAGCATTGAGTTTTATAATTTACTCTCGTAATGGAATTGTCTGGAATGTTTTATAGACGACCCTCTTTTTCGTATGGTTCACTTCTTTCAACTCCTCAAAATCTAGGCACAATTCATGCACTTGAGTGGTCCCCTATCCGCATGCAATCAACAACATACTTTGTTGTTTTGTTAAAGATTCTTGTGACTTTGGAATTCCAACCGAGTACTTGGATTAATTCACATTTCATCCCTGTAATAATGTTCTCAACGATAATTTTCAATGAAAAATTTGACCTACGCATAGTCTTACACATTTTAATGGCTCTTTAACTCTCTTGAACATGAACGAACTGACAAGTTAAGCCTTTTTGGAAAATTTCCCTTCGGTTATGCCGTTAATGTGGTTCACAAATGCTGCTTAACAGATGAAAGATTTACTTGGAAAAAATGGGAAATTTCTTAGAACAGATTAAACGTTGTGTATCGTTCTTCATCTCATCTAGAATTTCACAGAATAAAAGATATAATCGAAATGGAATTTGACACTACTAGTTGTCATGAAGTGCCTCAACTTTGGTCAATTGATTCTTCTGAAGACGACTTCGTTTTATCTAATTGAACTGAAGAGTAATACGATACAACTACTTTCAATGAAGGCGCTCAACTTTCGGCAGATCAACTCTTGTATGATTTTCGATCAATTGGTTCTTCTGCAGAAGCTTTCTTATCTAACATTTCACAGAATATATGATAAAATCAGCCATGAATCTGATATTCCTACTTTCCATGAAATGAATACCAACAGTTAATCAACTCTTGTTATAGATTCTGATTGTTCTGAAGACAATTTCTACATTTTATCTAAAATTTCACAAAATATGTGGTAAAACTGAAGAGGAATCTGACGTTAGTACTTTCCATGAAGTGGTTCAACTTTTGGTAGATCAACTCTTGTTAGATTCAACTTCAACTTCCGGCAGATCAATTCTTTTCAACTCCTGTTAGGATTGTTGATCAATAGATTCTTCTGAAGACAATTTCAACATTTTATCTAAAATTTCACTAAATTTGCATTTTTTCAAAATTTTGAAGAGGAATCTGACGTTAGTACTTTCCATGAAGTGGTTCAACTTTTGGTAGATCAACTAGATTAGTTGAGGTTAGATTTTCGATCAATAAATTCTTGATTTCGGCAGATTTAATCTTGTTTGATTGTTGATCAATTGATTCTACTGCAGAAAACTTATTCATCTTATCTAATAATATTTAATAGAATACATATATATGTAGTTCAGCAGAAGTGGTTCAACTTCCGGCAGATCAATTCTTTTCAACTCCTGTTAGGATTGTTGATCAATAGATTCTTCTGAAGACAATTTCAATATTTTATCTAAAATTTCACAAAATATATGGTAAAATTGAAGAGGAATCTGACGTTAGTACTTTCCATGAAGTGTATCAACTTTTGGCTGATCAACTCCTTAGGATTGTTGATCAATAGATTCTTCTGAAGACAATTTCTACATTTTATCTAAAATTTCACAAAATATATGGTAAAATTGAAGAGGAATCGGACGTTAGTACTTTCCATGAAATGGTTCAACTTCTGGTAGATCAACTCTTTTCAACTTCTGTCAGATTGTTGATCAGTTTTGCATCCAGTTTTTGCATCCTGCTGTAGAAAACATTCCGCATATGAGTGCTTTTGTACTGAATTTTCTTTGGAGAACAAAATTTTGATCAAATTTCCCTTATTGTCAATGCATTTAAGGGAAAATTCCATTCAAAATGGCCACAATCGAATGCAAATGCACCGGAAATCACTTGACCAGCTTCGGTGAATTTTTGTTGTAAATCATAAATAAATTCACGGCGCCCATGTCTCCTACACAAGTGCGTCGGTGAAACATACATTTGTTAGTGTTTGTGTAGTGCTTTCCCCTCCATTCGAAATACGTGATGAGAGTACAGTGACTGTTGAAAGTTTGTTTCTTTGATTTCGCGTGCAGTCGCACTGAAAGTCACTCTTCGGGCACTAACAAAGTGAAGTTTGTGGTTGTGTAGATGATTTCCTGTTTTTGCATCAACTTTTCATTGATTTTAGACAATTTTTTATTAACAAAAGTTTCTTAATTATAAATTAAACGTGTATTGATTAAAAAAATTAATAAATTTCATCAAGAAAATTGCGGAAAAATCAAAAAATATTCAAAACATCACACACACACACACACACTCATTCGTCTATTTCATCTCATTGTGACTGCTGGGGAAATCGTGTAGTCGTCGATTCGAGAAGCTTTCTGACTTTCAGACTTTTATCGTTCGTTCGTTACAATCAGTTTAGTACTGAAAGTGCATTCGGTTTAATCGCAGGAAATCAAAATCGTGTCAGGAAGTTTTTGTTGAATTTTTCATGTAAAAATAAAATAAGTGAATTTTAACCTAAAACCTAAAACCTAAAACGCAATATAAAAGTGTGTGTCGTGTCGTTTCGTTGTTGTTTTTGTTAAAGGACAAACACAAGGAATTCATTATTTTGCCAGTGGAGTAACAAGAAATTTGCAAACGTCAAAATGTTCAGTGGAATTACAGGTAATTCAAATTAATTTAATTAATAAAATTAACAAAAACGAAAAGGAAATTCAAAATAATTGGCTTTAAATGTATTGAAAATGTCCTGATTTGCGCAACACTCACACATTTCAGCATTGCATTTCATTTCATTTCATTTCATTTCACTGCAATTGGTAATTGCGTCTTTTGTCGAAATTGAATATTTTTCAAATTCAAAAATTCAAAAATTCAAACGTACAAAAATTATTTAATTCAAATGAAAAATGGAAGCTCCTCCATCTTGGAAGAGAGATTATTGATTTTGATTGGTGGATTAGTCATCGAAATTATGTCATTTTTATTTCGTTGCTGAAGTAATTTTAATGAAATTCATTAAAATTGTTAAAATTATTTATTACTCATGTTGACTATTTCCGTTTTGTTTAAAGTGTTATACATGACCGGAAATGAAATTTTTCCATTTACCATTTTCCATTTTCAGTAAAACACACGTCCCTTTCAATTTCCTTTGTTCTTCATGTGATTGGAATTGTCTTGTGTCGACTTGTTTTCGAACACGATTCGTCTTGAGTTGAATCCTTCACAATGACGTCATTTATTTCACGAAAAACATGAAAATTGGGAAATTATCACTTCATAAATGAATTTCGCATTTTAATTAGTGTCTTCTCGGACCATATGTGAACACTGAGCAGTGTGGCATGGATGGAGACCCACCCTTTTTGGTTGTGGATTGTGGTTTTTTGATGAAATCAAGGGTTTCTTGTGACGCAGAAATCTGGGATGGGCACAACAAATGTGGTTTCATGTTTGCCGGGTTATGTTTACACATTTACAAGGTTAATCTCTTTCAGAACGAGAATCTTCTTCGTCGTTTCAGCTTTTCAACTTTTTACGTTCTTTCATTTCAAAGAATTGATGGCAGGGTGCGCCGTGAAAATTCTCAAATCATTCTAATTAGAATTTGATGGGAATTGTATTTTTATCCTAATCACATGCTTCCCTTGTTACGTCATTATGCAGTTTTGCACCGCTTTAAGGTACAAGGTTATAAAACTTCCAACTTTGATGAGTGAATGTAAAATTTTGACAGTTCTTTTGTTTTGAGACACACACACACACACAAATCACTTTGTACGATTGTGTAAGTGATGTCACGTTGGTGGACTTGATCAATTTTTCCTGACTAGTATTCATCAAAACAAATGACAGTCAGTCAAGTGCTTTATTTTTCCAGGACATACAATTTGAAAAAATTCCCATTTGCTTACTAAATTTCTCTCACTTATCACATCATTTCTCATTCACCGTAAACAAAATTATTTATTTCAATAAATTCTAAAATAACAACAACAATAATATAATCCGTATCTCAAGTGTAACTTATTTATTAAATTTAAAAATAAAACTAACACTAATCTTTTTGGGATACATGCAGACGCATCTAAATGTGAGTATCACAAGTGAATGCTTTAAACGAAAAAGATACAGAGAAGTAGGTAAAGCTATAAGTTTGTTATGAATAACAGATTGATCATCGTTTAACCATATTAGAGAAGTACATTGAAAAATTCAAGTTTAGATTTAAGACGTTCAAACATTTTAAAAAATAGTTTGTAGTATCATTAACACTGTTGTTTTGTGTAACTTAAGAAGATGTTTTGAAGAAAACTACAAACCAAACCGAGCTTTGCTTTGAAAAAGAAAAATGCGCAGTAGTGGATACGATTGCAGATATTGTCTGGAATTTAGCGTAAAAATATTTTTTTTACAAAATCATGAATAAATAATTACACAAAAATGTAATGAGTAAATACATTTTATTTAGTAATGTGGTTTTAAAACCTGCTTGTATTTGAACAATTCGGATTTGTTGATTTGTGGTATGGCAAAGGTTTTGAGTGGAAATTGAAATTGAAATTACAGGCGACATGCTTTTTGTACGATAAACAATTGTTCAATTTTTTGCTGTTTTTATTTCAAATCGTAAATATGCAGAAATAGTTAGGTACAAGCGGAAAATTGCGTTGTGTAAATGCACGATAACAAAACCAATGAGTTCTGATTAAAATCTAGAAGCAATTTTAAAGAGAAAACATCAAAAAATTGCGGATTTGCTATTGTGGTTTTGTTTCAGTTTTAAAAAGCAGTTTTTATTCTGTACAAAAACACTGTAACGCGGAAGGAACTAAAGAACAAATGGCTGTAGAAATGTAAATACCAGGAAGGGACTTTCCATTCTAATTCACTGGCAGCTGATATAAAAACTATAGTACAAGTGTGTATAGGGTTATGTGGCAATATCCTTGAAGATATCGGTTTTAGTGATACACAGTAGTAGGTTCCACAAGAACCGCACCCAACTGTCAATTTGACACGAACCAAAATGAGAAATTAAAATAATAATTTCTTACTCCACGAATTAAATTTTTGCGCAATTTGATATTATTTTGACATTCAATTTTAGTTCGGTCATTCATTCGTCTGTTGTTGTCTTATATACTTTTTTGTTTTGAGAAAAATGATGCAATCAAATAAAGATTTGTTCAAGCAAACCCAGTGACAAGTTTTCATTTAGTTTATAAAATTTATTTTGTTTACATTCCACAGCGACAAATATGATTTTAAAAGTTATGTCATGTCAAGGCTTTGGATTATGTCAGACGGTTTTATTTTAAGTATACAAAACAACGAAACCATTTAAATTGTTAATTTCACTTCGACATAGAAGGAACATCTTAAAGAAGAATGTGAAACTTCTTCTACAAAGATATTGTTATTGATATTGATCGTTTGTGGTTCTGGATATAAAACAGGATTAACCAGTTTCCGATCAAGTTTGATCTCATAAACACATTTTAGACAATAACTCGTGCAATTTGCGACCGTATAAGGAAACAAGTTGTGCTAAAATTAGAATTTATTCCTTTAGAGTTTCAGGGAGATGTAGAACTTGATGTTAGTTTGAATTTCATTTATTGATTCTTTTGCAAATTGGGGGATTTTAGAACATTTCTAAAACGACACTTTCTATTTACAGCCAAGCGTGAATATTTACAAAATTTTAAATTTTCGAATACAAGTGTGGACAGGCTTTAAATGTTCCAAACTTTATTCTCACGTGTCGATGCGTCATGAATATTTTCAAAATTTCATATTTTCGAATACAAGTGTGGGCTGACCCGAAATACTGATGTATGATACTGTACTTACACACATTGATGTATGAAGTTCTCTTGTTTCGTCATTGATTTTCGTTCATATTTCTCTCGCCGTTTTCCGTCAATTTTGAAGGAAGTAAATAAGTGAAAAATGTGCAACAAATTATTATTAACTGCAAAAATTGCATTTCTTATCAAAAAGTCAAAACAATAATAATGACGACGAGATAATGTGGGCAACGTGATTTACGGTCAATGCTAAAAGACGATAAGATTTTTAATTGGATTAAGATGAAAACCAGATTGTGGTGTTATCAAATGGATGCCTTGTCTGGTTTGTCATTCACGTTATTTATAAAATTCTTTAAAGAACAAAAAATTTAAGATTTATAACCCACTTGATGGATTGTTTTAAGGATAAACTTTAACGAGGGACACCCTTTAACCCTTTTGATTGAATTAATCACGATTAACCAAACTTTATTCGCTTGAATTCCTTGAATCCTTGAATGTTGAACTCGGTAAAGTTACTCGTTTCAAGTACATTTTGACTGAATAACTTAGACGTGATTAGCATTTTAAAATAATTAACTAATTAGAATCATCATCATTAACCTTATGGTTAATTGAAAATTTATTCCGAATTACCTCGACAAAATGGCCAAACTAATTGACCATAGTCTGGTTTGTCGGTTTGGTAAATTTTTGTGGCATGAAATTAATAGTTGACAATAAATTTTGACCAGTAATTCGGATATTTGTCCTGGCCATTGAATTGAGAATGACTGGAATGAGTGTGGAAATTTCGACTCTTACCAGACACGAATGAATGCTACATTCCTGTTGTTATTAGTTTGTCGTGGAAAGGAATTAATAATTGACAATAAATTTTACCAGTAGATCGGTTATTTGTGCTGACCACTGAATTGGGAACCACAGGAATGAGTTTGAATATGTAGAGTCTTAAAAGACCGGAATGGATCTTTCATTCCTGTTGTTATTAGTTTGTTGTGGCGGAAAATTAATAGCTGGGAACGAACTTGGCCAGTAATTTAGCTATTTGCCCTGCCCAATGAATTAAGACAAACAGGAATGAGTGTGGGAATATAGAGTATTATTAAAGCCAAATGGATCTTTCATTCCTGTTGTTATTAGTTTGTCGTGGAAAGGAATTAATAATTGACAATAAATTTGACCAGCAATTCGAATATTCGTCCTGGCCATTGAATTGAGAACCACAGGAATGAGTGTAAATATGTAGAGTCTTAAAAGAACGGAATGGATCTTTCATTCCTCTTGTTATTAGTTTGTTGTGGCAGAAAATTAATGGCTGAGAATAAATTTGGCCGGTAATTTGGCTACTTGTTCCGCCCAACGAGTTACGAAAAACAGGATTGGGTGTGGAAATGTAGAGTGTTGTTAGAGCCTTATGGATACCACATTCCTGTTCTTATTAGTTTGTTGTGGCGGAAAATTAATGGCTGGGAATAAAATTTTACCAGTAATTTGGCTAGGAAATCAGAATGAAATAAGTCCTGCCAATGAAATAAGAACGACAGGAATGAGTGTGGAAATGAAGACTGCTATTAGACTGGAATGGTTCTTTCATTCCTGTTGTTATTAGTTTGTTGTGGCGCAAAATTAATAGCTGGGAACGAACTTGGCCAGTAATTTAGCTATTTGCCCTGCCCAACGAATTAAGACAAACAGGAATGAGTGTGGGAATAAGGAGTGTTATTAAAGACAAATGGATGTATCATTCCTGTTGTTATTGGATTGTTGCGGGAAGAAATTATCAGTAATAAGTGATTGCCTGCCCAACGAGTTAAGAAAAACAGGAATTGGTGTGGATATGTGGAGTATATAACTAGTGCCGAAATGCTACTACATTCCTGTGGTTATTAGTTTGTTTAATCTTTCCCTCTGTCATTCCTCTGGAATTCGCGGCAGTCAAAAAATGAAATGTCACTGTGTTCGATGGAAAGGGACAAAAACTCATCGTCATTCATCGCAAACGTGATCGGAATTCACATCCCTATTCGCATATATTTTCCATCTCTTTTCCACACTTCCCCCCAACGACAAACGAGGTCAATAAACGACATTCCTGAGCGTATATGCCAGTGGAGTAGTTTAATTAATTTCCCAAAAAGAGAGTAAATATAAACGTAATTGGAATAATAAAAAAGTAAATAAGAATAATTAAATTTTTGCCGTCATGATTATGTGGTTATGAAAATTATTAAAATTAAAAAATAATTTTTATTCAAACGTTTTTGTCGCGCAGTCCCATAAGAGGGTTTCATAAAAAAACATGATTTGCATATTAAAAATAAAGAAATAAGAAATCGCACAAGTTCAATTACCGTCGTCTTATAAATTCTGTTTAATACGAGTATGGCAATAAACGGAAATATAATTTCTACGTTTTACACGTGTAATCCTGCTGTAATCCCGTCTCCGTTGTCACTGCCATTGCGGCAGGGATTAACAATTATTTTTAGCAGTATATAATTCATAAAATTCTCGTGGTAAGAAGGATGTGCTTAGAGGAGAATAATCTCATCGTAAGCTTTCGCTGAAAGAGATAAGTCTTAATTGGATGTCATGACCTTTTGTGGGTAAGGGCCATAATCCTGACATTGAAATAATTCTCTTAATAAGGATTAACAAGGATTTCATGATGAATGTCATGATCTCATTATGATTTGCTTCTCTATTGTGTCTAATTAAATCCAGTAAGAGAGACGACATTTGTGAGTTCACATGAAAGGATTAAAGAGAAACTGAATTCACTCTTCTTCCATCCATGTGGTGAATGGCTTTGAATAAAGTGGAGACATTTTGATTCGAAGTGTCAACAAACTTGAAACGTCAAAAATTCAATTTCAATTTCTCCAATATTTTGGTCTACACACACACAATTCAAAGTTGAAGTTGAAGTTGAAGTTGAAGTTGAAGTTCCATTAAATTGACTCAAATGAAAAATTTATTTTTTCAAGAATTTTTGCGAAAATAACCTCGAATTGAAATTAATTTCACACGCTAAACGCTAAATGCAATTTTCGAAATTACATAATGCCAAGAAAATAAAATTTTTTCTTAGAATTTTCCGTGTATTTGTGAAGATTTGCGTGCTTGCTTTTAGGTAATAACCTTCAGAAGTCTAAATTCGTTTTGGTAGACAAAATTTTGGTTTTGGCAATTTCCTGTTGAAAATTCATTAAAATATTTTAACCTTGATTAAATGGAAAGTTTCATTTTGGATTTGTTTGAAAATTTGCAATTTGTTTTCAAAAAAATATTGTACATATATCGGTTTCAATTCAAAATTACCACCGGAAGTACTCAAAAACGCAGACATCCGATCAAGTATTTCGCTTAATTTTGTTAAGAAGACGGGCCCTTCTCCCCCAAATCGAGACATCAATCGAGGGAATTAAATTTTGTCCAAGTACATACTTCTTAACAATTCTTCCAATTTCAAACACAAAAGAAGGAAGTCATCATTAACTGAACTTCCGGTGTCCAAAATAAAATAATTTTCAATAAACTGAATGTTGACTTGACTGGTCTGGACTGAAATGAAGCCACAAGGCTAGTAAATATTTTCGTGATTTTTCAATGGTAGCCATTCTTGAATTTGGGTTAAAGTTGAATTTTTCATGCTTGCAAATTACCTCCCATTTCCGTGTAGTTGGGGTCATTTGAATTAACCCTTTTCCATTAACTTTCAAGGAAAGTTGACTCAATGATCTCCAATTTTATCTCTAACAAGTTACCACAGACAAAATTCTCACAAGTAGGTTTTCAAGACAATTAATGCCTGATTCTGGAACTTTCAGCCGTGTCCTTGATAAGAGAACTATTTTTAGAAGTTCAACTCCACAAATGCAAATGCGTCGCAATATACAAGATTTTTTGTGGAAACATGGAGAAAAATTTGATAAATTTTATTTACATAGATAAAGACATGAATCAGTTGAAGTGTGTTAAATTGCTTAAAGATAAAATCCAGATTTAGTCACAAGACTCTCTGGGGAATGAAAGATTAAACAGTAGAGGAGCATTCAAGTGTACATTTTGGTTGCTAATCTCAAGCTACGGAATGCTACGATTGTGGAGAACCCCCTTTGAGCCGTGTTAATTGGGTTGTATCGTTTGACAAAGCACCAGAACTGTACCTGAATCGGTACGAGAATACGGTTTATCTGAAAATGAATAATAGCATTTAGAGAAAAGAGGTAATTAAGTGTGCCGAAAAAAAAGAGAATGCAAAAAAGCTGATTATTTCCGGTGTGAAATTGTCATGGCATAAACACAAATTGGGGGCTATTCAAAAGCTGTTTTGTATTTTGAATAAAATACCTGAACCGATAAAAAGCTCCATATGCTCTATAGTACGTTTTTCATAATTTCAAATGTGCTCCACTTGAGCAAAGCTAAAGAAAAAATAATTTAAAATTTTTTTAAAAATCTACAAGAAAGTGAAGAAAGCTGAAAATTGAATTTTTTGGGAAAATTTTTTATACGGTTTTTTCTTATATCGTTGCATTTGGAAATTTTTATTTTTGAATTTGAAAGTTTGCAAAAAAAAAAAAAATCTTTTTTCGGAAAATTTGCAAAAGTAGTGAATGTTTATGGAAATTTTCAAATTTCTCCATTTTAATTTTATCTCCTCCATTTTGAGTGGAAAATTTTTTATTGTCCGTGATTCGAGAATTTTTGAATTGATTACTTTCAAAAATGTGAAAAGTATATTTTCTAAACAAGCACAAAAAGCCATTGCACGACCTAGACAAATCGATAGACACCTCACTGAACCAAATCCATTCAGTCGTTCAGATGGAACGAGGATATAAAGAATACCACATACATACACAGATACGTGTGAAAAACACAACCCTACCTTTGCTATCCATAGATTAAGTAATTTGACTTTGAACTTAGTCGGCCATTTTGAATGCGAAAGTGTTGCAGTGTTCCATAAACGGTTTTCGAGATATTTCATTTTTTGATTCTTTTAAGCTTGGTAATTTTCGATTTTCTAGGTTCCAAATTATTTAAAAATTATTTTTTGATGGTGAAAAGTGAAAGTTTATAGCAAATCCCACATATGGAACTCATCAATATTCGGGGAAAATGATTAACGAAAATTTGCACTCGATGTCGCTTCACCGGTTTTCCAGTAAAGCAAATTTTCTGCTACTTTAATATGAGAATTTCCATATTTTCTTGCTTCCAAATGATTTAAAAACAATTTTTTCTTGTTGTTAAAAGTGAAAGTTTATGGAAATTGCCGAAATGATTCACCAAAACTTTAATTTTAGACTTTGAACTCAGTCGGCATCCATTTTGATTTAAAGAAATTCTCATTTTACCAAAGCAAAGCCAAACGACCACAAGACCAGCATCAACGTGGTGTGGTGATGAAAGTTCGTTAAACTTTTCTGCAAAATGGCGAATTGTTTCTGAAGCTTTTCAACATGTTTTTCTTCGAATTTTCTATTTATGGACAAATTTTAACCTTTTTCCAATTCTTTTATTTTAATTTCTCGTTTTTCTCTGCTGAAACTGCAGAATTCTTTTTTACTTTCCAAAATTGGATCGATGAATCGGACAAAATCGAAACGAGTTGCCTGCAACTTTTAATGGGTTTTCTTTTGTATCTTATCATGATTTCGGGGAAATCCCAGTTTTTTCGTGTTTCTTGTGAAAGTAATTGCTTTCTGTTCTCTTTTTGTCTTGTGAGAAATACGAAGAATAGAAACTCGAAAGGTCATGGTTCAAAGTTGAATGGAAGTGCAGTCGACATTAACTAGAATTTAATTGTCTACCATATCGTAGAAGTGACACTTGATTGACAGTTACATTTACCTTTGATCTGAACGATTTAAATGTTTCTTTGTTGAGAAAATTAAAAATGATGACCTTGACTGGATGTGATCGTGATAGATTTCAAATCACGTCCGGAAGATTTTTGAACGACAAACGCATCTGTGATGATCACCCACAGATCCAACGTGATGTGGGCACTTAAGTTATGATCGCCCATACCTTAGCATCAGATCACAGATCTAAACCATCCCACACGTTGACGTTGGCAAAACTATAATTTTTATTTTGCGGTCGTAACACGATCGCAACTGATCGTGGCTAGTCTCTGCGGACGCATGCACTCGCTGCATGTTGTATTGAATACATGAAGAGGTGGTGGAATCAAGTCGTCTCCTACTCCTACTGATCAAGAGATCAACAGAGACTTGTCGCAACCAGTTTGTCCAGACAAATACAAACTTCCACCATACCATTCCAGCAGCAGGAGCAGCAGCAGCATTGTCAAGGTGAAAGGAATCATGATTTGCTTTTTATGAAATATTGTTACCCACTTGGACGCCACTTGGGGCAAAAAACTTATTTTTAGCCACAAAAGAAACACCACAACGTCATATTTCATTTCCACACTTACGAGCATGAAAAATTCCCTGATACAACATGTATGTATCAGTTTCATAAAATTATTTTTCTCTTCATTTCTAATTGATTTTTATTTATTTTCTTTTTATTCTATATGAGTATGTTTTCATACAGTTGGTATTACTGCTACTGCTACTGCTAATGCTGTTTCTAAGCCAGCTAAAAATGATGAGATCCGAAGTGGTCGTCTATTTTTATCCAACACCAATGCTGGATAATTATGCCACGCCCTGATTCCCAATCATTACTTCATTATTAAGCTTTTGCTAATATTATTTTCTCGTTTTGTTTCCTTCTCTTCTTTAAATTTAAATAGAAATTCATGGAAACATGGAATCGTTTCGAATTTATTTTCAGTTCAAGGGCAACATTGCCAAATTGATTCAGTTTTTGGTATATAATTCAAATGTCAACAATCTTGAAATGTCAAAAATTCTAGTATAGTACCAAATTGACCAATAAAATTGTAACAGGAGGAATGAATCACAAGTTAAAAAGCTGACATGAGTTGATTCCAATCCTTTACAACAGAATCATAGAGGATCCGTCAAAGCGTTCAAGTTCATATATGTCTCAAAAAACATACTCAGAAGAACATTCGTATTTTCATTGCATAAAATGACCCAAATGACTCTTTATTCAAGCGAGACACACCAGTGTTGGTCACTACGTTTTAAAATTTCACATCTTTTCATGTAACACAAGTTGCAAAGAAGAAAAAATTCGTTAATCAAAACAAACCGATTTGACAGATTGATCACACACTAATACAACCATTGCGAATGACTTAACTTTCATGTACTTGTTCCAAACACAATAAATTTCACCAATCAAAACAGTTTATTTTGACAATCAAGACCACTGGAAGTCTTAAGGGTAGTGGTTATTATTATTTCTGTTGTTACACTTGTTGCATTTGTGCTAACTAGAATATACAAATGACAGAGATAATGCGATGTCTTACAGAAAACTGAAAAATCCACATTCCATTCAAGATGACGCAGTCATTTCAAGTGAATTCTCAAGCAAAATGTCGGCACAAAGTCACCTAATGATTTATTCAAACATTTAAATTTAAATTCAACTTCAATTAGATTTTCTGCGGTAAAATTAACTTGTCAAGCAAATATTTGTAGCCCAGAATTATTTCTGTTGAATGAATCATAAGAATTTTTATAGTGATAAAATATAAGAAAATGTAAAATACCATAATCGGGTATTGGAGTAGAGTCTCCAAAGTGAGGGGGAGTAGAACCTCCAATGTGAGTTTCTGTAGGTCATCACTAATTCATTTTCGTGACATGAAATAATACAGTACGTGAACACACTATTGACATTGAAATTTTAATCGAAATCAGGTAATGAAATAATTTTCATTTTGGCAATGAACATTTGTTGGAAAACATTTCAAGAAAATCCCCAAAATCAATACTAAAGTTCGTGCTCCCCTCGGGTTGGACGCTCGCCATGATGGCACCGTGGCGTACAATAGAAAACCGCTTAAATCCAATGCCACCATTACCAATTGGGGGAAAACGTAAACAAGACCACTAAACCATAACAGAATAGAGCCCCACTGAAATGGATTGTAAGTGGAATTGAACAAAAATAACGATATAAAGCTTAAGCTTAGAGTTTTTCAAATATTTTTCCTTTTCTTATTTTATTTTGATGGACTTTGAATTCTACGCAGAAATTATTAGCTTCACGTGTCGCGATTGTTCATCATCAACATAAACAACAACAAAAATAAGAATGAAAATTAATTCAATCAAACATGAATTTTCAGTTTCTACCCGAAAATGCGTTAATCATATCATCAGCATGTGGAAATATATTAATAATATTAAGTTGTTCTTTTAATAAATTCCAACGAAATTCCGTCATGCCGGAAACAAAACTTCAAATTGCGTTCTAACGAATGCTGGAGCTTTTCAACACAGCTGTTAATTCTTTTGTACGTAAAAGCTTTTAGTTGTGATTCAAACCATGGGCAAAATATTTTTGTTTTAGTAAAAGCTTATTTCAAACTTTTAAAATCAAGATGTTAAAGGTGCCATACACGATTTTTATTTTGTGATGAATTTCTAGATAATTCAAATTTCAACTGACAGTTTATAGTAAAAGAATTTTTTTTTTTTTTTATTTTTATGTGTTTCTATTTATTAATTGTTGCTATTAATTTTATTGTGTGTTATTTTCTTTTTTTGTGACACGATACGGTAGTGGTGGAAACGGCGTCGAACATTCTGGCCTACCTGCAAATAGAAATGTAAAGCAATGTGTGAGTGTCAATAAAATATAGTCGCTAAAGTCATAGTCTCGCGCATTGGTTTACACATGTCCCTTTTCAAGCACTCAAGAGTATTACACTACGGTACAAAAACACGGGATCAAACATTGTGACTATACGTTTATGGTTGACCACGGAAACTCACTGGCCACCCAGACAGAGAGGAAACACCAGTAACTGTCTCAAACTCTGTGAAATCATCAGGGTGGCATCCCAACCCTGGCATCTTTTCAGTGTCTAACGAGAGTCCATCAAGGGGAAACGCCAGCCTTGATATCTGACTCTTCACAAATGTTTGATCTATGAAACATTGGCAAAACAAAACCATTACAATCACATTAATGCTTGGGACACTTGTAAACCGCACTGGCTAATTTTCCTTTCAAATCTAGGGAGATAACGATTTCTACTTTAATCTTTGCGACCGAACCCTAGGACCCATACGACACCCACAATTACCGACACCCAATGAGTAAAGTTACTCACCAAATCACCCTTTTCGAATACTTTTCCTTTAGGTCCTTTATTTTTTTCACACAACTCTTCACTGTTGCTAAAATTACTCTAATTGAACACTATATATTTGAATTACTCTATAAACGAGGATGGATCAATCGAACTAATAAGCACTTGGCGCACAATCACTTTGGAGTTTAAAACTCGAATGTCCGTGATCGCTCAAAGGATTACTTACGACCGCGTAAATGTTTTGTTATTCCTCCCTACCAGGCAAAAATGTTTCAGTTCCTTCTTCAAAACTCATATAAACACGAGACATGCCAATGCGGTGCAATTCCTTTGAAAATATGGCCCGTTCCCGGACCGAATTTCTTATAAAAATAATGGAACTGAAAATTCCTTAAATAACATTGTCATGCACCAAACAAATGTTCCAAGAACAATAGCCAAATGACCCAAAGGAAAACCGAACCGACGCCGTTGAGATTCCTTCATACCTACAATTTCTTAAGTGCGTACGTACTTACTCTTACAAGTTCTTACGAATAAACTAGCAAACTGTATACTGTAGTAGTGTCGATGAAATAATGTTAGTAATTTTATCTCAGTATGCGTGTAGACGATGTGATGACAAGGGTGGTGCATATATTTAACGTGAATTTTCCTGATTTTTTATCACAATTCTTAGCAATAAAAATTTAAAAAAATTTTCAAAAGGAATTTTTATCACTAGAATTTTGTTAATGGAATAAGCTTTAATAATAACATGAAACTTACAGTCTCGACTTATCTTCTACTTATATGATTGGGAATATTGCGGATGATGCTGTCTTGATCAATAAACCCTGAAATAAATTAGCAAATCTAAAAGATAATATTTATATACCATGAAGCCGATGAATAAAGCTCACCAATTCCTCATTTATTGCGATGTTCTTAGACATTTCCAGATTTTCCACTATAGCTGCTGTTCTGCAAATAATGTTTTAATTACTATTTTAAAAAGTAATAATTTGAAAAGAAAACACTTACATGCAACTATTGTTGGGAAAATAATTTCTACAGCGACCTAACAGATTTTTATCTGAAACTGGCGACGACGTACAATTTTTGTCTTCCAGCTATTTGAACGTAACTGCACTTCCGGTCGTGATTATCATCATTATCCCAAACGTCTGAAGAAGGTATTCATTCGAAATCCACTGAATCATATATAAGATAAAGACCTGGGTGTGGCATTTGATTGATTGAAGCATCTCCAACGACACAAAGAAAATCAAAATGAAGCGATTAATTTAAGTTATATATGTAGTATCTTTTTCGTCTTGAAGAATTCCATCCACGTGTATCTAAAGAATTCAAAACAAAAATTTCTATCAATTAATCAGGCTCCAATTGAACTTCTCCTTCATTTGTTTGTTGGTTGGTTGTTTGGTAGATAGATGAATGCAACAAAATGCATTCCATTCTATTTATCATTGCATCCTACGTGTTTTATTAAGTTAATAATAGTTACGAAACTAATGGTTGTATTAATGAAGATATGCGCTTCATTTAATTCGTATTTATTGCAGCAGTTTCGTCGTTATTTGACTCCACATCGAATTGTCTCCACATGGAGTCGGATACAATAGTGAAGTTTCTAGAGTGGAATTTTTAATACAATTTTCCTTAATAATATCGTAATGAGTTAATACGTATTCTAATCACATTTTGGAATTTTCTGCTTGCCTCACTTGATGTTATGTAATTTTAAGCCAAACATCTTGATTTGGACGCGTTTGTTAACGATTTCCTTAAGTAGAATCTGCCTGGAATAGGAAATGAAATGTTACTAATAGAAAAATAGATTTTGTGATTTCTGGGGCATGCATCTTTATTAATTAGAGTTAGGAGCTTCTTGTAGATTAGATGTTGTGAAATTTCACATAGAATCATAACATTAATGCTTCAGCTTTGATGGTTATCCATACGTAGAGAGAAGAAACATTGTTGCAAAATGCACAAAATCATCTTCATCTAATCACAAAATATGCATTTAGTTTTTGCATATCATTTGCATGCATTTAAATCATTCTGTGGAATGTGATTTTAATGCAAATTCACTTGTACGTCGATGGAACTGGAATTCATTTCAATTCCAGTTCAGTTCGATTTGAATTCATTATTAAGTCGAAATGATTATATAGAGCACAAATAGTGAATCATAAGTTTAATGAGTTAAAGCTAGAATAACTCTAAAAATAAAATTAGTTTAATAAATGTTTTCAATCTTTTTCACAGCTTCATTCAAAAACTTCGGGGAGAAAACAGCTAATCTCTTCAGCAAAAAGAAGGATGATGCTGAGAAAATGACCCAGGAAAAGGTCAGCAAAGCTGAGAAAATGGCAGAAGAGCAAGCAAAGAAAGTAGGTGAATCAATCAGTCAAACAAAGAATGAAGCTGAGAACTTGGCTGCAGGAACAGGTGAGACAAGATTTTTGAAACATTTATGAAGGAATTGTTAAAACAATTTTTTATATTTACTTATTACAGCAAAGGAAGCTAACGATTTAGTTACTGAAACTGTTGATAATACAGCTAAACAAGTTAATCAAACAGTTGAAAATACCAAACAGCAAGCAGCAAATGTTGCTGAAGCCACGGCACAGGTAAAACACATGCAAAAGACAAAAATGAATTTCATAACTAATATTCACTTCTTTTAGGCTGCAGCAAATGCAATGGATCAAACAAAGAAAGCCGCAAATGATGCTATTAATAAAACAGTTAAAGCAGCTGAACAAGCTGTTGATGCTCAAGTTAAAACAGCTGAGGAAAAAGTTGACGCTACTCTGAAGGCAACAAGTGAAACGGTTGACCAGAAAATGAATGAAGCTAATAAATTTGTTGATGAGAAACGTGAATCTATGGAGAAAGTAAGTTAAAAGTTATCAAATTCTGTAAGTTAGAATTATAAAACATATAACCTTTTTCCAGAACATCCACGAAACAGCGAAGGGCGCCCAAGATACAGCTGGAGCACAAGCAGCAAGTCTCTTAGGAAAGCTACATATTGGAAAGTAGATTAAGCGAGCTTAAAAAAAATTAAATTAAAAAACGTTCAAAAAAAATTATTTAAAACTTTGAAAAAAGCATCCACAAAAAAAATAGTACTTTGAAAAAATTTAAAAAATATGTTAAATTTAAAGTTAAAAACAGATGAAATTCCGTAATGTTGTAATTTTAAGGATTGAAATATGAATTCATCATGGCAAGATAGACAGGACATTTTACGTTGAATTTAAAATGAAATAAAATGATGCGCATTACTTTTTGCTTGTTATAAATAATTATCCTGTCTTGTTGTATTATATAAAACGCATTCGAAATTTCGAAATTTATTGTTGAGTTTATGTTGCCTTTGAAAACAGTTTGTAGACCAGGTCCTAGTAAGAATGTACTGGAAGGACAATAAATGAATGAATTTAATATAATTATTGTCAAACATTTTCTACTACTTATAAAAATATATAACAATGAACTGTGAACCTTATGACAGGATCTTATGGAAACAAAATGCGTTGCCTTTTTAGCAGCTAATGTTTATATTTTTGTACGAGAAGTAGCGCAATAGAGATGAATTTGTGTTCATTAAAATGCAAGTTAATCGCTTTAGTTCTGTTAATAACCAACTGAGAATTAATTTTTTTAATTCCTTAAATTACAAACATTTATTAATTTTTATTTATCCCCCTTGCGTTCGTTCAATTACATATTATTCGAGCATGTCTCTTTTTCCAATAAATATTTAAAATGCATTTTTCTTACTCTATTTTTATTATTATTGTATCAATTAAAGTTACTAATCATTTATGATTTATGATAGTTTTAAGTGAATTACAAACAAAACTCAAAAATTATTTAGAAAATTTGAAAATACCTTTATTCAAAATTTGTTTATCGCTAAAATCGATTTTTTGAAATGGCAATAATTGTAATTTGGAAAATTTTATTAAGCACTTTTTCATGTATTCAAATTCAAATACGTTCTACTTTTAAATTACATAATAAATTTATTTACAAAATAAAAATTTAAAAAACATTTTAAAATATGTTATACTTGAAAGGAAATCTACTCATTTCAATCAGTTAAAAGTGTCTTTTATGTATTATAATTTGTTATAAATTTTAGATTGTAATTTATTTCTATGTCTTTTGTAAAATAAATGGCGTTTTGCTGTTAGTTAGAAAATTATTTCTTTTGAAAAATCTCAATTGCCTTACCGTCTGATCTTGATGGATTTGGAATGAGTTATTCATCTTTAACCATTTCTCAATCCTTTGTGGTTGAAATTTTCCTGGGATTAAGCAACATTTACAAGGAATCTTAGTCGTTTCTGGGCTGGAAACTTTCACCATGTCTTCTGGAAACTTTATTTCATAGTTTTCATATAATCAAAGTTAGAGAGACTTTGTAATGCTTCCCAGTGGCATCTCTAGATGAATTATTATGGTGGTCACTGTACTGGCTCTTGAAGGATTCAATCCTCAAGCTCGCACACAATTACTTGAATTCCTGGTTGTATATCGTATCTAATCTTGGATCAATTCCACAAAGATGCAATTCCAATTATGATTTAATTTTGTATCACAGTAATAAGCAAGGAAACTTTGCAACCACAAACCACACTTTATATCTTTACATATTTTTTAAACCAAAATGTAGACTTTTGTTTGAGATATGTATATTATAAAACAATAAGTTGTAAATTAATTAACAATATTTCAAAAAGGATTTGAGGAAAATTATTTTCTAATTTTGAAGATATCTCGGCAAGTGTTTGAAGTATCTGATAGAGACTGGAATTTGAAATATATCTCATAAAATGAAAGGATGTAAATCACATGGAATTAAAATTGACACACTACCCTGAATTTTTCACATCTTTCACTTATAGAAATAAAGTCCCTTTAATCCAGCTTGTTTGCAAAATTTTCTAACCATAGAATGTGGATATTGTCTGTACCCAAACCTTTTTAACCAAATTAATCAGTGCACTAAAATAATTTTGACTTTCTAATTTAGTTTCATTGTTACATGCACCGTCTATTATGTGACCATAAAACTCGTGATCCTTCTGATCCTTGTGCGAAATCTCTATCCTCATCCTTTTAACTGCATTCCGTTGAACGTGAATATGATTTTTGGTACAAGAATGGGAGTAAACCTGGAATTCCTTTGTTGAATCCGAATAAATTATGTTACAGCTAGAAGGGAGCATGAGATAATGGAAGTTCATTTTCCTCATAAACGTGAAAACTTCTCATACTATTTGTAGTATCCTTGATGGTCGTTTTCTTTTACACCCCCAGCGCAAAGTTTTTCGATAAATCACATCGTTGGGGAATGTAGTGAATTAAATCAGCGCAAATTTAATAGAAATGGAAACTTGGTGTGGTAATTTTTGGAAAAAGGAAAAGAGGAATGGGAAGCATAAAGTAGCAAACCATTCTTTTAAGACTCATTAAATGTTACAATATAATCCAAATTATTTCACAATAGATCCTTGCTTGATTCCATCGGGAGTAGAGCTTAAGACTCCATGATAATGGTGCTTGTGTTGGTGGTTGAACTTAATCCTTTTGCAGTTGTATAAGTTACAATGTTCCATTTGTGTAGTATTATTCACACCTGTTTGATCCAACGATTCCTCAATCGACAAAAGAGAACCTGATTTGAATAATTTTTTGAGTGTTTTTTCATGAAACTTGACAAAATCGAAAATGGTTTTCTGTGATTTGAGATTCGTTAAGCTGATTTCAAGAGGTTTTCATCTGTATAACAGTAAATCACCTAAAGGTTGTTGAAAAGTTTTCCATCATTGGTGAGTTTTGTTTCAAATATTGATTCTCTACGATTTTCTACAATTTTATCCTGTTAAACTTGTGGAAAATCTGAACAAGTTTTATGAGAAAATTCAAAAGGTTTCGGACGTGATTTGTTGTATGAGTTATCCTTCGTGAACATGTCGAATGAGTACACTTCTAAAACGAAATTATTATGAATACAATAGTGAATAAAAAGATATAGATTACCTCGATCCATATAAGTTGCCTTTGATTCTTAACCGATATCTCATAGCATAAATTACGTGTTAATGGAACATTTCAATCTGAAAGTAATAAAGATTTGTTTTAGTTTAACGACTCGCAAAGTTATTTGCGTTATCACAACGCCATTTTGTTTGTTTGAAAGTTTTAAACGATTCCGAAGTTATTTCTTATGCAATCATGGAATACAAACAAGAAAACTCATAAAGGATATAGAATCGTCCACAGAGAAGATCAAGATACAATTTTGTGTAGGTAGAATCCTGGAAACAACACGAAATTTGCATCTCATCAGCATGCACCATTAGCTTCAGTTGCATAACTCGGAAACATTCTCGTTTTATAAGGACGAATTCATTTGGTTATTAACAGGATAACTTCCTGAATTTAAGGTGAACTTAAATCCAAAAAAAATGAAATTATTCGATTCCGATGAAGTTTCATTAACAATTTGTTTGTCTACGTTTTCGTCCCGTTTTCCTTCCTTGTTCTCTCAAACACATGGAGAACAAGGAAATTTGTAATGGCATCTTATCACAATGTCCTTACAAAAGAACGAAGAATAAGAAACAAGGAAACAAGTGTGGGTTCATGTTGGAACCACCACGTTCATGTTGGAATTAAATTTTTGCAAAATTGTTATTTGTAATTTCCAGTCACGTTTGCTCTAAATCTCTGGCACACTTCTATCCTGTCGTCAGGATATTGTGGAAGAAAATTTCATTGAAAACTTCCTTTAAAGTTTTGTATATATATGTGTTAGTGATTATGATAAGATCAACCTCCTTAAGTATTAAGAGCAGGTCCTTTTGATCCTTGTGAGAATTGAACGTTGAAAAATTTCCAACAGAAAAATAAGTTTCCGTCTGACCGGTTTGAACCGATTTCAATTTCAGATAAAACTCATCAGGATATTTTATCCTTTAAAAAAAGGGATCATTAAGTGGTACTGAATTTTTTAAGTGATTTATTATTATTGAATTTTCCTGTAATAAAAGGAAAACTTCCTTTTTAATTTAAGGTTAAAGTGCATTTCCTTTTGTTGGTCGTTTTAGTGAGGATAAACAAAATGTCGGACTGCATGAATCCAGGATCAATTTAACAACTAACTCACAGTCTCACAGTATCCTGTTGTGAAGGATATATATTTTGGTGTAATACAAAATTTCATCGTAAATCGAAAAGGACAAAGTGTTAACTGACGAAAACACCAAATTCGACAAAATTGAACAGCAAATGGTTGAATGTAGAAAATGAGGATTTGTTAAAATAATACAGTAAAATTTGTTTTAAAATCTTGTGTTTAAAGGTCCTTAAAAGGCTCTTAGGTTATTGGGCTATTAGCATAGCAAATAATGACGGGTTCGTATTGAGATATTTCGTATTTGAATGAATTGAAAATCTTGATAAGCTCGAATAATCTTCTGTTCAGGATATATTTCGATATCCTTTTGGAATGGAATGTCGGCCATTTGCATTTACTACTCCCATAGATTCGTTTGTTTGTGTTCGTTTTTGGAATATTGTTTCAAATTAGTCTAAACCTTCATAAACCTTAGATAACTCAAAGTTAGGTGTTTCACCTTCAAGATTTGCTTAGTTGTCTGTATCCTGGAATTTGTATTTATGACTTTATCTTGAATAAATTTAAGGACTTGTGAGTAGATTAAAATTCTAATATTCCCAAGTTTAACATATTTGATTCTAGTACTAACACATTCTTGATATCACGATTCCCATCAAGGACGAAACTTACAAGTGCTCGTCCGCAAATCACTTCCTGTTCCTATCGATTCCTGGACCGAAGAATCCTTGTAACTTCACTTAAATAATTAAATACAACTTCCTCGTTCGGTTTTAACTTTTGCTTCTTGTGTTAATTAAGTCATGAATCCTTGCAGTTATTTGGATGCCTTCAAAATCCTTTTTAATACCCTTAAAATCCACTGTTGGATTAGGAGTAGTCCTTAAAATATCTATTTGATGTTTATTTCAAAACACAAACATTTCAAAGTGATAAAAACAATTTTTATAACACGAAGTTGATCCTTAAAGCCAAGGGTCAAACAAGGAGTAACCTCAGGACGTGTTAATTGACTTTTGGTACAAATCATCCTCGAGAATTAATTACAAAAGTCATTTATTGCCTTGTTACGCCCCTGGACATCCAAATGGTTCTACACCACAGAAGCTCTCTGCTTTGGATGTGATGGTGTTAAATCCATCCGCAGAACTATCAGAATGAAATATGAAGTAACGGTGAGTTATCATTTAACACACACAGTTCAGCTTATGACTGATAGATGGCTTTGAATAAAATGGAGACACTTTTTTCGATGTGTTGTCTCATATGGTCAAAGGAGGAAATTTTGACAGTTGTTTGTTTGACGCCAATGCATGATGTGATGATGTTAAGACCATGAAAACTGTCAGAATATGGCTAATATGTGGAATTGTATACATGGCGGATAGATGGTTTTGAATAAAGTGGAGACAATTTCTTCCGTTTGTTGTATAATTTATTCCAGTGCTGAAATTTTGACAGTTCGTTTTCGGGTTGTTGCCATTTCAATTCAACGACTCGTTTCTCTTGGTTTTTTAAATTTTCAAACTTGAAACGTCAATATTTAAATTCAAATTTCTTTGATATTTTTGTCTACAAAAACTCGAGAATTCAGTTACCTCCGTTAGAGGAAGGGTGAAGCTTTTTTCAGAATTTAGAAATTCATTTGAGGAGGATTAATAATTATTATTTATTTAAAGTGAATAAATTAAAGTCAAACAAATAAAATAGAATAAAAACGAAAAATTGTTACAAAATGTGAAAGCTCTTCTGTGAAATTTTACTAATATTTTTATGGAATGAATTGGATGAATGTGCTACTATGTGCATGATGCTGTAGATGAAATAATTCCACCGGAAATGATTTTTGCTTCTGATGCAATTTAGAAGTGCATTATTTAAACAAATACGAACATTTTGTAGGAAAAAAATTTAAATAAACTTTAAAATCGATGAAACTCACCTGAAATGTGTTTTTTGTTTTATTCATTTCCATCATCAAAAGCACGGCAAAGAGATATCATTTACGTTGAGGTTATTCGTGTGAAAATGATCTGATTACATGCAGTGATAAGACAAATTAATTGTTAATTAGAGTAGAAATAATTTGAAATATAATTTCGAAGAATGTCTGGAATCAGTGTTTTATCAATAACCACATGAAGTGGATGTGTAGACGACGAGTTAAAGCTGTGTGATCTGTAGATATGAGGGAATTTTTAATTATCCTTGCAATATGGAACGGAGTCCTGGCTCAGCATAATCCTCATTTCAAGCCGAATCGAAGTGTCATTGTTCATCTGTTTGAATGGAAGTTCGATGATGTGGCAAATGAATGTGAAAGATTTCTCGGTCCGAAGGGATTCGGAGGTGTCCAGGTATTGGTTTGTTAATTAGGGATGTTGTGAAATCAATCGTTGTTTATTAGTTGTCGCCAATTAATGAACATATTCTTGTTCAAAATGAAGAATTCGATCATCCCTGGTGGGAGAGATATCAGCCGATGTCTTATAGAATCATTACTCGTTCTGGGGATGAGGATGAGTTTAGTGAAATGGTACGACGATGCAATGAATCTGGGATTCGGATTTATGTGGATTTGGTGTTGAATCATATGGCACGCCCAATGGATGAAATGATTGGTATTGGAGGCTCGTCTGCTAATGGCAGCATCTTGTCATATCCAGCTGTTCCGTATGAATCTGAGGACTTTCATGATGATTGTGCAATCGAGGACTATCAGGATGCTTATGAAATACGTAATTGCAAATTGTACTCGTTGCCTGACATCGACCACAGTCGAGACAGTGTAATAGAGATAATTCTGGAATTCGTCAACCATTTAATTGACCTGGGAGTTGCTGGCTTCCGTATCGATGCGGCCAAACATATCTGGCCACCTGATATTGAGGTGATTCCAGTGTTTTTTTTGCAGATTTTTCACTTTATTCTTGTTTTTCTGTAGAAATTGTCAAAAGGAATGAATGACTTGAACACACAGTTCGACTTCCCACAGGGAGGCCGTCCGTTCATTTACCAGGAAGTTATTGATTTCGGTGGAGAGGCGATATCCAAGTTGGGAATATTATTGTGTACAAAATTTGAGAAGGATTAAACGCTTTCCTTGTTTCAGGACGGAGTACAATAGTATAGGAGTAGTAACTGAGTTTCTGTACGGAGCTGAACTGGGAATGATCATCCGAGGACGATCGAATCTAAACGCTCTAGCTAATTGGGGATCAACAATGGGGTTCCTTCCTAGCCAAGATGCTCTTGTGTTCGTCGACAATCAAGACAACCAGCGTGGATCAAGTGGAGTTGATGATAGACTTATCACATTCCAAGAACCTAGATTGTATAAAACCGCCAACGCATTCATGTTAGCTCATCCCTTCGGGATTCCAAGGATCATGAGTTCGTATCAATTCAATTCAAGTAGTGATGGACCTCCTTCGGATGAAGATGGCAACATCATCCCACCAACATTTGATGCCGGCGATCAGTGTATCGGTGAGTGGATCTGTGAGCATCGTTGGAACGCCATTGCCAACATGGTGGAGTTCCGTAATGTCGCCCAGGGCGAAGAAGTCACAAACTGGCAGGAGGCTGGATTAAACCAGATCGCTTTCTGTTTGGGGTCTAAAGCCTTCATTGCCATCAATTCTGATCCCTCGTTCAACTTTATGAAACATGTCAATGCTTGTGTACCTCCTGGAACGTATTGTGACGTTATCAGTGGACATAAACTTGAAGCCGAGTGCTCGGGAAAGACAATAATCGTTGATGATGATCGACATGCCGCAATATCTCTACCTTCCAACGACAAGGAAATGGTCATCGCCTTCCACATCAACTCGAAGCTTTACTAAATTTTTAGTTTTTTTATTTTCCAGTTATAAAATAAATGTTTTTGTTGTACGAAAAAACCGGTTTTGACACATCATGATAGATAGATAGATTTATGAAAGTAAAGAGAAAAATTGTTGAGAACGTTTTAAAGTGGACAAGATTGACATCCATTTGTTCCATCTGTCGTTCGTTAGAGGAAATTTGAAAACTGGTTTTGACAAATCACGAAAATGGGAAACATATAAAACAAAGACAGGCACAAAATAGAGGAAATTCAAAAACTGGTTTTTGGTATATCACGAAAAATGCGAATTCTACCGGACTGGCTAGTTTTAAAACATTCCAATTGTATCCACCTGTCGTTCGGTAGAGGAAATAAGAAATTATTTTGACAGATAATAGCCGTGTTCTTTTGGTCATCGCTATCGAGT
Organism: Chrysops caecutiens; assembly: GCA_963971475.1. NCBI lineage: Eukaryota > Metazoa > Arthropoda > Insecta > Diptera > Tabanidae > Chrysops > Chrysops caecutiens. Next base: position 29,042,173 of record OZ020567.1, on the reverse strand, counting down.
ACAAAACTAGAGTAGCAAAAGAACGCACCGGACTTGTTCTCGATAGATTACAAACTTTTACCAACTTCACTTTATATTTATATGAACTTTTTTCGATTTTTTTTCATTTTCTTAGCCCTTGCTTGTATAAATTCCTCACATATTACTTGAATTTAAATTTTCAGATGAAATTAACTGAAAGTTTTGAAGAAAATGTGATTTTTTGGAATTTATAGGAAAATTTAGGTTCGCGTCAAGGAAAATAAACCATGCCGCCATCTGGATATTTCTAGCTCGCCCATTCTGGATATGCTGTTCAGAACTAGCGATCTAGTTCCAGTAATTGTTCAGAACTGGACTTGTTCTGAAGAATGTATGGGATTTGACAGTTCAGTTCTATTAGAGTGACTAAAAGAACACAGCTATTATATTATTGACAGGCACACATCTATTAAGAAAAATAAGAAACAAAATGGTTGTGAACTTTTCAAAAAAGTCTCCATCTGTCTTTCGTTAGAGGAAATTAAAAAATTTTTACAAATCACGAAACACGTGAATAGTAACGGCCTGTTGTTTAAAAATGTATTCGGCCACATATCCACCTGTGAAGGCCCTCAGAAGCCAATTACTTAAAAAATTCCTTAAAACCTTAGCGGTACACAAATTCGGTGAAAAATTTCTTGCATTGCGCAAGTTTCCGAAAAATTGGGGAAAATATTTGAGGGAAAGAAACTCCCTTAGAGTGTAAACCCAGTCACCGTGAATTGTATTCTGATAAACTTGTGATTTCGCAAAGGACCTGTCAGTGTTTGTCCGGATTCGGAACGAATCAGTTCGGAAATTCGTTTGATGTGAAGCTGGCTTTGATTCAAGGATATCCCAGACCCAGAAAATAATTCCAGGACATTGGGTTTTGCGGGTCCTTTCCCAACGAGTGGAAATTATCTCGCGAATTGTGTACGGAAGGATATTTTTATGATAATTTTTTTTTAGTTTTAAAAAAAAAGAAAAAGGATATAACAACACGGTGGCGTCCTTGTTTGTGGTGATGCTGGTGAATCGTTTGAGGTTTTATCACATTCCGTACTGTATCTGCGGGTAAACTTAGGAGGATGTCTTATCCTCTCGGTGTTATCCTTATTATTCTGGTGCGTGTGGTTTATGTTTCATTTAAAATCGTTTGACCTGTCAACTGCAATTAGCGGCAGTTTTCAGGACATAACTGTCGTGAAAGTGTTCCTGCTTTTGTTTTTTGAAAAATGTATTTATGGAAATTTTAAATTTAGTACACAACTTGTGGGTGAATTTTTTATCCTTGTATCGTCTTCAAAATTTTGAATGAAAGTGATCGTGTTCCTTTATAGTCCTTTAAAGGTAAGAGAATTTTTATTTGTTTTTAACGTTTATCCTTGAAGGTACATAACGCTATCCCTGATAAATTATTCATTTCACATTAAGGATAATTGCGAATGGAATTACTTAGAGGAAGATTTGTGCAAGTGACAAAACTTAATAAATAATTTTTATGTCCTGGAATAGTTTCGCAAGGATAACAACATTCTTCTTCTTCTTCTTCAAATTCCTTTTGTTCTGCAATAATATCATCGTGGCCGGGGTTGAAAATTTAATGATGCTGTTACCTTTTTTTATCATAAATTATTAACGAAAAGAATGATTCCTTGTTTGTCCTTTGAATCCTTCGGTGCAGCCGATGATTCCACGCTTGTATTTCGGCATTTTTAGTCCTTATGGTAATGTCCCGATCAAACCTGATGACGGTGTTTATAATGATGTCCAATCCATCTTTCAGGAAGTGTCTGTATCCTTGCGTAAGTACGTGAATTTCGAGACGAATCCTTTTCTTGCTGATCCCAAAACGAAATCCATCCTTAATAGTCTGTGAACATGATATAATGGGAATTTTAAGGTTTAGTAGGTTCTCCATTGACCTCTACGTTGGTAGATTTGTATCTTTCACGATTTCTTATAAATTTCTGTTAAAGGAAGCAAATCTGAGAAATATCCTTGAGGAAAAACTTTTGCCAAAACATTAAGGAAAATTGTTGAGGGAAAAAGGTTCAATTTGCTACATGTGTGGGAGATCGTTCAAGGTTTTTGTTTTTTAGTTATATATTGGATAACATTTTTCAAATATGAAGTGAAATTTTGAAACTAATAGCATTTAATGCCGAAATTTTCATAAACTACAAGGATATAAGGATCAGGATCAAAATTAGTTTCCATTACTTTGTTCACACAAGATGCAAGATTTGAAGAGCAAGACAGGAAGGACTTTTTACATAAGTTCCTTTCATTATTAATGACGTACATGTTACATATAGTGTCGAATATGGAGAAATCCTTGAGATTAACTTGAACATCCACCAAGGACTTTGGGTCTAACCAAAATTAACGTTTATCCAACACTCACATGAATGTAAATCAGGACACATCTAATGGCGAATATCCTTGATGTGTCTTAGAATCATAATCAAAACTAAATGATGTTAAATGCGTCTTAATAAAATCCTTCTTCACAGAATTCTAAAAAGGACACGATATTTGGATACAAAAAGGACTTGAAATATTATCCAATTTCCTTTCTTAGGTTTAGTCCTTTCACATTTCTTAAGAATTTCAATATGATATCCTTTTTCATATGTTCCATGTGCAATTTCAGTTTAACGTGATAAATACGAGGAATGCATATGTTTTATTTCAAGGATAAATTTGAACAATTTTTCGTGTTAAGGATAATATTGTAACATCCTGTAGATATTGTCACGTGTATATCATAAAACAAAAACCGATTTATATGAAGAAATTCAAGATGATATTGATGTGAATCGTTGCACGTTTTCAGGATGTGGTTTTGTGTCACGTTCCAAATCATAGTTATCCTTTAATCAAGAATATAATATGTAATAAGTTAATTTCAAGTAGTTGAGTGCTACAATTACCACAATAGGATAATGACACATTATTACACGTTTAAAGTTATTAACCTTTCAAGTAGTTGCATCGATAAAAGGAGATTATCCTTGCATAACCCAGCAAGAGTACAATTATCCTGAATACAAAGCCATGTAACACATTCTTGTTGTTAAATGGCAAATGTCTTTCATGTAAGGATAAATCCTTCACTTGCAGAGATTCTGTAGATTTCACAAATTATGAAGACAATAAGGCATAGAGTCCTTGGTCTACATTAAATCCTTATTTTATATTTTTCTTATTTTTCCTTTTTTTTTGTTTTTTAAAAAAAAACTACAACTGCAACCACTTCATTTCAATTGTTCGGTATTTCGTAAAATCCGTACACGCATACTGAGATACATGAAAACACATTTACAAGGACATGACATCCATTAAATTGTTTTTCGAGTGAAAAATTGACGTTGAAATCATCTTTTCCGCCATTTTAACACTTTCCATTCTAAATTGAGTTCGAGACAATTTCCTCTCTTCCTCTAAACTAAAACGAATAAGTCCTTTATAGAATACGAAATTATTTTGAGGAGTTAAGGATATCCCATAGTGGATGTCATCGATTCAGTTCAATATGTCAATTTGAGGGTGATGCATGACGGAATGAAATATTTTCAAACTTTGTGCCCTTCGAATTGAGTCAATTATCCTGTTACACGTTTAATGCTCTTGAGGATTCTTTTTGATAAACTTTCAAGTCCTTCGGTTTTTCCTCCAAACTTTTATTTGATTTTGTAACAAAACTTCATGGGAAAATAAAATTTTAAAAGTTTTTATAAAATCAATGTTCAGGACAATGTTGAATGTCAATAATAAAAGCCACAGGACTCTTCGCATTTTGATTGCAACTGAAAGAATGTTTCAAGGCTATAATTCAATCCCCCAACGTTCGAGGATCATTTCAATATCCGTAGATTTTTTTTCCTGTTATTCTGTTGCGGGGAGCATACCTACTATTCAATAGGATCTGCCGGATATCTTTCCTGGGCAAATCAAAGATGATTGAATGACATGGTCCTAGGATCCTACAATCTTGAATGTCAAATGTCCGCTGTGAGAAAGTCATTTTCAAGTCTACTTAAGTTGTTATTCTTGAACGTTTGGAATATCCTTAAAGATGATTTTATGTGTGTCTCCATTAACTTCACGCGAATGAGATTGAAGGATCGGCAGGATATAGCACAAAACCAAAAAAGTCAGCTGAGACACATTCAAGGTACAGGATGGTAAACGTCTGCTAATGAGACGATATGTCCGGATTTAAAGAAAGTTAAAGGACAATTCTACTAGGTTTGTCCTTGAAAACTGGTCGGAAAACGGACAATACTGCAGATCCATGTCCTTCTCTAGAGGATTTTATCGCATTTAATTTTGAGAAACGATAATCAAAAATTGATTAAATGTCACATGTCATTGTCCTGCAGAACTATGTCCAGTGCAACGAATGTTTATTTGAAAAAGGGATAATGAAAACAGCATGTTGTTGATTAAGTAAACTTCCAATGTTTAACACATGTTATTCATTTGGAAATTTTCAATTTTACCTTTGAAAAGGTGAAGGTGAATTATATAAAATACAATAACGAAATATATGCAAGTGTATATGTAAGTGTGAATAATGAAAATGAATCAAAATTTCGGTCTAAAGGTATGTACATGAGTCTCGTTTTAGTTTTAGTTATGTAAACAATTTCTAGGAAGTTTAACATCTGAAATTTGTTTCAAGGATGTTCCCAACAGACACTTTCTTATTACTCAAATTCACAGGATTCAAAGTTCTCAAAAAGGATTTTCAAATTAACTTGAAAACTTTTGTTTGCTTATTGATTTCCATTCGTTGGCTACGTGAACAAACATTAGTGAACGTGTGAAACAATTATCCTTCCTTAATGTCCACAAATGCAATCAGGATACACAAGTATAGCTTGGCTTCCATTTTGTGGATGTGACTCGACATCATGCATGCTTGTTTTATTTTTCTGTTGTGCCTTCGATCGGTATCTCATGATTAATACCTTAATCATATATATTTGTCAAGGGAATAAATGAAACCATGGACTTGATATATTATCCTTGATGATATCCTTAGTTTCATTGCATTAGTGTTGTGTGTTGGCGTGTGATTATGACCGGATCCTGTTTATTGAATTGCTCAAATTGCTCGGATATTTATGGACTTCCATTGCATGAAAGTCTAAATGATTGGAAGCCTCTATTTTCTACCGAAGGATTTTAATGGCTTTCCTTGCAAGTTGAACGTACTGAAACCTAACATTTCAAAGTTAATAAAAACACTAACACCATTTTCTTCCCCAGGATGTTCTATGAAAAGTTACCAAAATCCTTTTCTCAGGATCTTGTACTTAAAATCCAAAGCACAACTGAGGATTTGAATAAGGAATATATTCAAGGATATTCCAAGAATCGAAAATAAAACATATCACATGAATGAGAATATTCTTGTCACATTTTTCTGTGTTAATTGAAAGAGTTCAGCTCGAGATAATCCTTGGTGTTCCATAGTGACACATCCTACTTACACCAATCCATATCAGAACAAGGACTTATCACAAATAATTCCCATTTCATTGTTTCCCTTTTTGGTAATTAAGAAAAATCAAGATGTCCTTTAACTATTTATGAATGCTCACTTGAATAGACTTGACGTTTGTCATCAGGATGTCAAATTAATTACAAGCTCATTTATCAGGACACCATTTACACAAGTTCATCTCAAACGCAAATAAATCCCTTTTTTCGACGTTTTACAACGTCATTTTATTTAAGGACATTCCAAAAAGAAGTGTTGCTATAAAATTGTAAGGATAATAAAATCTCTGAGTCCTGGTGTTAATTGACACCGTCATATAGAGTTTTAGGATGTAACACATAAACAAGTACTCAAAAAATGTAATTGCTTCGGTTGGTTTTTATTAAGGACAAAATGTACAAAAGTCACAAAATTTTCAAATTCAAAGGATACTCGAAAGGATTTTTGTTTTACATATATTTCGTGACTTTTATGTTAAAGGATATTTTTGTCTACTAATCAGACATTCGTATTCGGTATTCATCGAACGAAAAAAATCTGTGGAAACTTGTATCCTGGCACGGACAAGTCAATTATCCTGTTATTGTTTATCGAAACGAAATTGTAAATGTGTATGTATCGAAAATTTTTTATTTGTCAATCAAATATTCATTATATGGTTAAAGGATAAAAAAGTTTTTTTTTCCATTTTTTATGGAAATATCCTTCTAATTCAAAAATGGAGTTTATGATGTTGTTTAGTGTAATTAAAATTGTTTCGAATTAATCGGTTTATCCTTGGTGTTGATGTGGGTTTAATTATTAATAATACAATTTAATATAAATACAAAGTTTCGCTGATATCACATCAACGTGCAAGGATAAATATTTAACGCAGAAATGTGTTTTACAATCACATGAACACAAATTTCATATTAGCGTGGGTGTTTGTTGTTTATTTGTTTGTTTGTTGGTTGTTGTGTGTTACAAATTTTCCAATTATCCTTTTTGTTACTAAACAAAAACTCAAACATGGCGAGTGGTGTTCAAACACTTGGATATGTTAAAGGATGTTTAATCAAACCACATTGAAATTGATTGAAGGATAATTTCATGTTGATGTTGAATTGCTCAAATTGTTCGTTTTTAATTGAACCAATGAAACGGAATTGTTTGAAATCACTTTCAAGGGTAATAAAGGAAAAATCAACGCATTAAGACAAATATTAGATATATATCCATAACCATCTCAGTTTCATTAAGGACAGTCAAAATTTTTGGTGTCAGGATGTTACCTCTCAAGGACAAGAAAAGGACATTCACTCCATCAAGGCAGACTTTTCAGAATTTCGTTATATTTTTAGTTGGAAATCTATACAGATCGTATCACCTGTCTGCTGCTCTGGAAGTTGTCCTAGAAACGTCCAGGAAATGTCCTTGCAACAGACGACCAAGAGGGAATTGTCCTGGAAGAGTGGTGGTTGTCCAGAGAGTATTTTTCCTACGATATACTCAGAATCCCTAGAATAAAGTCTCAAGTGTTTAGTTTAGAAGTTATCCTGGAAGTATCCTTCAAATCCTTTTTGTAATTTTCCTCGAATTCTCAATGGAACGGGCAATAACTCTTCACTGAAATTCACTGAACATTTTTACCAGGATATATATTAAGAATATTTCAATCAGAATCTCATCATAAAATTTTGGAAGTTATCTCAAAATCTTGAAACTTTTAACAAATTTCGGAGAAATCTGGAATTGGAAGACTGAAACTTTCAAAGCATCCTTTCAATTACTTGAGGTTTTCGTTGGACCATCAAGGACAGTTGAAATACCAAATCAAGAGTAAGCTCATAGACTTGTCCTTGAACTCTCTGATATTGTGAATTTCTAAGGAATCTCGAAAAGGTACTCAGGATTCTGGAATCATTCCTCAGTTGACTTGAGGCTGTCCAAGGAATGTCTAGGACATTTAAAATATTGTTTCACCAACAAGTTCCAATGGATTTTTAGAGGCTCTGGAAATTCTGGAAATCAGTCTGGAATTATCGTTAAATGAATTTGTTCCTCAATTACCTAATTTTACATTATAAAAGATTCGCAGGACAGTGTAAATAAAATCTCAGGTGTCCAACTCATGACTGAGAAAGTTTGAATTATCCCTTTTCTTTGGTATGTCCAGCAAAAATTATTTCAAACATTGACTTAATAAATGCCTGAAGAAATAACTCAGGAACATGTCCTGGAATTGTCCTGTAATTATCTTGCAGTCATTTTTGTGACTTCCCAAGATGGAAAGAATATACTCTGGAAATTGTCCTGAAATCATCACTCCTTAGAATGTTCTGCAAAAAGTTGTTTAAGAGGCAACCATGGAATTGTCATTAAATTTTTTAAGGGTATCCTGACTCAAATCCTAGCAAATCGTTCTAACCGTCTGGACCTTATTTGAGGAAGTCGAAAGTCTCACTGATTGAACGTATAAGAAGCACCTCTTTATGTTTTCTTTGAAGTATGACTATATTCATTTGAGATTTTCCGTAAGATGTCCTGCGAATAGTTCGTCAAAAGTTGATCCAAGGAATCGTCCTGCAAATGTCTTTAACTTTTCCAAAGATGTTCTGTGGGACATTGCGTAAATAGTTTTTCTGCAATGTATCCTGGATTGTCCCTAAACGATTTTCTTGGAGAGTTCTGCAAAAATTTGTCCATGAGAGACCCCTGGAAGTTCTTGGTTACATTTATCCTTCAAATAATTTTCCACGAGTTGACTCTGGAACTCGTGCACATCCTTATTGATGTATCGCACTCTACGTCCTTATTGATTGAGCGTATAAGAAGCACCTCTTAAGGTTCTCCTGGAAGTTTTATTAAATCAATTTGAGATTTTCCGTGGGATGTCCTGCAAACAGTTTCTCAAGTGTTGACTCTAGATTGAACATTGCAATGTACCCTGGATTGTTCTTAAATTTATCCTTCATTGTGAGTACTGGAACTTTTCCTTGACGTGTCTCTAATATGCAAACAATCAAGCAAATATGTTGTTTCTCAAGAAGCTGACTCTGAAACTCATTGCAGAAGTAAATAGTTCCTCGAGAGTTGACTTAAGAACTTCACAACCAAAATATCAGAGAAAACCTTATTGAAACTTTTGTGGGAAAATGAGATGCGAATGTACAGGTTGTTTTCATGGGTTATCCTTGATCCAAGAACACTGCTGCAGGCATTCATTATTAAGAGGTGACCTTAGATTTTCCAGAAACAACAATTGACTTGTAAAACATCTCAGCGCCTACGCCGCATTACCATTTACGATCCAGAATTCAGAATAGTAAATTTTATTACATCCACACGCAAGCAATGAAAATAAGGGAACGTTCCATTGCGACGAAGGTCAATAATACTGTGCCGTGCAAGTCACCAATTTACGCTAAAACCGAAAAAACATCAACAACTAAAAGTGCTTTTAGTAAATTTTAATAGAAACCTGAGCTTTTTGGATAATCCTATTAAGGGCAAAAATTGGATTTCACCGAATTAATTCCGAACTAAATTGAACATTCCAAGATACATACCCGTACTGTACAATTCCACGATTTTTGGGAACTGAATCCGGAAAACTTGGTACAGCCAAAAAATTTTTAAACACATTCAATGGAATTTGGAACAGATTAAATCTACATTTGTTCAGGGACATTCCTCAGAGACCCACTTCCACTTCTTCTACTTTAACTTCCACTTCTAATTCTACTTCTACTTCTTTCTACAGTCCAGGAGACTTTCTCTATGGAAATCGCAACTGAATTTATGCAATGGATTAGAAATTTTTTCCCTCAACTTAATTTCATATTCAAGAGTGTAAATGTACGTGAAATAAGGACACGAGGGGCTAAACTTCATTATTGCCAAATTTAACTCGAAATTAATGTCACGAAAGTCGAATTTATTAATCTACTTCCGGTTAAAAAGTAAATTTACCAATTTAATTCGAAAGAAAATGAAATAAAAAAGAAATTTCGTTTAAATTTCCCTCCAATCCCTGAGGAAGATCCTGAAGACAAGAGGAGCTTCTTATCCTTGAATGGTTTCTTTGTGGCGGATAAACTTTTTTTTCGTAAAGTCTTTGGAAAATTAAGAAGTTTCCCTTTTTGAACTTCATTCCTTAATATTTTTAATAACTTCACTTTATTATTGAGGCTTGGTTCGAGGGAACAAAAAGGACATTTTAATGGACATTTAATTTTTTTTTACCCAATTAACGGTTTGTTACTTAATTGAATTTTTTTTCGCTCTCGGCTTAAGAGGTCAAAAGGCGAATGGACTTTTAACTTTTTGTGTAGCTGACATTCGCAGGATTTTCCAGGACTTTGTCCTCAAGAAATTCCAGGTAAAGCATCATGTGATGATTCTGCTTCAAAAGGACACACGTCCCTCGAAATATGTTAACCTCGAATTATTTCGTCTGTACACTTGAAATGGGACAAAGCTGGATAAAAGGATTCTCTGGGGAGACATTCATACCTCAATTCTAGACACAATGAAAATGTCACTTTGTTATCATAGTTGTCCTCAATTAATCAAGACGCGCCCAGACACAGACATGTCCTTGATTTGATAGAAGCATGAATTTTAATATCGCACTCAAGTACATTTTGTGTTTAAATTCCCACAAGGACCTTTCATTTGTCATGTTTCATGTCACTATAAATTCCTTGATTACTGACTAAAAAGTCCTTTTTCGGTATGAGATACTACAATGTGTGAGTGTCCTTTTCCACTCAAAGTCGAACAGGTTGTTTTCTGGCATCAAGTTGAACCACACCGGAAGGAAGGAAGTGGTGTCAAACGATCACCTGCAGAAGTGCAACAAGGACAAGGATGTAAGAACACTTTAGAACGTTGTTCATGGTGCCATTTTGAAATGCGCCATTTTGTTTTCATCAAGACTCTTACAACGGATTTGAATAATTTCACCGTTAATTGTGGTATTGTGTGTTTTCTTTATATCCTCAAGTTTAAATTTCAAATTAGCTAGGTTAGATGGCAATAAAATTGTCCACAGATGGCGTTAGTGCATTATGCAAAAATAGTGGATTTAGAATTTGTAAGTAAACTTATCGGAAGTTGGCAACTATCGCAGACATCATCGAGATCCTTCTTCTTTACTAAAGAAGAAGATAATGTCCTTAAGGACATTTTCATGCACTTGAAGAAATTACCTACTTCACTGTGAAATTTTCCTCTCTCTTCCCTTCACTTCACATCATGTTACATTCCACTTGTCCCGTGATGACACATGACATATCCTTGACTTTTTGAACTTTCATCCTTGATATACTCGAAGCTATTGTGATATTATCGGATTTGAGGAAAACTTCAGCACAATTTGAAGTTTGTCGTGATTTCATTATCATATAATTATCATTTCCCCATGTAAGGACATGCACTGAAGGACCTTACTGATAGAAGTTTTTGATTGAAAAATTATTCTATAGCTTATGTCGTGTCGTTTGGAACTTGTTTGGACAAACTGTCATCGTCACAGTTTATCCTGTTTCGCTGACACAAAAACACTTATCCTTGCGGTTACATTGATGCATTACGAAGGATTTATTATCATCCTTAGAACTTTTACGTTGATGCCATTCTTTTTATACTGCTCGTACACATCAATGATATGTAGGTACATACGTGAAGTTCAGCTTTCAAATTAAATTGATTATAAGGATATAAGGATATACGACTCTCCAAGGACCTTCAAATATTCCCTCAAACTTGGAATCAATAAATAATTGATTAAATTCAATATTCATAATAACGATCCGACAACATGGTGGTAACGGGTTAACCCGAAATGTGAATATTTCAACAATAACCAAAAACAGGATGATATGAAAGTGTTTTACCGGATAAATTATAACACATCCTCGGATGAATGGAACCAGAATTTTTTTTTTAAAGTTTTTATTTTTCATTTTTGTTCCAAACATTATGGATTATCTGTGGAACTGATTGAAAGTTTCAGGTTAATTGAATTTTCAGTTTGAGTTGAAAGTTCGGTCGCAGGTCGATTCCTTAATTAAATAAAAATCACTTCACGTGAAACTTTAATTAAACACGAATAAAACGGGGTTTATTTTGAGATAAACAGGGAAAATTCCAGTTGTGGATGGAGATAAAAACTGATTTGCTTTTTTATTTATTGATGAATTTCAATTATTTTTTAAAACTGCTTTTGTTTTTGAAAAATATTTCTCATTAAGGATGCGTTTACCATAAATCACTTTTCAGAAACCTTCCAATTAGTTCGGACTTAAGTCAGTCACCAAGTTAATGCACAAGAGTGAAACTTTCAGTTAATTTCATCTGAAAATTTAAATTCAACTAGTTAGTTGAAGGATAGTTATAGGGATATGTTTAATCCAGGATGTATCAAAATGTAAAAATGTCCAAAAAATTCATACAAATGTGAACTGAAGTTGGTTGAAGTTTGTAATCTATCGAAGGCAAGTCCGAGATGTTCTTTTGCTTCTTTCGATTTGCTCTCACACAATAACGAAAATGAGTTCAAAGCAAACTTGATTAATTTCTTCCGTCATGGGAATTTGTGAATGATTACAGGGTGATTTTTGAATTTCATGAACGTGTCACAGTATAAGACTTATAATAATGTCATTCACATTTTTTCGCAGGGTGATAAGTATGTCATGTTACGGTGAGAATAGAAATTATTACAAAAATGTCCTCTCATTTACCCCACAGGGTGGTAACAAACTCCTGTTACTTGCTTTACTTAAAGGACAAGTGATCAAATTACATTGGTTATTATAGAGAACAGTGTTACAATAATTTTGTTTATAGTCTTCTCACAGGGTGATTACTAAATTACAAATTATTTTGATTACAGAAAGTGTTATAAAAAAATGTCGTTCTCATTTATGAATGAAACTCCTAAACATTATCGTCGCTAATAAATTTCATTAGAGAATTTATCGACTGGAAATCGAACGATTTTGAAAATTAAATGTCCGTGAAATAATGAGTATTAAATCGAAATGACACCATTTTGTGTTGGTAATAATGATTGTGGATAATCAAATGATAAATGTTATTTCAATGAAAACAAAATTTGAAATGAAATTTCATTTGTGTAATTGAGAGATTTTTGATAAATAAAACAACAAAATGGTTTCAATAGTGAAATAATTTAATTAACACAAAAACTAGGGAAGTGAACAATACCGCGGGAAAATGAACAAAATCCCATCATGAACACGCAAGTGGGTAGTTGCTCTTGAGCGTTTCGTAAAAAGGACTTCACGTTTATCATGTGTTATAATATTAATTGAGACGTAATTTCGATGCAGAATCGATACAAAGCTAAAGGAATCAGGATGTCTATTTTCAAAGGATACTTGTAATCAATTTTCTCAATAAATATTGAACTGTTCCCCACAGTACATCTGATAATTTGTTGAAATTTATTCAGTATTGATTCAGAAATTCACCATTTTCTTGTCTGCATGTCCTGCAGAAATGCTAATTAATTTATCCTCGAAACGTTAACAATAGGGAGTCAATTGCAAATGTGCATGTAGAGTTATTCCAAATGTAAGTTTCGAAGGACAAAATAAACTGCCACAAACCGAATGAATAAGTCATCTTGTTGTGGGGCAAGTAGTAATTTATTCATGAAATTGGAAAAAATTTCAGGACACAAAAAGAAGAATAAGAAGTAGTCCTGGAATTTACGACTCCTCATGCGATAAAATACAAAAGCTCGTTTTTACACAGTGTCCTTGCAAATTACACCAGGACAAGAATGAATTATAAATCCTTGCGAAAGGATTCACCTGGATGTGATACACAAGAACTGCACGTAATCCGTATGTGTGTTAACTTCCAAAAAAAAAAGGATAATTAGTTTTTTTTCGGTTTGTCTTGCAATGACTTTCAGTAACGTGATCGCTGGAAGTTTCTAAAACTCATTAAACACTTCTACGATTTCAGGATGTGAAAATTTCCATTTCCCTGCAATCCGAATCGCCGCAGGATACTCAGAAATTTTGTTTAGGAAAGTGCTGCAAAATTTACTCAGTGTCGAGTTTGTCTCATTTGAATTTTTTGCCAGGATAACAAGAAGATTTCAATTTTCAAAACATTTTCCTGTCGTCATAGAGTGTTTGTTGTTATTAATTTAAAATTTAAAATTTGACATTTTGACGTTTCAAGTTTGCCGACATTTCGAATTTGAAAAAGAGCCATCTGTAAGTAATTTACTGAATTACATATGATTATGACATTTTGCTTCAAGAAATCATCCTTGAATCCTTTTCATTAAACATCTAATAACATGAATTAATCGATACTGGCAGGATAACAAGGACATGCAATTTTCGTAATAGAAGAAAAAATGTTATGAAACATAGAAATTAATATTGATAATCGACAAGGGACGAAAAGGATCAATGATTTTCCTTTCTAGACCTCATGTATGCCAGGACATATTTACTGATATGGTCCGATTCCTGGTACTCCCAGATACTTTGTGGGTATAATTACCATAAAAATAAATGTGTATTAGTGTCATGAGCCTTAATATTGTCATTGAGTATTTGAACTCATCATCCCAGGATTCAGTAGCATTTTGTATGTCCTTGTTTGTTGTTGTTCCGTAGTGTAATCATAAAAAACGACGATGCAATGATAATGGTGGACCGGATTTGTCCTGAAACAAATTTTTCGGGGATTCACTGTGTGTTGGTTTATGTTTGTGTTGCTAAAGGCCTTTAGAGTTCATTACTTTTATCATGTAATACCCATCGCCATGCTTTTGTGGGTCAGAGGTGAATCCTTTGACTTAGGACCGGGAAAAACAGGCTTAATTTTGACCCCATCAATTTTGGCTTTTATTTGTTACCATGTGGATTAACAAAAATCTGTTCTTCACAACCACTGATAAACTTGAGTACTCGCAAGGATAATAAATCAAGGATTACATCACAGGATCTGTCCTCAATTTTGTTTTTTTCGAATTTTTTTTGAAGGTTAAATTATCTGCTGGTTGGCTGTTTAAAGGATATGCGGTTCGGCATGAAGTCCATCAATTACTACGACAACAAAATGACGAATGAATCTATTTTCGAAGAGTTGTGTGTGTTTTTTTCCCAGATCCTTTTCGTCCTGACATCTGACGGTTTAACGTTGTATTAAAATCATTGTTCACATTTATCAGCCTACACAAGTGTACTAAGCACAGGATAATGTCCAACAGTTGTTGTTATACAAAAAGGACATTTGATAAATTATCATACACCAAATGCGATTTTGTATAACATGTCTTCCATTACAGTTACAATTGACAAAGGATTAAATTATTTAATATTTGGTTGATGTATGTACCATACGTCATGAGCACACAGGATGTGTAGACATCTTGGAAGTGTCAGCGTTGTAATCAATTTCAAATGGCTTCCAAATTGTGACATTTGGAAATTTAAACATGGCTGCCATCAAAAATGGCGGTGTATCGAATCAAAAAAAATTTGATTAGAGCGAAACAATTTTATTCGCGGGAATTTCTTGAATGACAACAGGGTGATTAGTAAATTTTATTTTTTTGAGTTGCTAAGGTTATCTCGTATCCCCAATAGACACGTTAGTGTTTTAAGAAAATGAAAAAACAATTAAAATTTATTGTTTCTATGAAATTCTGTTATTTCTGTGGTAAACATGGCTGCCCAACAAAAATGGAAGTGTCTAAAATCATCGTTCACAAATATCCTGCAGGATAATCAATCATCATGAAAATGCCAAGTCATTTATTTTTTGGGAGACACAACATTCGGGGGGAAGGAGACAACAACATTCTCCCAGCAACGTCATCGTAAAATCATTCAACAAAATTTGATGAACATGTTAACGTTGTGAACCCTATCGGGATATGATGGTTATGTATATTAAGGATATTTTCGCGTTGTTTTTGTTTAATATTAGAAACAATATAACAAGGATAAAAGTATAAAAATAAAATGAAATATAAATTTTGTACTTCACTGGATGCAAACATAAAGTAGAGAGAGAAAAGCTTGTGTTCTTTAAAGGATAATCAAATAATAAAATATTTTATATAAGGATCATGAAGCTTTGCACGTGAACATGATATCCTTTTCATGTTTATTCCATAAATCATCAATCAATTTTATACAAAGAATATAGTTCTACTATAAGGTTAAAATAAATTTATTAAATCTACCTGACTGTGAATCAAATTGATTATGTTTGTGAAAGGGAAAATATTGTTGATATTGATAAGGACATTGAATTAAGAATTTTAGTTTAATTTTTTTTCGGTAAAAGTAAATTTGCATTTCGTCCTTAAAAGGATAAACTTTTCATGGACATTTGGTTTTAGTTTAATTTAGAATAGAAAATGAAAATGACACACATATCCACTCAGACACATGTGTAATATAGATATATAATATATGCATACATGCACATGGTCTTAAGGATAAAGTTGTCATAGAAGTTGTAATGGAATCCAAAATGCAATCATGCTTGAATTTATCCTGGAAAGTTTCCGGTTCAATACGAATTGATACAAATTTTTCAGGTGTATTTATTCTTATCTTTCGTTTTGTGAATGAATTCATTCTGGACATCCTTTTTGTGTATCTTAAGGATTTTTGGTAATAGAATTTACTTGCATCAAGATGGGTTATTCTGGTCGATTGAGTTTCATTTCACTATCCAAAATGGATGACTAGAAGTTGATAATTTAGATTTATTTTGAGGTAAAGGTTCTATCCACGTATATCCTTGAATTCACCTTAATCCACTTAAGGAAGTCAAGTGATTCAACACCCACGAAACCCACGTTGTAAGGATTCTTCGTGGGAATCTTGATGGGATTCTCCAACTCATTCAACTATCGTTCAACTCGTTCAATTTGTTTCCCACAAACTACTTGAACTGGATTCAACTTGGATTGGTTCCACTTTCCGCTACGAACAAGTATATCAGCTCATCTGGGGATCAAATGAACTGAATGCCAAAGAGTCAACGTTGAAGACATCATTGCATTTGAATTGATGACACTATTAAGTGGATTTGAATTGAGACTGTGTGAAGCAGGCGAGAGCAAATCAATAAGGACTTCTTGAAAATTGAATCACCACCATTTTTTATTTCACTAAGGATTCATTTCAGGAAACTTTGAGAAAACGTGCAGAAATAAGGGATGTAAAAATCACGAGAAAACCTAATTTCTTCAATTAATCCCTTACAAAGTTTTCCTTTGGACTCTACCAAAATTCCGAATTCAGGGAAAATTTCAAAACTTCCGGTTGTATAAGATTTATTAAACTGTAGCTACAATTTCGTGTAACACATTTTCTACATTACATGATCCACCTTCATGTTGTTAAGGTTTTTGTCCAGGACAAACTTTGTATGAAGACTATTGAACAAGTTTGACCATTCTTTGTCAAATAATTCACCACAATTCTTTTGACTATCGTCCTTAATTTTGTGATATTGTTAGTTTTTGTCTTAGAACAATTTTCACACCAAAAACTTTTTGATACTGAAGGACAATCGGTTGTCGTGACCATATTAAAGGGATTACAGGATAAACTTTTTCGATTCATTTTTAGTTTTATTTGTGTTTCCTGGTCTTTATTGGTTGTGTATGTGACAAAAATTGCACGAATAAAACTTGATGAATAGAAATTAAAACAGTGTCATAGATGCTATTGGAATTTTTACGCTTTCATTTCATAAAGGATAAACATAAAATGGTTCTCGTTGTCACAAAATGATTTTCTCCTCATAAAAACCGTTATAATAAAACTGTGCAAGGTATTAGTGAATTTTGACAGTATTAAATCACAAGTAAATGTAACAAATGAATATTTTCTTATATGATATATGCATTAGTATGTGCATCAGCATGAGGAAACAAATGCTAGGAGGAGAAAAGTTTTGTGTTTTCGAATACAAGTGCGGACAAGATCTATCAATGTGTCCGATTGTAAGTAAAGAAATTCATCGTTTTTAAATCACTCTGTCGTTGGTGGCCCTCACACTGCGTAAGGGAATTGAAAGAGTGTGCGCGTGGTGTATTCTTGTTTCTCACCGTTGCGTTACAAATTTCTTTCGTTGAAAATTTACAAATTTGGGATTTTTGAAACTTGATAAATTTTCGAGCTACTAAAGAACTGACAGTAATGAATGAGTTGATGGCACCATATTCTCACCGCAAGTGATTCCTTGTTATCCTCCAGAACGTTCAAGGAACACTTCCACAAAAACAAATGATCTGGTTTTTTGTTATTGGATCCCCAGTTCCTATTTTGTTTTTGAAGAATTTAAATAATTTATAAAGGTATTCAATATACTAAAAATAAGATTAAAAAATATAAAATTTCAAGGATGGCAGGTAGAAATAATTGAAGCCGAGGCCAAAACACATTTCCATTCCTGGTATGTAGGTTTCATATCTCTGCTTGGAATTTTAGAGGGATAGAAAAAAGAAGTATTCACCGAGGAGAATCAAACCTTGTTTTAGATTATTTTTTGAAACAATTCATTAAGAAACATATAAGAAATATTAATTTAATTGAAATTAATTTTAGAAGAAGCTAGGTTTGCCACTTTTTCAGAGATGAGAGAATTCGAGTTGATTCCTTCAAGTTGAACAAACTGAATTAACTATACTCTTTCACACTCACTTTCATTCAAGTGGTGGCACACTGGAAAATTTCCACTTGGAATTCCAGAGGCGTAACAAAATGAATTCACTGAATTCATTCGGCCTAGATTTTTTTACATTCGAATTTATGACATACATAACAGTTTGAAATATTGTAAATTACATAAGCAATATCACTAACATTCCAATAACACTTGTATATCACGTTGAAAATGGTAGTAACCAAAATAAAAAAATATCGATGGAAACATTTAATAAATCATAAAAACGATGAAAAGAGATCGTCCTTTTCGTCCTTCCGCTTGGAAATCCCTTTTTTTCTCTTCTTCCAGCTTTTGTTCATTTCAGGATATCATGTTGGAGTTTATGAAAAAACCTTCATCCCAAGGGTAGCTCAGTTGAGTCGTTAGCTTTTTATAGCCTTCATTCGTGCTATGAAATATGAAGCTGTGGCGTGCATGGAAAGCCAAGGAAATAAAATTTTTAAGAAAGGATTTCCCATTTTTGTTCTTGTTGTTCGTATATTTCTACTATATGATCAATGTGATTGTGTGTACCCGGAAAAAAATATATATAAAGGGTTGGAGCTGAGTTCATCTTACCTTTCCTTTTTTGGTGTTATGAAAAAAATTGAAATTTTCCGGTGAAAATTGGAAATAATTTGCCGTGAAAAACAAACCATGTCTCCATGGTTGTGGGGACAAGTTGAAGTTCAAAAGGGACATTTTTCTTACCATGGCAACTGTCCAAATATGTGTCAAAATCAGGTTTCAACTGAATCCCTTTTTAATATATTCAAATTTTCATTTTCAAACATGAAATATTTTCATACTAGTGTAATTTAAGAAAAATTTTCGTCCTTTTTCGATTGAAATTTGATTCGATAATTAAATTGTATCCTCGTGTCTGGTGTCTATTTGTCGGCATAATTTTCAATTTGTAATCAATTTTTCACATTAATTATCCTTTTATTAACATCACGTTCTGCTAGATGTAATAATAATGTCCTTTTAACTACCACAATGGGGTCAAATTTACCATGAAAACAACAAATTGTCTCTTTGCCGCGGATATTGATCATTTGAAAATTGAATTTTTTGGCGCCACATGCCCTGTAACCGATTTAAATTACAGTCACAGATATCCTGGAATTGATAATAAATAACAAGACTTTTTATTTTACAGGATTCAATTGAGACCAATTCGTTCCACATGGTGTTTGTTAAATGGTAAGTACTTTTCGGAAAGTCCTTTACCAAAAAATATACATTCAACAATAAAAAATATCCTTAACAATTTAATGCTTTCTACAACATCACATTTCAAAGGACCTTTAAACAGGATGTAAATTCATTTTCATTTACAGGCAATTCAAAATCCTTTTTACAAGAAATTGAAAAAAAAAGGATGAAAGACAGAAAAGTTTTCTAGTTAGATTCCTTTCCGCAGGACCTCTTCAACTACTACATGACCCTGCTCGAGTTAAAAGGGTTTTTCGTAATCGTAAATTTTCGCTTTTTAACTAGTTAATTTGTGAGTCCTTTTAAGTCCTTTTCTTCGAAGGGATAGCATTGTGATGAAATTTATTCGATCCCATTTTAATAGGGACAATTTTCGAATCAAATTTCAACTTTTGCCAATGTGAGAATTGGAAGGACATTTTTACTTATCCTCATAGTTCAACACTTCTTCCGGAAATCTTAAGGAAATTCTTTAAAATTTAAGATGAAAGCACAAGGACTTACACTTTGAATAAAATGTTTCCTGTGAAAAGGATTTAACGGAAGTACGAAAGACTGTAATTATGTAAGACACGTTTCACGCAAATAACCACCTGCTCAGCGTATTTTTTCGTGGATTCACCTGTAATTAATAGCAACAAACGAGGGATGATTTTGCTCTGCTTTTGTTAGATAAAATGGAGAAATTAAGGTTTAAGCAGCTTAACGTCCTCTAAATCATCGTAAAAGGGATTCATCAAGTTGTAGTGCTTAGTGTCATGATGGTTTTTGTTTTAATAAATAAAATAAAATTTGTTATTTAAGACAAATGCGAGAGAAATTTTTAAAATTCAATTTACTATTCGATACAGTACACAAAATAATCATGAGATTCAGCAAATGACTAATAGATGGCTTTGAATACAGTAGAAACATGAGCATGAGGAAGTAAATATTGTGTAAGGCATGGAGCGAACGTTAGAATTCTACTTTACTGCTTGCCAGGTATATGCTCTTACCACTGACCTACCACGAGCACATTTCCGTCATCATGTTCCATACGCTCAATACGTTACAATTCGAGTCGCCAGAGAGAAAAAGTAGAGACCCAATGGTGTGCGGACATTTTGACAATTGCTTGTTTTCAAAACATATTTTTGCATTATATATTCCATTAACTTGATCCTTGAAGAATAATCCCTTAAAACAGTTAGAATCGTTTAATTCATGAATACTGGCAGCTTCATGTGGATGTTACATTTGTCCAATGGACTGGTTACAGTCATAACGAAAACTTGTTGTACACCTACATAATAAATGCAGTGCAATGTCCTGGCAAGTAATCTCTAGACTTAGAATCATAAAAATAGTTGACGAAAAAGTGAAAAATTTAAAAGGTGAAAAAATTCCAGGACAAATATTACAGACAAGTAGTGAAAACCTTCTCCTGTTCCTTGTCGTCTTAAGTGTTTGAGTTGAAGTTTGCCAAGATGCTTGCTCCTGAAATACACTCAGCTTATCATGAATTCGTCCTTATCCAGGAATGTGTCAAGTTGACAGCACAATAATTTGTCAAATAATGAAATGAGGAACATTCCGGAGGAGTGCAACGTGTAGCATGAAATCGATTCAAAATATATCGTGCTAAAATATCCTTTTTTATCAAGGATACTTCACCTGAATGTTATCATCACGTTTGATCGAAATAAGAAAGTTAGTTTCCCTTAAAACCCAAGGAAATAGTTAACTCGTATAGCAGCAATACATCATGTCCCTAAGAGAGTATAAAAAGGAAATATCCTTTGTGCTATCAACAAGCCTCTTCACAATATAAAACCAATGAATTCATAATAACCCACCTTTCATCATATTTTGTATCCTTTCTAACTAGTCAAGGATACAATTTTTTTAATCAACAACGCAGTTTATAATAAACAAAACGAACGAGATAATAGCTATCCCTAAAGGATATCAATACTATAAATCTTCAGTATATACTTCAACATGTCTGCCAATAAGTTTTAGTTGTTTCAAAGATTATAGCTTATTTTACTATCCTTGCCAGGATACAATAGTTACTAGTGGCCGTAAAACACTTCCCTACAGCAAGGAGACTTTGATATCCTTTTTAAGGCACAAATCGATATTTGATCTTTGGCGAGTATAGCTCCTTGGGAATTCTTCTGTGTTCTTAATTAACCTCTATTTGAATAAATTTCAGATCCTTGAGACAATCCTACGGATTTCGTGTTTGACATTTGATTGAATTTTCACCATCCTAGAATGTCCTTCCTTTTTAAATATTCCAAAGCCATTTAAAATCGACGTCCCTTGAATATCTCAACAATCTGTGGCGTAAACAAAAAGTGCTTTATTCCGTTTTCAACAGGAAACAGGAAGAAATCTTAATGTCCTTGTGTTGGAATAGGACACAGGTGAAATACAAAGACAGAGAGTGGGGTCAAAATTCAGTGGTTGATTTATTCCCTCAACACGCGGTAGTAAATGCAAAATAGGAAGTAATCCAAGGACTGTGAAAGCCATAAAAATGTTTTACAAAATGTTATCCTTGTAAGGATATTTTCTAAGATACCGACTGTGTACTGGATTTTTTCTTTTTCGTTTCCTTGTGATGATGGCAATGTTTCACGGTATTCCCTGTTCTAGATTAATGGGGACATTCCTCCTGGACTCAGGACAATTTGTTGAGGGATTGATTCAAATCTAAATTCGTTTCCACTTCGACGGAATTGAATTTGATTTCATCCCTCTCATAACTTTTGAACGCGATATCCAATTGGTATACGAGTTATAAATGGTAAGAAGGGATGTTAATAGCTTTCTTTTTTATTACTTTTATCAACTGAATATTATATTGTTATTGAGATATCTCATATTAAATAGTGATGTGACAAAAGTTGCTACAAAATTCATAAAAATTTATTTGGAATAGCTTTATTTTCCGGCATGAATTTTTTGAGTTTAATATATAAAAAAAGATAAAAGTGATCATTTCAAGCCCATATTGTATCAAAAACATCAATATCATATGCAAAATTATTGAGATATTGGAGTTTGCATGATAGCAACATTCCAGTGTTCTTTCATATAACTTCTAGTTGCCACAATCAATAATAAAAACTTTCACCAATCCTTATAGATAATAAAATTAACTATACAATTTACGTAACATATATTCAAATTGGGCAAGTATTTTTCTAGAGATATTGGAGGTCGTATTATAATGACATAAGATGTAATACTCTAAGTGATATCACATTCATTTGGATTGAAAATGTGGATCTGGAGATATTGTAGCTCATAATGGGTTTAAAATGATTTTTGGAGTGTACTCGCTTTTTCTCCCATAACTCTTATAAAAATTTCTAAAGTATCACATGTTTTATATGAGTAGATGGAGAAAAAAATGTTTTAATACATTTAATTCAGAAAACGTCTTTATAACATATGGTTATTGAGATACACAAAGTTAAATTCAAAGAGCTACTGGTCAATTCGGAATTGTGCCACCATGAAATGACACGAAAACCGATTCAAACAAACGTACGCCCTTTGAATGTTCCTTTTCATATAAAAATATATTTAGAAATCAGATCCTTATCCGGTTAACTTTCTCATGCTCGATTCATTACCCCGTGATATTCCATAGAGCAGCAGCTCATATATGTCGTGTCAACCAAAAATAGTAACCTCTGCGTGATATATGTAAGATGTCCCGTCGCAGTGACTTAAAGGACTTGTTGAATTTTAAATCACAGTTTTTAATTTATCAACACGCAGGAGTTACGTTTTAAGAAAAAGGATATTTTTAAATTTCCACTCAAACTAATTAACATGCAAGTGTCATTTGTTCCTGGAAGCCAAAGATATTTCAAACCCAATTGTTGGAAACTTTGAGAAATGACATTTTGCACGAACCTTTTGAGTAATTAAACTGAGAAAATCCTTTTCACAAGACACGAATCGCTGTATCCTGCGAGCCACGTGTCATTTCACGAATCATTTTGTAACGAAGGTTTATTGACAAAACCTAACCTAAAATCACCATCAAATCAAGAAGATATCCTTGATGATGAAGGACATGTAAGGTAGTGTAATATCCTTTTGAATTTTTACTGCGCTTTTTGGTTATAAACTTTCTGTCGTATTTCACGAAAATAACATAGTTTTGGTTTCAGCAAAAGGATAAATCTGAAATATTTAATTATCCTTAAACATTTACAACGAACATGGGTTAAATATTAGTACAAAAATCCATTTTCTGGAGTGTAATTAAGAAGATATATGATAAACACCAAAAGTCGTTTTGCGATGTCACAAGGGACACATTATGTAACGAGGGTGGAGTCCTTAAACCAACTCCCCAAATGAATGTATAGACTATACAAATTGGGGTTTTGTTCAAAAGTTAAAAAAGGGGAAAAGGGCAGAAATTCTACTTTAAAATTGTGATAATTAAGTCAATAAAAAGTTTCTGCTTTTTCTATTTTCACATTTCACTTATACATTTATCTGCACACATATACATGTGTTTATGTGTGAAAACGTTATCCATTTCTGTTGTGGAATTTTCATCAGGATAAGTCCTTTCGAGTGTAATTTTCATAGTAAATTCATTTCCCAAATGACTAATTTACGCTCGAACATGAACTTTGGTTTGTTTTCCTTGAGAATTAAACAAAACAGAAATTTTCCATTTTCATACATCTTAAATTAAAACAAAAAAAATTATGTGAATAATGTTAAATCAAGGATGAAAGCAAGAATTTTGTCTAAAAAAATTTTCAATTTTTATTTCGTCCTTTTTTTTTAAATGAAAAGGAAACACTCAGACAAGGATCACAGTCGGTCTAATTTCCATAGAGGAAGTATCCACTTCCTGTCAGCAAGTGAAAATTAAATCTACACTTCTGCAATCCAATGCGACATCATCATGCAATGAGACATCTTGTATCCTGAAGGACTTGGTGTCTACAATGTCTCTCTAGGGCATCCGTAATCCATTTATTTGAAATTTAATTTAACCATGACTTTGAATTAAAGTGTCTCTTAGTCGAAAACCGCCCGAAGATGCATCCTTACAACTCTAATGCATTTTTAATGACAGTTAAGGATGTCATGAAAAGTTTTACTCCTCATTGTATGCAATTCTATTAACGCCACATTCTATGCAATTCCATTAATGTCTGAGGGTTTGTTTTGGCTAATCTTTCATTTTTGACAGTTCAATCAAGACAAATGTCACTTGAATTCAGGGTTTAATGAGAATTCATGAGATTTGGGTTGAAAAGGACATTCGAAGGACTCCATTTCTATTATTGAGAAACATCAGCAACATTGTTCCCTCAATGCATCACAAATTGTCCGTTTTATTACGAAACAATGATACGAAAAATTTATGAGTATGATCCACAGAAACCATATGCAAAACAACAAGGATGTTCATTGTTCAGGATATAAAACTTCTTTTAAAAGTGTAAACAATTACCATGTTTTTTTGTGGTGAAATTTACAGCAATAAATTCGGTTTTATTTCAATTTTTTTGTTGCACTTTAATACACTCGAGTTTTGTAACTTTTCCATGGATATTACACATTCGAATAAGGACGATAGAGTTATATAAGGAGCTATCAAAGTTAGATGTTGAAACAAAAAATTTATAATTCATTTTACGTCGCCATATTTATGACAATTTTTAGTGGTAAATGCATCATAACATTCACAAGGATAAAAGCACTTTCTAAATCCTCCGAATGTCCTGACACGGTGTCGAGGGTGCGTCTTTCGTATCTCCATCACTTGGAGATTTTCGAAAAATTTATTTTTAAGTCGATAGAACTTTTAGTTTAAGTGGAAAATACAACCGGATATACTCATTGAACTTCCTATTTTACTTAAATCCTCTAAAACATGAACGTATTTCCAATAAACTTTCAAAGTTAATACCTCGTAAAATGCGAAACCATTTTGTTGTTAGTGTTTTTTCTATGAAAACTATTTCAAAATGTCGGAATTGCTGTTGATATTCAGCGTAAGTGCACTTTAGAAATTTCATAAAATTTACTTAAGTGCCATTTTAAAGTCCTTAAATTTACTCAAAAGCATTCGAGGATAATTTGTCAGCCCTTGAAAAGAGTTGGCGTATTCGTCCTTCTTAAATTTTTATCATTTAACGGTCAACCCCATGACACACTGACACGTTTCATTCTGTTGCAGACAGTGTTACACATAAAAATGTCCTTGCAATGAGATTCAGTGTAATTGAAGAGGTGTTCAACTATTAAGGTTAAGGATTCGTTTTTGAATTAATATTTTCATAAAGGAACAGATACGACAAAGTTATAATGAAAAGCTTTGACACCACATAAATGAACTAATACCACTATTTCCACGACATATTTCCCCCAAATCCCTAAATGAATCGAACGAAGCTTTAATTAAAATTTTAAGTCAAAGTTTAATTAATCTGAAATCAAGTGGTATTAAAAACTTTCATGACTGCCTTTAATATCCTTACATAATTGCAGTACCACGCGAAATCCACCACTGAGAATATCATTGAATCCTTCCCAGTATTTTCTAGTTTTAGTTAAAATGCAAAATCCTCAGCAAAGAAATGCAAGAACTTAAGGGAAGAACTTTTAAATTAGTTTTGAATTTCTTTTTAGTTGATAAAATGAGATAAGGTCCTGTGAAACTGACACTAATTGTCCTTAACTCCTTAAATCTTTTATAAAATTATCTTTTACGGTACTTGGGTTTTATGTGACTTATTCACGAAAAAACCGAAAAAAAAAACAGAAAATACCTTTCCCGAAAAATGTCCTTTTCGATTATCCCTTCTTGTTGGTAATTAGCACTCGTTCAATCGAAACAAACAGGATCAATTCGTTTCAAGCAGAAAAACAAAAGGAAGTCAATTTAGGGATACATCCTACGAATTGCTGTTGTTACAAAATAAACACTTGAAAACTTTCCTTGATGTATATCCTTGATAAACGAAAGGATATAGTTTATTTGAGACGAAAAAACCTGTACAAATAAATTAGCCATTTTGTATAACACTTTCTATTAATTAATTGCCTATTAACTTTGATTGAGTGCACAATAAATTTAATGACAGAAAAGCCTTAGTGAATTCAAATCAAGGATTTTGTAAGGACGATCAAAGGATTTGAGAAAAATTGTGGTGATGTTGTCCTTGAACTTGATGCTGATGTATCATGGGATAAATCTCAGAAACAATTTCATATCCTTCCTACGTTCACACTATGATCCTTGAGGAATTACATTCACCATTTTGCACAGTGTCATGATTATCCATGAATTTTCCACTCAATAAAATGTGGTTGAAATCACTTCAGTGGTTTGTGGCTCTCAACTCTGTTGCTACTTTACCAACACTGACAAATTGTCATTTGTTATATAAAATTGACATTTTACATTTTATAAAGTTTTTAAAATTTTTGCGGTTTCCGCGTAATTGCCAATCGTCATGGAACTTTGACATGTTAGTAAATATGTCCAGAACTTTGTTGAAAATAAAAATGTTTTTGTGGTTCGGGAATTTTCAAAAATAAAATCAATAAATTGTTAAAATATTGAACACAGTCCAACATTACAAAAATATTCAGTGGTGAGAAACTAAAATTCACCTAGAACGACTAAAGCCTCATCAGAGAAGTGTAGACTTCAAAGTGTGCAAGTATACAAGCCCGTTCACACATGTATTCGAGAACAAACAAGTTCACTGCTCCATCCCATTCCCACTTTCTCATGAAGATATATTTTGCTCCTCAATACTTTCATACGGTTTAAGATCATGAAAACTCACTGATACGTTGACGTTTGAGCTCACACCTTGATTGACAACATTTGTCCAGCATACAAGAGTGGACAGGTTGTCAGACTCATTGTGAACCTAGTTCTTGAAGTCCACAATGGGTGCACTACTATTTGTGCAAGCCTAGGTTTTAATTTGTTATTGGTAATCTAAGAAAACAGAAATTCACCACAAGCTCTGTTTCTCATTTTGCTAAAGTAAGTCAAAGGCCATCCCTGAGTCCGTCCACACGTGTATTCGAGAACAAACAAGTTTACTACTTTGTCTCATTCCTTCTGTCATAGAAACATGAATATTTGCCTCCGTCACCTTCTAGGATTTAATATGATTCTAGAATTCTATATATAGCCGTATTGTGTTGCTGACAGCATTTGTTGAGAACACGAGTGTGGACAAATCAAGAAGCTAATGGTCAATCTACGTACGTCATCGTACGTCTTTCTTCAGCAGGATCCCACTTTGTAAACAAAAGTGCCACCATACGCATGAGGATTCAGGAACGAATAAATTGCTTGATAGTCACCCTGTGAGCATACGATTCTTGCGAGGAGTCATTAAACTCTTCAGGGGATTAAAGAAAAAATCAGGAGTTATAAAAAGAGTAAAGGAGCTCTGAGGAGCTTCCCGTCAATTTATGAAGTGCGTCGCAGTTTATAACCGTAGTTCCCTAAGGGTTGTTTTTAATCAATCACGACATTAGGTAATTTCACTAATGTGTTTCGAATTTCTATAAGAATAATTTTTATAAATAGAAAATTAGT
This sequence comes from Chrysops caecutiens, assembly GCA_963971475.1. Taxonomy (NCBI): domain Eukaryota; kingdom Metazoa; phylum Arthropoda; class Insecta; order Diptera; family Tabanidae; genus Chrysops; species Chrysops caecutiens. The sequence continues at coordinate 29,014,118 of OZ020567.1, read as the reverse complement.
TAGTAATTTATAAATAGCGTTAAATAATAAAACAAGTTATTGGAAAAAACATAACACTAAGTTGAGAAAATTGAGTCGCTTATGAGGCTAATGAATCACAAAATGAATCCTCCAAAAGTCGTCCTCTGCAAAAATCAGTATCTTCCTACAGTGATAGGATATAAATAGAAGCTTCTATGGAATAGGCTCTTGTATAATGAATAACCCAATTATAGTCACCTGAAAGCAGCAAACTACCACATCCTTATAATCCTAGCACATTGGTTGGATCATTTTTCGTTTTCACCGGAATAGAAGAAAAAGGAGAACAAGAAGAAGGGAACAAAAAAAGTTCTTCTTCTATGGAATCAATAGAATAAATATGGCTTCGAAATGTCATAGAAATATCCTGCATTATGATTATGCAAGGCAACAGGAGAAAGAAAAAAGGGAAAAATAAAAATAAAATTAGGAATTTCGTTAAATCCAATCAATACTACCACGAGCATCTGTAGCCCTTAACCAAAAGGATCAACCTTAACCAGAATTAGGGAGAAATATCAAATATTCAGGACAATATTATCAATGCCAAAATTAGAAACAAAATTCTTACTAATAGAATCCTCACACAACGTCAAATCAATATACATGCCAAGAAAGAAAAATTGTTTTGACTCCTAAAATAGGAGTAGGTAACCTAGAATGTAGAATCCATGTTAGTCCTGGAAAAGGGAAAATATTATAAATTTAGGCTTATAAGGAAATGAGTTCGCAATCACATTAATGTGAGTCCTTTTTACGGATTTTAGTCCTAGTTAGATAGAAAGTAATGTTTTATATGAAATGCTGTTGGATTTAAAATCATTATCCTTTTGCCAACAGATGGTATTGATTCAAAGTTTTACTTATGGACAAAAGGATAATCATATCTTCGACTTGGTAATATTGGAAATGTAGAAAATGTTGAAAATATTGAATCCTTGGAGTTTGTGGTTTGAGGAGACTTGACACCAACATGAGGTCGATGAAAAATTGATTTATTATTTATGAGAAAACCTCAATCTATACAGATGTCCTTAAATGATAAGATATATGTGATATGGTTAACCATATTCCATTAGAACTGATTGTGTTGTTTGAGGGATAGCAAAAGTTTACCTCATTAACACGAAGGATTTCGATTCATCATTGTGAACCAGGACGACAAGGACAAAAATTTATGTTTCAAATAACCAAAAAGTCAACTATACAAATTGAGTCGTTACCACAAAATAGTTCACACATGCATCCTAGTCAGTAGTCATGGCATCCACAGGATGTACTTCAACACATTGACAATTTATCACTTTAAGGACCAATTTTCTTGTGTCCTTATTGTATCCTCAGTCACTGTTATCCGGTAAGGAAATATGACTTTATTAAATTCATGTAACTGAATTTCTGTTTACCACAATATCCTGAATCATCTCTTAAACTCAAGAACTTCCTGTGCTCATTCGTAATCCATGAATTCGTAAAACACTCAAAGGACACAACTCAAAGGACTAACCGAATATGACATAAATTTGTGTCCTTAAAAACTTTTTAAACTTAAAAATTATGAAATTCGCTTTTTTCATTTATTTAAAACTGAAAAACTGAATTATCCTTGAATTATCCTCAATGAATTTTTCATCTAATTTTCTTTAATAATAATCATAAAAAACAAAATTTTTATTCCTTGAAAAAGGAGGAAGTAAAAAAGAACTTTTTCATATCCTGCCGGATGAGGTTCAGTTGATTTGTGGAAGAGTCAGCGATTAACTTCATTAAAAAGGTTCCTCGAAATGAACCCAGATGGGTTTGAATTAAACCGTTTTGAAGGCAGTCGAGGAGCACTTTAAAAGTTTATGATTCACCATAATTAAAGGACGATTGATGCCTTGAGATTATGAAGTTGTCTTCTTCGAAGTTATTTAAGGAGTTCGGTTTAATTGAATTACTCCAACGCGTTTGAGATCTAAGGATGTTTGAGTATCTGATCCTTTAGAAGGTACGAGTCAATTTTAACTTGACATCTTGCAAATTGATCGTCCTACCCCATCTGTGAGCGACTGTATGCATTTATATTGAAATTTTAAAGTAAATTACTAGGTAGGATATCAAGGATTCTCTGAAAATGTACTGATGTTAACCAAATCGACAAATCCAATGACCGTCCTGCGCCATCTTTGAACGACTGGTGACAACTTCGTTGACAATAAGATAATTGCCAGGGAAATGTCAGGATTTCAGAGATTCGTAGAATCAGATGCTTTCCAGATGACGTCTTGCTCTGAAGATAATCCTGTGGTGAACCAAATCTTCGTATGTCTGACTGACATATGAAGAATTGGAATTGAGAGCCGGATCACAATTGACAAATCAGATCCTTTCACCATGTAATCAGGATTTAAAGAATTTCTAAAATCAGATCCTTTTCAGAGTGATAGCTCTGGAGATTGTCTTGCCTGGAGTTGTATTGTATACTTGTCTGAAATACTGTTAACATAAAATTCAAAGAACTGTTAAGATAACATTTTCAGAAGTGTTAACAGATAGCTTTAAATGGAGCATATTGTATTCACGTACAAATTAATTCTACATAAGATCCTTTTTGAATCAAAGGCGTATCTCGATCAATATTGCAATTGATCCTTTGATCCACATTTCCCCCCTTCAAGACGCATTCGATTCAAAAATTCAATTTAAAATTTGTTACAAAATTTCCATAAATGATACTGGGAAAAAATCGATTAATCGAGAAAACTGCGATACAATCGATTGAATAGTATCGAATGAATATTAGGAATTTCATTTTTATTATTATTATCATCATTTTTTTAGATAATTATAAAATCGTTTCATGAAGCTCCATCAATTGGGGAGCAACACGAGTTATGGAAAATTGAAAATTATGATTCACAGGTAAATGAGGTGCGATGAAAGATTAATTGAATGATTTGCCCGTCCCCTTGTTGTTGTAATTAACTGTGAAAAGGACGATGTGACAAAGTGGAAATAGTGGTAATTATCCCCTAAAGGATATCGATTAAATAGCGGTTATGATAGAAAAAGGTTCAATTTTTGGGTTAACAATTTCATTGGGAAGGATTCCAAAATGTCTGTGAAGTTTTCTAAAAGTTTCTGGGAATAACCGCAGGTGAAGAAAATTAACTTCAAACTTTAAGGATAATAAAATAAAATAAAATGAAGAAGAAGAAGAAGAAGAAGAAGAGCATGGATGAAAAAATTTCTGCAACATTTCATTTTATGACCATCCCTGAATTCAATGTTTCGACATTCTTGTTGGTCCTTTTTTATTTGCAATAAAAACGTTTACTTTTAAGGAGTCCTTAAAATTGACTTAAGACTCGACTTGTGTAAGATTTTATTTAAGGATTCATTTTTTTCATTTCTCATTCAATTATCCTTAAATCGTGCGAATAAATTGGAGGAATTTTCTCGTGTGTCCTTTTTCTTCTTTAATGAAATCTGGACAAAATTTTTTCTTAAATCAAATCGGAAAAGAAAGCTAGAATGTTTATATTCTTCATTATGCATGCTAGTACATCCTTAAAATCCTCTTAAACGTTTTACACCCTGATTTAGGGCCGTAAAGTCTCTTGAATTTAGTGCCTTTTAAGTGTCCCTTAATTGCAAGTGAATTATGCAGGATAAATCTGATGTTTATCCCTTAAAATTGTCGTTGATCCTTCGAAATACAAATTAACAGGTCTGCTAGAAGTTGAAAGTGAAAATTTGTGATACCTATGTCCTGTTGGACATTTTTTCCAAATCCAACTTGCACACATCCTTTAAATGTTTCTTCTTAACTTAGTTTGTTATCTTGGTAAAGCAAATGCCTTAAGGAATAAATAAGTTCTGAGGGTTCTCATGGTGGAAACCTTCCAGGAAAATGGGCTGGATGAAACCATTTCTAGGCAAATGTAAATAGAACCTTGATTAGGATTTAATGTTGCCGTAAAATTGTGTAAAAAGTAAATAGAATTTCAAGTTGTTTGCTTGCGTGAAACAAACATGAAGTCAGGACACCCAAGGATCTACCAGGTTTGACCCCAACTGTTCACTGTTGGATAAGAAGATTGTTGAAAGATTCTTCTTCGGAGTTTGTTCAGCCATTTTTTAATGGAAATTTCACGTACCCAACAGAATCCTCGCCGCGTATATATCATTCAACTTGGCACATTCAAATCCACAACAGGATGTGCACGTAAGGCTTTTCAATTACAAGGATTCGCAGCTCTTCGAAGTTCGTGTTGTCCTAAATTTGGCTCCATCACTCACAGGACGACGGAGGAATGGAGAAGAAACAACCAAAAAAATGGGAAAATAAAATAATCATATCATGCCCTTATAAATATAGATTCCCTTGAATCCCCAAGGACCTTCCCTCATATCTTTTTCTTCTTCGTTGTCTGCTATTTCTTCACGAGTACATTTTGGAAATGAAGGATATTTTCAAGGAATTTAACTTGTTCCTTAAGACGATTTCGAAATGGATTGGACAAGTGTTCATTTCAATTACGTTCAAAGATGGCGTCAAAAATGGCGTCCAAAATAGGCATCATGCCAGGATATTCTTATCATTCGAGGATTTCATAGATTATCTTGAATTTAATGGATACAGTGAAACGGGAAATGTCACAAATGATTAATTTTGGAAGGAAGCTATCGTCATTTGGGTGATTTATCCTGTGCCCGAACCAAATCCATTCAAGCTAAGCCCATTAATGACAAAAATTGACTTCTTGAAGGATGCCAAATTTGAATGATTTTTTCGGTAAATTTTTCGTGATTTTAGGAAACTCACACATTTGTCTGATTAATCCTTAAAGCCACAACTGTGATTCTCTATGGATTATTGATCAACTTTAGTTCAACTTCTATGTGGATTATTGAACAAATTTCGGCAAAATTTTGAAAACATTTTCAGCATCGTTTAGGTTCCTATGACATTTAAATATTGAAGTTTATTATGCTCAAGTCAATAACCCTTATTCTTAACTGGATATTGATCCAACTTCCTTTAACCTTCAAGTGGAAAATTTACCGACTTTGGACTATTCAAACCAAATTTCGTTAATTTTTTTGGTGATTCTAGAATCAAAAATTGTAATTCTTGTAATTGTAATTGATCAATTTTCATTCAACTCTACTGTGAAGACATTTGTTCGTTAAATTTCGTCAACTTTTCAGGTGGTTTTAATATATTTGCCTTCCTAATAAAGCTAGAATGTTGATTCTGTATCAAAAATTGACTAAGACTTCTTCAGTTCTTAGTTAAAATGTTGATCGACTTCGTTCAATTGAAGTTGATTGATTTTTCCGACATCTTTTCGTTGAAGTTCGTCAAGTTTTCATTACGATTTTGAAGAATGCACATTTTCCTTTTCAAAAAAGTAAAAATTTTCACCATAAGTCGAAAATTGACCGAGTTGCAATGAGTTGAAAGTGAATCAATTTCAAAGTAATGTTTCAATTTCAAAGGAAAATTTGAGGATAACGTTTGAATTATCCCATAACGAACGTTGCAACGAACCCATTAAACCTGCATTCCTTGAAACTTATCAACAGACATTGAAGACATTTCTTTCAAATTTTCCCCTTCTGTTGAGAAGAACCAAAGAACTCCCCCTGTCCTTGCTCCAACAAGGATAAGTGGAAATTTACTCAAATTACAATGACCATTGATGTCGAGGGAATTGAAAGTTTACAACGACAAAATGGGGACCAAGGTATAAAAATGGAGTACAAGGATTTCAAACATAATGCAAAAAAAAGGATGAATGAAGTCTCATGGTACCGTAACAATCCTGATCCTGGTGGAAAATTGAAGAAAATTACGATTGAATGTCGAGGATATATTTTTGGAGCGCATTCTTATATAAATTGGAAATTTTCATTCAATCTTTTTTCTTCGTTATCCTTGTTGCTGTTGTTTTTGTTGTTGTTGATGTATCCTTTTTTTCCAGTTTTTCCATGGCAAAGTTTTAAGCTTTCATTTTGTGTGTTCGTTACAAAGTTTTTTTCCCAAAGTACTAAATTAATTCCTCCTTTCCAAGGATTTTCCACATTTTCATTTCCCGATATGATTCAGATTCTTGGAAAATCTTTGGAATTTTTTTTTTTTTTATTTCAATTTTTTCTTTCCTTTTTTCCTTCCACGATATTTGTTTGGTTAGCATTTAATCCTGTTTATTTTTAATCCGAGGAAATTTTGAAAAGTTTAAGAAAATGTTAATTTGAAAAAAAATTACAAACAATTTAATTCATTATCCTAAAATGTTGTTTAAGGACATTTCCCGGAGAGATGATGGAGAGTCTCTAGAAGTTTTACTACAAATTCGTATAAGTAAACGTCCTTTTAAGGATTTTAAAAGGGATTTTTTCATAAAACGAATCGTTTCAAGGTGATGATTGATTGAGATTGATGAATTTGCAAGCAAATTTTCCTTAAATGAAAATGGGGAAACTTTGGAAAATTTAAATGGAAAGAAAGTGATTTTGATGTGAATGACTTTTCTCGTAAAAATGGAGTCCTTTTCCATGAAATCCCGATTAATAGGAATTTCATTTCATCCTTGAAAATTCAATTTGACTGGATGAATTATTCCACGTGTCAATTGTTACTAATATCATTAACTCATTCGAACAATGTGATGTTGTTGAAGGTGGAAAAGGCATTTTTCCAGAAGATATACTCAAGTGCTAACATTCCAGAAGTGAGTCCTTCAATTGTCTCCGAATTGACCTTCCCTTGTTCCCAGAAAATTGAATTGAATTGTCTCATGGTTCATTTGGTTTTGTTCCAAGAGCCAGGAACCAAGAGCCAGACCCGGATACGGAAACCTTCGTAATTGGATAAACAGTTCGGAAACTTGTCTCCTATTTAGTATTGAGAAAATTTTCATCGATTTACTGTTGAAATGTAAAACTCATTACTTTTCCTATTAATAGTTCGTCGAGTTCTCGTCAACTCGTTTAGTTCATTGAACTGGATTTGATTACAGGATAATTTGACTTTAGTGAAAATATATAACATTAAAAAATAAATTTCCATCTTATACTAAAAAGTGTGTTTCGGACTTGTTCTCATTTCAGGCATTTCAATTAAGGAAGGTGTCAGTTAACCTAAGAAGGAATCGAGAAGGACAAAATTGAAGTGTTTGAGATATTACTACTATTAACAGGATAAACCCTTTAAGACACTTGCGATTGGGTTAGTGAATTAACTGTGGAAAATAATTTAAAAATTTAAATGTGTGAACCGTTCCGGGAAATAAAATGTCGGACGTTGAACAGGTCCCGGAACAGGAAATCGATATCGATGGAACAAGGAAAATAAGAAAAATCAAAAATAAACATAAATATCCTTCAAGTGGACGTTGTTTTAGTAGTTTTATTGTTAAAATAGCATTTTCTACACCGGGCCTTGTTGTGCTTGTTGCATCATATTCGATAATGGGTGCGTTCGTTTTTCCAATTCTGGAGGCACCGCGCGACGCCCGGAGTAGTGCTGCGATTGCTAGGAGCCGTGAAGAATGCTTGAAGGAATTGTGGACCATTACAGGTGAGTGATACTGTTAATTCTATCAGTTCAGTTACGTCACAGAAAATAATTTTCAACTGATTTGTTAATAAACAGTCCATTGCTTGAAACGAACTATCTTCTTGATTGACTACGAACTAGTCCTTGAAATCCACCGATACAACGCTCAAAACTATCAGGAACATTGCGTAATCTTGAATGCTTCCTAAATTAGAACCGAACAAATGATTTCTTATCCAGCTGGGAACTAGTTCTTGAAATCTAGTTTTTGAAATTCAACTACATCGATCTAGTTCGATCTAGTTCTTGAGATCCACTGGTAGAACGGCTAAAACATAAAAGCACATTCCGTAACCTTGAAATATTTTCTTGGTTGGTTACGAACTAGTTCTTAAATTCCACCGGTCGATCAACTAAAACCGACAAATCATTCTATTATCTTGATTGTTTGGTAAAACTGAATCACTTATTGCAGTCCATTTCTTGAAACGAACTAACTCCTTGAATCACTACGAACTAGTTCTTGAAATCTGTCATCTTGATTCCGTACAAAGACTTAATCAACGAGCTTATTCCTTAATTGCATATTGGTTTAATTTGTCGAACTAGTTCGCGAACTACTACCTTTTCCAGAAGCAGAAATTTTTAAGTGAGACTAATGAACTGATGACTTTTCACTAGTGTGACTTTAGAACTCGTCCTGAAGAAACTGGAACGTACTTGCGTAAACCTTCAGTTCACTGGTAAATCGCAAATCCTTGAAAAGTAAAAGTGAAAATCCACAAACATTTACACTGGTACGTGTCGACATGTAAAAGGATATGATGATTTTATTTGTAAGAAAACAGAAACAAAACCTAGAGAAAAAACCTCATTTCCTGGGCATTTAGAAAATGTCCTTAAAATGTTGTGATTTCCCTACTGAGGTTATTTGTGTGGAATTCCTTATTTGAATGTTTAATTCAAAAGGCTCACGCCCCAAATAATACCGAATACCGTGTGCTTGTGGTTTGTGTGGCTAGAAAGGATTAAGATAGGATACGACTACTTGCACACTAACGAACCACAATGAAATGATTATAATCACAACATCCTTAATTGTATGTTTCCTTAGTTTATTGTATGCGAAAGAAGAAAAAACCCCAACATTGTATGGCTTTTAATCTAAACTAGAGACATAGGGATGAGATTCAGTTTGTTCTGTATTCACAGGACTATACTTTAAGGAAATACTCACGGATGTTTCCTTCATCAAAATTAAAATCCTCATCAACCTTAACAGGAATAAACCACTTTTAAGTATTGCATCTATCCATTAGGAAAATTACACCCAGAATCCAATGGGCTCATCATCAGGATTCATGATCCTTGTCCATGTCCTGACTTTTTGTTTATTCTTTCATCAAAAGGAATGATTCCAGCTTTCCTGGATTCCTGATTTTCTGGTATGTATTTTTCAAGGATATTTCAGTCCGGTTTTCTTGGTATCGCACATTATATAAAAAGGATTTTCCATTACAGGAAATTTTATCCTGTTATCCTGTCGGTTTTTCGAGTAGATTTCTTTTGAAATCCTTCAATGTTTCATCATGTGCAAAGGACAAACATATTCATTTACACTTCATTCTCAACTAGCCGACATTTTTGAATCTTTTATAATTCCTTATGACGTCAGTGCGATCATTATACACGTGGCATCAAAATAAATCCATTTTGTTTTTTACCATAAGAACTTTTTCTCAAGTTTATATCAGCACATTAGGGTCGTAAATCATTTGACGCCTTCGTGAAAATTCAATTTTTCAAAATTAACTTCCAACACCCCAAAGCCGAGTAGCAGGATTCATCTTGTATATGTGCAAGGACGAAACAATCAAGATGGTGGAAAGATTTAAGACACCAATCAAGATCACACTATCGATAAACGCCCGCAAAGAGGCAACGAATTAACACTGCCATTCATAACATTACTCGTATCCTGGATACAGGATCCCGAATCCTCAAACCTCCAGATCCTAGACAGCTTTATAGGCGTCACTTAATTGAATTTGAGGTGCGTAATAAAATTTGCATATTTTCTGGCGGTGAATTTTATTTTTATATATTTTTCTGGTGCTTTATCAGGTGAGAGGGTAATATAAGTAACTGGAGGAAGTTGGGGTAGCCGCCATTTTTTTTTTGTAGCTCCATGAAAAATTATTTCCTTCCTTCCAACACGTTACAGTTAATGGAATTTGTATCTGAAGTTACATTTACATACAAATTTCGCACTTTCGCAATGGCGCCTGATATCTTCCCTGGAATGTTACCTTATTGCCTGTAAATGGTACATTAAATATTTCAAAGTGAATTTTATCGGATGATATAGAATTTTTTCCAACTCCATTAAATCGGCATTTCTCATTTTTCGTACGGAAATATTGATACGTTCATGTCGGGTATTGTTAGGGGTTGCTTGTGTTTTCTTTCTTGGGGGATGGATTGATCCCCAAAGATTTAATTTCAGTCAATTAACTTCGACAGAAATGTTATTTATTTGATCGTTTGATTTTCCTGGAAATGGAATGTTTGAAATTCTTATTCCCTTCAAGGTTAAGAAGCCAAAAGTTTTCACAGACTTTTCTCAGAAATTTATTAAAGAAAAACGAATTGATATTTTTAAATTTTGTTTTTTAAGTGTGTTAATATAAGTATTAGAGCATAAGAAAAAAAATTATTTTTATAATTTTCCAACAAAATACCCGTACTGTGGGCGATGAAATAAATCTTCTCTCGTTTGATTTGCGAAAATTTTTACTTTAACAGAATGAAAAAATGTTTATGGAAAAAGTAACCAAAAATTGATAGTAAGGTCTTAAATTTTCCATCAATCGTTCAGATACAAAAAACTTCATTAGATAATCTTAATATATAAAATCCTAATGGTTGTGAAGCAGAAAATGAATTTCACTCTCTGAATTCGGGGAAAATTCATTTTATCTAGATCAGACACAAAATGAATTTTTCTCCGCTTCCTGGAAATGAATTTCATTCACCGGAGAATGTGATTCACTCAAGCAGGGAACAATCATTTTCTACATGACTTCATAAATATCTGTCAATTTTTATTTTTTCCCGTATTGCGGGCTTTTTTCTCTAGTGTTACTATGAAGCTGCAATTGATATATGAAAAAGATCGGTTGAAAAACAAAGTTTCGAGGAAAACGTATTTAAATTCAAAGTCTAATAAAAATTTATAGATATTTATGACGTCATGAAGAAAATGAATTTTCCCCGCTTGAGTAAATCCCATTCTTCAGTGAATGAAATTCATTTCCAGGAAGCGGAGAGAAATTCATTCTGTGTTTGATCTTTATAATATGAATTTTCCCCGCCTTCAGAGAATGAATCCCATTCTCCAGTGAATGAAATTCATTTTCTGCTTCACGACCATTAGGATTTTATATTCATTAAATAATGAATAATTGAGAAAGGATTTAAACAAATAAAAAAAAATGGTCCAAAAATAATATTTACAAGGGTAAATTTCTTCAAGGATAACGAGTCATAGTACCGACAGACGATGCAGATGCTGAAGGATTTCGTTAGTTACTTCGTGAAAATTTCATTGTAACAATTTTTAAGGATGTCCTATATCTGGTCAAGTGTACAAAGTTTCGGTTTCGTCATCTGTTACTCTTTCGAGGTTACCCTAAGTGATGAAGTGTACCATTTTTTTGTGGTTAATAATAATTAATGGTTTCCGTTTGATCCCCCAGAGATAAATATCCTTGAAAGTGTTGATCCTAGTAAATAGTGAAAATGTCAAAAAATCTCGATAAGAAGGACGAAAAAGAGTGATAACAGACCCAAAGGAACTAACTCAGATTCTTTTTAAAAACTTTTATGATTAATGCCCGTTTTCCATCCCACACAAAAATGGCCGTCAAATTAAAGTGTCAAATTGTCAGAGAAGTTTCTGTTTCTTAAATTGCAACTTTATGATATTCCTTATAAAATTTTATCCTTAATAACTTTATATAAGATGTTTGTGTAGAAATGAAAGTATGTTTCTGTCTTTTTATTGTAAAATTCTTAAAAGTTTTTCAAAATTTCCAAGACTTATATTCATGAGAAACATTTTTAGCTCAACAAAAAATTAAAACCACACAAGGATATGGTTATCCTTGTCCGAGTAATTGAATTTATTCTACAAGGAAGTGAAAATTTTAATTAAATTATTTCAAAGTTTTGAAAAACTTTCATATAATCTAATTAAGACTTGAGTCGTCCAGTTTCAAGGATACCCGTCAAAGATGGCAACTAAAGTCTTGAAGAAACAATTTTGTTGGAGTACATTTTAATTTTTCCGAGAATGCCACCGACAATGACCATTTAAGAGGGTAAAGTCCTTTTTTATACCAAACATAATCTTCAAGAAGACTCGCCTTTAAGAGTTTTTTTCCAGCTTTGTGTCACGTTGATGGCTTAGCTTACATCCTGTCAAGGATATCTTGATCCTTTTTCACCACAGACCACTTTTTTTTCTTAGGGATGAAATTCTGTTTTGATTTGGGTACGTGCCACATGGATCCAGTAGTTTTTGTGGTTTCCTCTTGACCTACATGGAATTGAGACTAAGGGACGGTTTTTGCTCTTAATATTTTCGGGAGGATCAAGGACATGACTTTAGTGAAGCATGATTGATGGACATCAGTTTGTCTCGAAATCCCTTTTTTCCTGACCACAGTCGAGGAGTGTCCTTCTGGCAGACATTGAAACTTCCACCTCTCAATGATATCATCATTCGTGGTAAGCCTGGCTTGTCTCCAGCACTTAAAAATGCAAATGAAACGAGTTCACAGTTGGGGGCTTGCAAACTTTTTCCCTCGTGCCCTGCCCCCCAAAAATGTTGTAGTTGATATGCACAACTTTCAACTGAGCCTTTTAATAAAATTTACTCGGCGTCGGAATTTGGTGGAACAAAGAGACTTTCGCGGACCAAAAACCAAAAAAAAAAATAACTAAACATTGTTCAGGGAGCTTTTGGAGCTTAAAAATTTTTCTCCTTGTTTTCATTTGAATTTTTTATATATTTTGAATACTATTCCTGTCAGCGGATCGTAAAAAATTAAGCTCCACGGAATACAAAAAAAAATGCTTTCCATGATGCTCCACTGGGGGAAGGGATTCTAAAAAATGTTTTTTTTTGGATTCCCTAGAATTTCAACTTGAATTCCCTAGAATTACGAAAAATAAATGGGGAGACTTTGGATGCGAAATGATTTTTAAAATTTTTTTGAAAACGATGAATATGCAAATATCGTTAGACTTTGTTGCACACAAATAACTCAACGATGGGGACAATAGGATTAAACTGGTCCCAAGGTTATGTTTTAGGGTAAGGATAATTTTTCAGTTTTGTGGATTTGTGGGGATTCAGATGATATTCCACAGGGGAATTATGAGATAACCCCAATTTATTGAGAAATCATTGTATTTGATTTTGAGCCTTGAGGTGAAATTTTGAGTATGATCCTTTCGCTTCTGTCTGATTTTCATTACCACAAATATTTGCAATCTATTTAATTATTTTCTGTAACAGAAATGACCTAACCTGAGGACACAGAAAGTCCTTGATAAAAAATTAATTCCAATTAACTGCTTTATATCCTTGAAATTTACTCAGCCAACGGCACATCCCTTTGTTGATTAAGGCTAAACTTTCTCAATAAAAGTCAATGAAATTCCTTAAAGGATATTAAAAACGTCGTCATGAAACTCGTTTTTAATGTACCACCATTTTAATGAGAATAAGTCAATAATTGTGGAAATAATCATTAAAGTCGTGAAAGATCCTTAAAATGTCCTTAAACAAATACCACCATTTTCATGTTTTACAGCCTTGATTTCGGGGAAATTTTAATTAATCCACCAAGTTTTTTGTGAAATAAAAGGATACCCGAGAATGACTAAATCCTTAAGGACATTTCAATCATTCCCCACTTGTTTTGAAATTGTCTCGAAATGAAATTTAGATTTTAATTGACTTAGCAGGTTATATTCAAAGTTAAAAAGGATTTTCTTAAGATTTCCAGACACCCATAGCGACACACTCATCAATTATCCTTGAAACGTTTTTCTTGATTAATTCATAATTATCCTTTTTCCATTTGGCTTCGGTTGACGATGAATTCAATATTAAGGGCAACATATTTTCACCCGAAAATACAGTTTAATGAACACATAATCAAAATGCCGGACGTGATATGAAAATAAATACAACAAAAAGGAGGATTGAGAGCCACCCTGTGTGTGTCACAGGACCCTCGACCCGTGGGAATGAAACGTGGCCGGAAATGTCTTGATAATATCCAGAGGGATATTTGTATTGGTAAATTGTATATATTCAGGGTATCATTGCTATGAGGATAATGTAAATAGTATTTAGGGATAATGTGTTGACAATCATGTCATAAACACATAAGTGTCATGACACATGCTTGTGTGGGTGTGTTTATTAATTTTGTTGATATTTTGGTAAATTATTTAACGATTTATGAGGGATGCAATATGCCTGACTTTTGATTTAGTGGCAGATTGTTGGGGATTGAAATGATCGAAAGGTTGGGCATTAAATTAACCGCACCAAAAGTGCTGTTGACGTAAGGAAACTGTAAAGTCCTTCTCAGAAATAAAGAAAAGTATCCAAATTTGTTAGAAGAAAACTCTAATTTTGGGACTAGAATTCCGTTTAAAATGTATCTATAGCATTATTGTCCCTATTGTTACAGTTGATCGATTGTGTCTCTTATAAAGTTATCACGTAGCCATTTCTCCGAATCAGGCAACTACACCTAGGATTCTATTCTAAGCGAAAGACAAATTCTGGATCAGATAAATGTACCCTTTACCAAGTCATTATCCCTCAGAAGCCTTTCCTCGTTTAGCAACAGTGTTCTTAATTTTTCAGTCACTTTCTCGTGAAGAAAGTACATTCTTGTCCAAGATTTCAACTTTCTAGGTCATGAAAAATGCCTTTTTGGCAAATCATGATTCCCTCGTCCTTGCAGGGATGTCCCTCATAACAGGTTACTCAGATGACTTGTCCTAATATTGTCAATTACGACCTATACCGTATCATCATTCCCCGTAAATAAATGTTTACAACTCTAGACAAACCAGACAAATTTCCTTGAAATTTTACTTAGATCCGTATTGTCCCTATCGTAACTGTGCCCTTTATTGAATCGTGCTTCCCCAAAACTGTGCAGCAACGCAAATTCAGACAATTTCCTTGAAAAGTTATTTGGATCGATTGTGTCCTTCTCAGTTCGTCAACTGTGTCCTTGACCAGACCATGAAACCTGAAATCTTGACTTCTTTGTATCACTCTCAGTGTGTCAACTGCGTACCCCTCACCTTGTCAATTGTGCTCTTAACCAAATTATCAATTCCCAAAAATGTGCAGAAGCCTTAAACCAAAAAAATTGTCTTTATAATGCCCTCGGTTTGTCAACTGTGCCCTCAGCCAAATCATCATTTCCCGAAAATGTGGGAAAGCCCCCAAGTCTCCATGTGTTGGATTCCTTGAATAATTCCCTTATTTATTCGACCAAATATTCTGGATTCTGTTAAAATGCCAAGAGCCCACAAAAAAGGACTTTTAGCAAAACCCAGACAAAGTACGAGTGTAGCTTTTCTTATGATTGATTTTGTAAGACATTCCAACAAAAGGACGAAAAGGAGAGAAAAGAAAACGTTCTTGTTTAGTGATGGTTTCCGTTGATCCATTTGTACATCCTTTTTCTTGCTGTAGATGGCAAAAACAGAACAAAAAGTTTTCGTTGAAAGTGAAAAGCTTTTTTAAGGACATCCTTTTTTTGTTCCTTTCTCCGAGTTTTTTTGTTCGTCTTCTTATATGTTTTTGTCGTCCTTTAATAATTGATTCCAATACACCGGAATAACCAAATGTTATTCGTAACGGAAGTAGATTGTCGGAAGCGGATGTTGTTCTTTACCACTTCAATGTTAAAAAAAATTGAACGTATGAAAATATTCGTGGATTCAAGGATTTGGATAATCGTCTTAAAGTAACACAAGAAGTAAAAAGAAAGCTCAGGATAAATTTCAACAAACTTCAGCAGTTTTTATATAAAAGGAGAATTTCTTGAAAATCCTTTGAATTTAAATTCACTCGGGTGTCCTTAAACGGAGCGTTTTCTTTTTCTCACAAATTCGAGATTACTCGGATT
Source organism: Chrysops caecutiens (assembly GCA_963971475.1). Classification (NCBI taxonomy): domain Eukaryota; kingdom Metazoa; phylum Arthropoda; class Insecta; order Diptera; family Tabanidae; genus Chrysops; species Chrysops caecutiens. Next base: position 28,998,314 of record OZ020567.1, on the reverse strand, counting down.
TATTAAGGCTCAATCAGGATTTTGATGAATCACACATGTCTTGTAGGATAAAAGAGATAAATAAATCCTTAACCAAGGGGACAAGGCTGTGAATAACAAAGTGGTGAGAGCATTTATCTTCGAAGCGTTTAGTTCTCAATATTCTGTCTCTCCCGAGAGAATATGAATGACATGGGGACAAATGCTTCCCTGGAACGGAAATAGAAACCAAGTGACATCTTCCCAGAAGCTGAAAGTCTAAGGTCGGCACAACTCGATATGGGAACAGGGGCTTTCCTAGAAGAAAACTCTAGTGCTCTCAAAGTCAGTCTTTGAACTGCCCAGAAACTGCCAGACTGTGTTTATGAAGATCCTTCAAAATGCCCATCGATATCGAGTGTTTGAGGTACCAAAATGGCCGCTGTACCCTTAGAATTTTCTCGACTTTCCTTGCTTTCCAGAACTTGATTTTAACATTTTGGACTGCATGAAGATGAGAACTTTGAAGTTTGAATTTGAAATAGTCTGCCTGGTTGGACTCATTTCCGACAATCGGAACTGACATGACGCACAAATGACAGAAACGTCCAGAGAAAATAGTTCTGAACTTTGTTCTTACAAAACTCATGAAGTTGATGTAACATGTTGAAAGTTTACAGGAGAAAGAGAGGATTCTTAGAGTTTTCTTTGTTAAGTTTCAGTCAAGTGTGATGATTTGTTTTTCCTTGGAATGAGAAAAATAAAAAATACTTTGTTATTTCGGGGGTTTTTCCGTTTATTTTTTCTTGTTGTGTTGCTGAAGTTTGTTAAGATTTATTTTCTCATCTTTACAGATCAATGAGTTTTAAGGTTCTTATAAAAGACTGATTATTATAGAAGAATTTATGAAGTTAACAATTTGAAAGGATAATAAAAATTTTTTTCCATAGAAAGAAAGATAAAAGACAATTTATTTTTTGTCTCTTTTCAGAAAAACTAAATGTTTTATATGAGAAAAATTGGACAATGCTTGTTCATGAGCAGCTTAGACGTTTCGAAGGCTCAATTGTTGCTGCAACACGGAATGGGATAGATGTTAGTGGAAAACGGCCATCTAGGTGGTCGTTTAGTGAAGCTCTTTTGTATTCAATTACTGTAATTACAACAATAGGTAAGAAACACATAAACATAATGCGCAAATAGCCAAACATGAACATGCACCGCCACAATCATGAAACACATTCGTGTGTCATGTGTTCGGAATCCAAGTCGTTTTTCTTCAATTTCTGAAGTCGATTTTATTCCGTTTGATTTTGAATTACAGTGGGTTACATTTTTAACCATCACTTGTACACTTTTCCTTAATAAATTTTACATTTTTAATGATTTGTTGTTTGTTTCCTAAATCCAGGAATAAATTTAGAAGTCATAATCTTTAAGTTAATTTTTACACTAAAACCAGATTTTAAACTTTATAGTGATAATCTTTCTTTCCTCAATAATGATTATGTGGAAGTTGCAATATCACGTGATTTTGAAAGGATTATAAACTGATTTGAAAAGATTTTCAAGTCTGACTTTCGAATAGATTCAGAATGAATACAGTAACATTGTGGAATTCTTCTAAAAAGGTACACGAATGGTCCCTATTCATGAAAAGGCTGTTCCACGGAATTCAAGAGAACACATTGTGTTTAAAAAGCTAATCGCGGACTGTAAACTCATTTCCGAATCGTATCTTGTCTGTTACTTTTTGTTTAAACGCACTGAACTATTCATTCCATTCAATTTGAAAACATTGGATAAATATCGAATGATTTCCATTGAATCAATGTTCATTCAATGAATACTCGTTATTCACATGTTAATGTTTAACAAACGTTCATCATTATTATCCTGATTTGAATCATTTTGATTTAAAAAGAACATTCACTACAATTACATTCCGTCTGAGTTGTTGCTGAGCGTTTAATTCAATTTGTATCCAATTGAGTTTCTTAATTCCAAGAATCACTCCTGGATCTGGATCAACTCAGACATGTCTTCATTTCGAGTACTTAAAGTAACCAATCCTTTTTAGACTCCTGGAACTTGAGGAATTTAAACCAGAAAATTGCGATAAGTTTCGGCAACAGAATTCTCATCCGGAAATTGTTGAAAAGAATCGTAAAAAGCAATAAATATTCTATCCAATCTATTTTAAGGACAAATTCAAGTTAATTGAGTTATCCGGCAAATGCTCATGGAATTAACGAAATAGAAAAAGCTTTTAGTAGCAAAATAATTTCAGAAATATATTTTGACAAATATTGAAAAAATACGGAAAAATTCAATCGTAACAGTACTGACAACATGTCAACGATAAAAAAATTATGAGGTCACGAAATTTTTTCATCCTTCTTTGAGTTTCCTTTTGGGGAAAATAAATAAAAATCGACTCAAAGGAAAAAAGGTTCAAGTCCCTATTCCCACAGGACACCTTTCGTTCCGTTCAGGTTCGGTTTTGTCATCTTGAATTTTTGGATATTTTCGAGGGAATCACTATTCCCTCTGATTCTTCAATAAATTTTCCACAAAATTTTGTTTTTGTTTTTTCCATTTCACATAAATCTATGTTTAAGGAAACGTTGAAGATTTATCAGGTTTACCTCAGGTTTATCTTTAGCTCCGGCTGTTTGACTTTAATCAAAAACATTCTTCTTGTTATCCTGAACAATAATTAATTTTCTTTCTCTTTTGATTTATATTTATTTCCAGGTCACGGTAATCTAACACCGAAAACTTCTGGTGGAAAAATCGTGACTATAATTTATGCCTTAATAGGAGTTCCTTTAATGTTAATGTGCTTATCCAGTTTGGGTGGTCTATTGGCAGATGCCTTGCAATGTACTTACATAAGGATATGCTGCTCTCGTAGACGCAGAAGGAATCAATCTGAGGACGATAATGGACAATCACAAATCGAGGTAAGATTATATCCTTATGTTATTCCATTCGAAATTGACAAGGATATTTTTTTTCAAATCTTGATACGATTCTTATTGAATAAAGAAAACATGGAGTCTGAGTAGCTTTTACAACCATGATTTGATATCATAACCGAATCAGGTTGTTTTCAAACAAAAACAGACACACACATAAACTAGCGAATGAAATTTCTACCTTAATTCAGTAAAGGATTCTCGAGGCACTCAAGTGACGCAATGCTAACAATTGTGAAAGCATTCAAAGTGAATCCCTTTTTATTTTTTCAAACAAAATCAAGTCTCTCAGATCCTTTTAAGGATTCAAAGCGTTTCCTTTGCTTCAACAAGGAAGTTGTCATCACAAAGTTACTGGGAACACACAGTCGGTGAATCCGGAGAAAGGAAGCAAAGACGACTTCAGAATTTTCTCAGGAAGAATTCCTTGAAGCTTGCTCCTTTTTTAAAGCAACCATCTTTGCTACAAAGTGACCATCCTCATAAGGATCAATTCACGTGACCGGGCCTAGTGTTGGATTTATTCAAAACATTTTGTTAAAAATTGAAACATGTATCCTTTAAGACTAGAGTCTAGAGTTGAACCTACTAAAATACATAAACAAGGATCGGCAGAATGGATCATTTGCCATAAATCTAGAACAAGAAGAAGTTTGTGATTTTTCTATTAGTTAAAGTCCTGTAACTTTTTAAGGACACATTTGATGCTAAAATGTTAACTGTTGAATAGGAGATAAAATTTCCTAATTTAGGTGTCTCAAAAGATATTCAGATAAACTGCCATTATCTATGAACTTCATATAACACAATAACACAAAGTTCATCATACTTTTGAGAATCCCTATTAAAATGAGCTTAATTTTCGAAAGGAGCATAAGGCACAAACAGATTCCTCAACAAATTCTCCACATGACTTTATATCATAGTCTAGGATAAAATTGATGTTTTGTTTGCAAACAACACTTTTAAGGATGTTGGAGTAATTACGCTCATTATCTCATTGCCTCAAGGCAAAATGTGAAGAATTTAAAAGAACTTTTAAGGATAATGAAAGTTCTTAAGTGAACTTTCACATTGTTTAATGTTATTTGACACAAATTTTAATATCTTTGTATCCTGGAAAAATGTATCCTTTCGTGAAATACAATGAAATAACATTCGATTATCCTGAAACAGAAACCTTAAGTTAAAGATAACCTTTTCTTCAAAGTTGACTTTGAAATTTTCGTAATTTTAACAAATTCAAATTTAGCTAAGGATTTTATTTTAATTGGATTCAGATCCTTGTAGTAAAAATTCTTGTTGTGCTGAAATTTTAAAATTTCAAAATATTTTCCAATGTGGAATTATCCTTTGGAATTCTAAAGGAATCCACTCACTTAGGGGAGATATTTCCATTTTAAGAAAACGAAGAATCCTTTATGTCCTTGAAGGAAATTTAAAAATCGATTTTTGTATGAAATCGTCTTAAAATGAATGTAAATCGAAAACGTGTTTTTGTGCAAGGATGAAAATGTGAAAATGTTCATGAGAATGTATCCTTGGAAATGTTTAAAATTTTATGCATTTGATTTGATGTAATCCAGTTAAAGGATTTGCGGCATAAAAGGATACCAAAATCAAGTGCTTTTTCATTTCTCAGGATCAGCATCAAACAGGACTTCGCACAAATCAAACATTCCAGTGGGGAATCGTGTTTGTATGTAACCCTCATGGATCATTTCTCACAATCCAGTTGACACTCGGGAACGAGTCCTGAAGGATAATGTCTGTTCACCTGTCGATTTGTTTGTATTAAATGTGTAGCATAATCTCCTAGACATAATCACGTATCAAGGATAAGCGTATTCACCTTTCAACACAAACATCGCGTAAGGATAATACGCAAAACACGTAGTTATCAAGATGAGTCCTTAAATCCTTGCTTTTTTTTCTCCCTCTCGTTTTTGTTGTTGCCCTTCCAACGGAAGTCGAATGTAAATGTGAATGTGGTGTTTTCATTTCAATGCACGCAACGAACTTCCTGTTAAAGTAACTTCCGTTGATGTAGTGAAGAATGTATCCTTATTTTAATTTAGCAAATTTACAAAATGCTTCAGGACAAATCTTACAGTGGGGAACTTTTATTTCTTAATGTCACTACCATGGGTGTCTCGAGCACTTCTCGACACAAAAAGGATTCTTATTTTTAAAGACGGTTTCTTACACAAGGACCACAATATTTTCTTGAAAGTTACGAATTTTTGCTGTCTTTTTGAAAATTTTATAAATTAAAATGGCGCTCTGTTCGTTGTTTGCAAATTCCAATTTGGGTTAAATGTCTCAATGTTTGTTCCTTTCCATGTCACGTTTAAATGGCATTCAGGTTAACAATAAAATTGTCACAAAATCATATCCTGAACGTGAAGGATCTCTTTAAGAATGGATTCTTCAGCAAGGAGTAGAATATTTTCTTGGAAATTTTATAAATTAAAATAATAATTATTATTTTGCCACAAGCTTCTGTTTGTAAATGTTTCGAGAAATTGTTGGTTTCAATGTCACGTAAAAAGGACATAACAATTAGTAGCATTAAAAACTGGTACAGAATCATGTCGTAAAAGAGAAGGATCTCTCTTACAAACGACATCAAAGTAAATTCTACACGCAAAAAGGATTCCTTTTAAATATAGTTTCTAATTCAAGGATTATGAAATTCTCCAAAAAGTTTTCTGTTGGCAAAATTTTATAATTTGGATATTCATTTTTGTTTCAACTATATTTCAATGTATAAATTGTTCCTTTCACTGTCACGTAAAAAGGACATTCAAGTAAGCAATAAAAATTGTTGCAAAATCATGTCCTAAAGGTGAAGGATCTGTAATACAAACGACATCAAAGTGACATCGTTCCATACAGGATGTATAAAGAAAAAAGGGTGACTTTGAAAAGGCATCATCATTTAAGGACACATTAAGAACCTTTTAATAGCCCTCAAAATATCTGCTGTGTTTACTGGAAGAAAAAATGGGAAAACATCCTTAGTTTCGCATCTGTATCGTATTCATCCCACACATTGAACATAAATTTTCATTCTTCCAACATTTCTTGTATTTAATGGAGTTACGTTGAGTTCACCTCATGTTTGGCTCATAAAAGTTTGATACTAAAACGTAGACTTTACTCATGAACCTTCATGTTTATTCCATCGTCCTTTTTCATCAAGACAGGACTTTGTAATGCAAGTAAAACACACATACCTACTTTCAAATACAAACGAAAAGTGCAAAGGTTCGTTGCTCATTTTAATGGTAGTAATAAAAAGAAAAAATCCTTTCTATGTTTTGAACCTCACCTCAGCAATGAATTCAATTTAATGAGTGAAGGAGTCCATTTTGTATCCAAAAGGATATTTATGTTTGAATTTAAACTTTCTACGAAAGAATTTTCTTTTATCTCTCATCCAATTTAGTACATCTTGATCCTTGCTGGCAGGCTGTAAGTTTTCTACAAAACTTAAATCAAAACAAAAATTTTATTTTACTACCCAAGATGTCTGCCATCTGCAAACTTCAAATCAACATTCACAGTTTCAAGGATTCAAGGATCACTTCTTGAGCAAATGAAATTTTATTTATTTATTCATACTGATTCCTTATCTACAACACAATATGCTTTAAGGAAGCCACATGCCGAAGGATATCTCAACATAGATAAACATAAACTCCTTTTGCAACTGTTACTGCGATAAGAATTCATCCTTACCAGGACATACCAACTAGAGACTAACCTTAAATATGATAAATCCTATCGTTTAAAGGAAAAATTTACATATTTCCTTTCAGGACAAAAGTTTATTGCTTATTTATGTTTATTGTAACACCGCAAGTAACATTGTGAAGTATCCTTTCGTGTCCTGTTTAACTTTTTGAAAATTTATTTTGTTTTGAAATTTTTACAACTGGTCAAAGGTATTTGACATCAGGACACGTTCAAGTAAACACATGACAATTAAATATCTTTAAAGTTTCCAGTCTAAACGAATCCCACGGATCCTTGAAGGAAATGTTGAGGCGAAAAAAAAAATTTTTTTTTCTCATTCATAAAATTGTGAAAAGGACTTTTATTCCCACAGGGCTTCTTTCAGTGGTTGCCTCGAAGAAAAGATTGTTTATGCTGAAATCCGTGTCCTAGATCAAACCATCCTTTTGTCCATTTGTATCCTTTCATGCAAACGAAGGTTTGCACCAAAAAAATATGATCTAAGAATTTACTGAAACATTTTCTATCTTTGGGCAAATTATGAAAAGATGAATAGATGCATCTCCATTAAGGATGATCCTTTTTAGTTTAAAGGTGAACTTCGACCTGAGCTAAGCTCATCTCTCAAGCTCAAGACAGAGCTGAGCTACCATGAAATGAAAGACATTTGGAATTTTTGTAACCTTTTTTGTCCATTAAATATTTTATGAAATTTTCCTCTTGTACATTTTTCGTCCTTGCTACGTATCTTGTTGTCTCCATTAAACTTTTGCTCTCGTTTCAGATGGACTGCAATGTCTGCAAGTACGATGCTGTTTGCAATGAAACAAAATTGCATGGATACGAGTACACGACTGTTACGGACCGTGAGGGTAAGTTTTTGTGTCTACTACGAATTGGTGGTAGTGGTAGTGGTGGTGGTGGTGATAAAAAATAAGGGTAACATAGAAATCCAAAATGAAAGGTTTATGTGATCCTTAAATTTTCTCGTTATTTGGGTATGAATTTTAAAAAATTTTTCGCTTCCGTTACGGTTTGTCCTCGTTTCCTTGATGGTTTGTTAGTAATTTAAAAATTTTTTTTATGGAAGCATCAGTTAAGAGCAGTTTTCATCACCAACAGGACACTGTGAAATTGCTTTATCGTAAAATTTGTTAAATGTCACCGGATACAGTTATTGTGATACAGGATGTGAAGATTTAACATTTTTCTTGGTAAAGTGTTAACAAACTTTTACACGATGTCCTTAAAACAAAATGGTGGAAAATAAAAGTCAAACGAAGTCGATAACACAGATCGTATTTAAAATCCACCATGATGTCGCAAGCGAAAAACATTAACAAAACAACTTCACCTTTCAACAACGCCATCTCTTTTTCATTAGTTGAAATTAAACCAATTACAAAACATCAACACAAACGTCGGAAATCAACTCGAATGCTTTTCAAATAGATCTTTGTCGTTCAATTGCAACAGCTTTATCAGTTATTTTCGAATGATTTGCAATTAAGCTTGTTACAATAAGAGCGCAAAATTTAAATTGATCGCCATTTTGTTTGTTATGATTCGATTGGTCAAATATTCAGGTAAATCGATAGCCAATAGACAGAAGTTATTAAGAATTGATTGCTTTGCAGTACAGCATTGTGTCCTTGTTATTAATTAGTTAGTGTATGAGGATATGAAGGGCTATTTATGAAGTTTTTAAAAATTCAAGTATTAATAACCAATTAGACAAAAATTTTGCCCCTAATTCGATACGACTTGTCTGTGTCACTGGGTTACAAAAATATATCCAGCCATTAAAGGGTGATTATTTTGTAATATTTTGATTTATTTCATTAGATATATAAACCATGATACATGTTATATGTGAAACAATTTGTAAAGAAAATGAAATTCCGATAAAGTTTTGATCGATGGATTTAATTAATTTAGGCTAAAGTTATGAGGATTAGTTGAGTCATGTGGCCAAAAAGTTTTCTTCCTTTCTCCCGATTGAATCGATTCAAGAGAAATGCCCAGACATATTTTACGGATCTTTTGGTTTGTTGAATAAACTTTTGTAAGGATTTATTTGTAGGCCGCCCAGGGAAGAAATAAAGTCATCAATTTGTTGTTTTCGATTTGAACAAACATTGATAAAAACTGGTCCTTCATCAATGTCAATGTGGTCCTTGTTTGATGTAATCCTTCTTGATGGTGATAAAGTTGTCACACCTGTATGTGTAACTTTCGTTCAGTTTAATTTCACAACTTTGCGGGCAAACTAGTGTCGAGATTTCGTCTGGATTTACAACATCATATAAAGGATTCACGTACAAGTGATAAATCTATCTCTTTTTTCGTGCACCACACTCTGAAGAAGTCCTTAAAATTTTATAAGGAGAAGAACTAACGAAATTCCGTAGACAGACATACCACAGAACAGACAGAGCAGAGCTGAAGGAACATTTTAAGGATACCAAAAGGACGATAAATGTCTAATGGTCGGATTTATTTGTTTGTGATCCGAGGAGTTTCAATAAAATATTCTTGAGAAAATATTTACTCAAACTGAAAAGGATACGTTTCGATTTTTAAAATGGCGAAAATTATATTCCTAGAAAAAGGATATGCTCGTTCTGTCTGTGTTTTTTGTTTTAATGGCTTGCTACTGATTTACTGGTTTACTTATCGACATTAACTTTTTAATTTTCTTCTGAAGCATTTTTAATCCTTTTGAAAATGAACTCATTTACTACAAACTTATCTCACAGACAACAATTGTCCTTTTGTTAGGAATAAACTTCTTTACAGAATGTCTTAGAGTATAATATATTTGTAAGGGAAAAAGTCCTTGTTTGAAATGGAACGTTTCAACTGCAGAATTGCATGCCAGTAACATAACCTTGATTATTTAAAGGATTCTCTACGATTTACAGAAAGGATTGCGCTTTGATATAAGCGAATAATATTTAATAAGCTGTCAAAATCACAAAAATTTCCTTCACAAAGTGGTTTCCAGGACAAATCACATTGGTCAGAATTGAAATTAAATTGAAAATCCATCCTTTTGTATTTAACTTAAGAGAACACAAATGTGTCCTGTTTTGTAGCTCGTTAACTGGTCATTTATTGAAATCCACTTTCCATTCAATGATTACGGCTTGCCAATCTGTACAATATGTCAAGGTTCCATTTAATGTAGATTTAATTGTATTTCCGGTTGTTGTCCTGATAAAGTCTGGATAACATTTCAACAACAGCATTTCCATGACCAATTTTGTTCGGTTCTGATTCTGATCCAAAAAAAGGACATAAAATTTTCTACATATCGACTTGTACGAACAAATCGATATCTAATTAAACGAATAAATTGTTTTTGGTGTTTCCGGGGATGTCCTGAATTCTATATGTTCACATCGAATTCATGCACGAAATATCCTTTTCAATTTCATGCAAAAATCGTTTTTTAAGTAATAACGATACACACATGCTCGTTCACACTAGATTTTACGGAGGATTTCCAATATTTTTTGAAAGAAAATTTCAAGAACTCTGAATTTGATTTCATTCAATGATTCAAGTGCATTCAGCGACTGCAGAAAATGCACAAAATCGGATTCAGGTGTTTTAAAAATGACATGCTATTATGAACATTCGTTGTGGAAATTGGTGCAATTTCTTACCATGTCAGAGTCATTCGGTGTGAAATATTAGAGAGAAAAGTGAGAAAGTTCTTGACAGATTGGATTAAATTAGGGTGGATTTTAAGAATCTCATATATCAGCGTTTTATTAACTTAGTTACTATTACTATTATCTGTAAGCAACTTCACTTATCTTGAAGTCAAAGTCTCCACCTCCAATGACACACCCTGGTAACCCTTTGTTCGGGGATGGTGGATATTGATGTCACTGATGGTCATTGGAGGAGGAAAGTCGAACCATGGTGAGTTTTCGTAATTTGTACTGATAAGAAACCTCTTTGTTTTATGTTTAGTTTTAGTCGATCAGTAGATTTCAATCAGAAAAGATGTAGCATTCACATATCATTTGATTTACAGATGCATGCCATCTAATTAGAGACTCACCGATTAAATCAAATCATGGTTCACCATGTTCAACATTAAAATCAAGTTCCAGTATGAGATATATAACAACAACATCATCCGAGAAATCATCACCAGTTAAACAGATGCATCAAATTCAACAGCATCCGCAACAACATTATCAATTCATGAATCAAATACATCAGAATAGTATAAGTTGTGGAAGTGATACAACAGCCCTTGGATTAGCAATGGGTACATCAACAACATATTTTCCATTATCATCTAGTAGTACTAGCAATAATTTAACGTTTACGTGTAACTCAACAGCCCACTTTGATCATCCAGGAATGTCGAATGTCAAGTATCATGGTATGCAGTTGCAGACTCAATTATCTCATAACAAAAGTACTGAATCTGCAGTCCATCATATTCCACATACTGCAACTGTTCACAGTGAGTATATGTTCATTTCAGAGGATTCACTAACTCACCGAAATTTCAGTTTGTCTACCCAAACCAATAACCAGTCCTTTTAAAACACTATCCCCGGAAATTATTACATTAATTATGGTTATCTTGCCATCGGAGAGATTTGTTAGAGCAAATATTGACAAGGACGGAAAGGAAAACCGATTGACTCATGCAAACTTTCTGGTAGCGCTTGAAATTGACTTTAATATCAGCAATTACAAATTGAATTATTTCCAGTCAAAATTGAAAGGTTATACATATGTACATCAACCCCTTTATGGATTAAAAGTTTATTTGCTAATTTTAAAGTCTGACATGTTCATTTGGTTGGCCAGTTTTCCTTTTCCAGTTATTGATCCTTTGTACAAAAGGATTTGTCTTATGGTTTCTTGTTACCACAACCACTTCATAGAACACAATTTCGAATTCAAAGTAGCAACCATACAAGATGGTATAGAATATAGACATACAAATCTACACATTGTCCTAATTTGTGTCAATTCTCACTTCTGTTAACCACATTCAAATGTCACGTCCAGAATATGTAGCTCCATATAGCCATAGATATATTGTACTACCTACAATAAGAATTTTCAATTAACCTATTCGTAATTAGTAGTATTTTTAGAATTTTAAACAATTTGAAAACTTTCATCACAGGCATTAGACGAGGGAAATTCATACCAAAACCAATGCCACAGGAAATAAACATGTTACTCGCTGAAAGTGATATACCATACCGACATGACATACCAAGTACAAACGAACAAGGCACCACAATGGGAGCTAGTGTGGATATAATGGAAGAAGAAGAGGAAACTCAACATATTCGTACTGGGTAAGGATACGTTTTTATTGTCCTAAACTATCTTGTTTTTCCAGGATTCCTACACTATGTGATTTACGATTCTCTGGTAAATAGCTTACACGGCCAAATACAATTTGTTTCAAAATACATGAGAACTTGTTGTATCTTCAAATTCTCATTGGATTTTTTTAGGGCGTGTACTTTTGTGAGAAATATAGCAGTCATAAATTAGTTTGTAAAACTGGTGATCATTTTTTTAACTGGGATTATTTTTTTTTTTGTTAAGATTATATGATTCTTCCACTTACTTGATACCATGATGAATTCGTCAATAAACAATGATTTCATTTCTGTTACAGATGTCCCCACGGGACACCATCCAGAGTTCCATTGATATCTTCATTGTCAGCTAAAATGAATATCTGCCAGGGTGACAATGATAACGGCCTGACCGAAGACGAAGACGAGGGTGTATCAACAGAAATTAATACTCCACAAGTGCCAATAGCAATCGTTTTACTTATCCTTGTTAGTTACATCGGTCTAGGGACTGTTATATTCTCGTTATGGGAAAATTGGAGCATCATAGATGGAGCGTATTTCTGTTTCGTCACACTATCAACAATTGGCTATGGAGACTTCCTACCACAACAGACATTTCGTGGACCAGATGTACAACTTTTTGCTTGTTGTGCATATCTCCTGCTCGGACTTGTCCTAGTTGCAATGTCATTCAGTCTTCTCGAAACACGACTGTTATGGAAGTGCAAAAGGATTGCTGTACGATTGAAATTGGCTAAAGATTGATTGTTTGTTACATCATCATCTTTAGCTGCATATTTACTACAAAAAACCATCGAAATTATTAATTTCAGCGAATTCCATAACAAACGGAAGTTTACCTGTGTTAACAGTCTAACAAAATCAAAACTTTCACTAATGGTTACGCATTGTTCTAGGATCGAATATATTTTTCTAAGTCTTAAATAAACTTAAAAATATTAAATTTTTTGCACATAATCTTAATAAAAATTAGGAAATTGTCTAATAAACTCAAAAAATTTAACTGAAGTATGTTCGCGAACTTTTAGGTTGAATAAAATTTTTGCGCCTATTTTCATTTTTGGGTTGCCTCAATTACTAGTTTCGAGTATACCACATAAGAATTGTATAACAAAAATAAATTCGTAGTCGGTAAGTGATAAACATATCGTTGTGCGAAAATTGTGGAATTTTTTTAAAAATAAAATCAAAAATTTTTAACATAATTTTCACATGATTGTTTTTATTCCATTCACTAAATTACTTAAATATACTTTGTAAAGTGTAGAAGTGTTCGAAATTTTTAGCACACTTCATTGTCGAACTTTTGTAAACAGTGGCAGGCAGTTGTCAAATTGATCTACACCAAGAAGTTGGCGCCTAAACTGGCACTTTTTGGTTGAAGTGAAATTTTCTAGAAGAATCGCTTAGATCATAGAGAACTCTATGTTCTCTATGATCTAAGAAGAATCGTTACGCTTCGTGTTTCAGTTTTATTAATTTTAAATATAATTAATAATATTTAATATGCAAAGTTTCAAAAAGCCCGATTGTGTACACCGCTCGGTGAGATGGAGCGTAAATATTTATTATGATTGTTTGTTTATTAAGAATTTCTTGATTTACAGGGATATAAAATTGATTTCACCTGATTTGAATGATAACTCAAAAACTTGGTCTTTCCATGGATTGAATTTTGATAGACATTTTACGACGAAACTTTTTATGGGGTGTTATATAAAACAAAAAACTTTCCAAACAATCAGTTTCAAATTTTACTTGAACGGAATCAAGAGGAACAAAGTACTTCTTGTCAAATTGAATTTTGTAGAGGGTTTCATTTTTGAGAAATTGTTTGAGCTCTTGTTACATAAAATTCGTCATGAAATTGACTTAAAACTCCTGCCAAGTATGACAATTTTTAAGAAAACGTTTCTTGATTATGCCAAACAACGAGATTGAGTGGATGGGAGTCAAATAAATTTCCACGAAATACAGGTAAATTTCCATCAAAATTCAAAATTCATTCAAGTGCTTAACATTCACCCTTCCAATTGAACAGCTTTTCCAAGGGTGAAAATACATTTATAGACACTCTCAAAAAAAAAAACAGGGGGAGCAAAACAGTCAAAAATTACAAAACGCAGAACAATTTTTTCCCAACATACATGAGGAGTTGGTTGTAAGTAAATTTGAAAATTCTAAAATATTAAGACACTAAGGAGCTTCTTTATTTGGCAATAACAACTCTAGTATGAAGATTTGCTTTGGGTGAAGTGTTCTCTTATTACCAAATAAAATATGTTTGATCGCCACTTTCAATAAAATTTCCCTCGAGGTATAATTTCGTACTGAACTGAACTGAAATGAGCTTGTACTCGTGCCGAGTCCTTGAAATTTCATTTACTCGACACTTGACTGTAAAATGCTCCACTCGCGAAAAAAAGCTCCAAATCGGTTGATTAAACTTAGAAGAAATATTTTAATGGGTAGTGGGTACAAGTACTCCAAGTATATCCCCTTTCAAAGCGTCGAAGCATGCGAATTTGAACGAAATTAAATTTTGCATGTGTCGGAATTGATCCTAAAGGGAAACTCTTTTCTACACATCTCTGAAGGAAAAAATGAAATGGTATATTTTGGGGTAAATTTACACGCAGCGTTTCCGTTTCTTTGAGGACATGTAGATGCTCTTAAGGGACTGAACCCTCTTCAAAGGAGTATATGTAAGCCCACTTGAGACTTAATCAAATTTTTATTGTTACGGTTTTGTGGCTCCTTCAAGTGAATTTAATTAAGCTCAATTTAGTTTTTGCTGATCAAACAGGAATTTACAAATTTTCACGTTTTTCTAAATTCATACTTAATGTAATATTAAAAATTAGCAACATATTTTCCATTGGCAGAAAATAAAAAATTACCCATCATCATCATTTCCAAAAGTAGCTTTTAAATTTCCTCAAAGATTTTGTTCCACATTTTTTATAGTCCTTTGTAATTTTTCCGATCATTCTTTACAAAAAAACATCCACCCATGTGGTTTGAATGTCCTACCCATTTTGTCCTGTTTGTTATTTTCGCCTTTCCTTCAGGGAAATAAAATTGGGAAAGTCATCATTTTTCATCGACTCCTACATGCTTCCTATCATAAATCTGCCTGTACACAAGCAAAAGGATGCAAAAATCAATGATTCCTGATGGTTGCTGTTATCCTGGTGATTTAGAAATCGATCATTCTGAATTGTAGCAGTGATAGAACATGCTTACATGGGTTTCATTAAATCCAGCCAAAGCATCATTTTGAATGGTGTCGTTAATCAAAAATTATGCTACATAATTTTGTTAGAAACCATTCAATGTACACGACACGTTTACACTTTGATTCGTAGGAATGACCACTTTTCGTCCTGTAAATCATTCCAAGAATGTCCTTTCGTTTCATAAATGCGTTTTTCGATAAAATTTTGTGATTTGTTGATTTAAGTAAGAATTCAATTTGATAGAATTATAAATTTTCATTGTATTTGCAGATGTATCGTAAAAAAGGATTTTCAAATCAGGACAAAACTTTGATCGTTATCATTGAAATACTTAAATATGGAAACAAATCTCAATTGAAGCATACCATAATGGTAGTCTAATTACGATTGGTCATTGGACGGATGTCCCTTGGAAAAGAACATTATTTGAAAAGGATTCATTTTATTACCGATTCAATTCAGGTAATAATGTCCGAATAAAATTGCTTCCCTTGGCACAAGTTACACAGTCTATCTCTGTACATATTGCGACAAAATCTTTATCTTTGTCTCATCGTTCTTGAGAGATTTCATGGAATATGACTATTAAGGGAATTGTCCTTTGGAGTTAATAAAATCTTTCTACTCTCAGTTAAATTTTATTAAAATTGCTCATGAAAAAGGATTAGAATTGTCCTTTTCGAATTGATATTACTGATTCGAAATTTTTTTCACAAACAATTGAATTCGTACAGTGTGTATATCTTTAAGTTTCAAGGAATTCTGATTTTTTTCTTAAAGTCAATCTTGAATTATCAATGATCCTTAAATGTAGCACGTATCAATTGACATATGTCGGTCTTATGTCTCTGAAACAATACAATCCCTAAAATAAATTTTTACAATTACCCAACTACAAAATAATGTTATCCTTGAATGATATATGAAGAAATTTTGTTTTTTATCCCTTTAATGTAAACCATGTTCTCTCAAAATGTTTTGTTATAGAGAGCTAAAATTGAATCTTGTTAACATGACAAATTGTGAAACGAGGGATGAATTCCTAAACAAATACAAATCAGAGACATGTTTTAGCATTGATTTGTTTACTTCATGGATATTTTGTATGTACATGAGGTTTCAGGACAATTTTTTTTCCTTATACCAAGTTGAAGGGCAAATAGATAACGTTTATGTTTTGTAACGTTTTGCAAATAAAAATTACAAAACTTCCTTTCATGACACGTATGTCTTATTTTGCTTTCCTGTGTTTAAACAAAAAGTCACCAAGTTGTACATTTATCACATATCCTTGTTTTGTTATCCTTACTAAATAAAAGATCATTTGAGCATGATGCCGCTTTTCAAAGTAGTTGTACTAATAAAAATGTTGATTTCTTTATAAATAATTTATTGTAAATGTTCATATTCGATATATGCTACAAGACTTTTTATCGAAAAATCTCACTTTAACACACACAATAATTGCACTTTGTAGGAAGATCATTAAGTTTATGATAATTAAAATTTGGTTAGTTTAATTAATTCAATTTGAAAATGAAAATGCTACGAGGGTTAATCAAAGATCAGTCTACTTCTTACAACCAGCCTCCCTTCTTCTTATCAGACGAATCACGCCTTGGATCTGACGGGGATTTGCTGGGGGAGTCTGATTCAGGGGAGGATGTTCGCGGCACTAAGCGTTCTCTGCTATCGTTGAGACTTAGAATGGTTATTGGAGGATCATATGGATCTGGTTTGCATTCAGTTCGTTTCGTAGTGTTCGTTGTTGTCTGTTTTGGCTTTTTGTTTGGTTCTTCGTGTACACCTGGGATCGGTGATGGTGATGCAGGTGCTGGAGATGTTGTTGGTGCCTGTGGAGCTGGTTTCTTACCCTTGGGAGGTGGAAGTTTGTTTAGGCCGAGAGTTGATGGACTTAATACCACTCGACTGTCAGCAGCAGTAACCTTAATCGATGGAGCAGATGGTGTTGTTGGATTCTGTTGGTTGTTGCTTTTTCGCAGAATTGGATGTGGCTTTTGTTTTGCCGTACTCCCACATTCTGCTGCTTTTTGTTGATATCGTTGGGCCAAAAGTGCAATTGGTGACTTTTCACGATTTTTGCTCCCATGAGAAACGCACAGCGATGAGGTGACTGGTGTTTCAAGGCCAACTTCTTCACTTATTTCCTTGAGAAGCTCAAGTAGAGTTGAAGATGTCGTGTCTACCAACTCAATTGGTGACACATTTCCAGACCGTGGTGGAGGACTTTGTAGCACTAACCTGAAAAATGAGATTCACATCAATAATTTCACGGAAGTACCAAGTTTGTAACCGTACCTCCTCGCTTCCTCAATTGCTCTCTGCAGGTTCTGCTGATTCTTGAAGCTCTGTCTGTTGTTGCATCGTCCAATTTGCGAATTCTCTGCTACACTTGTGAGAACCTCATTCCACTTGTGGGCAATTGAATCGTTGGCTACTTGACGCGCAATTCTCCTGAATCTTGATTTAGGATCTTCATTCGGTGGTCGCTCAACATCCGATCTCGCTGACTGCTCGTCGTCAGTATTGATCGGCGCCACTTGGAAGTCTTTCATCAGTCGCCGTTCCCAGATTTTCGTTCGTTTAGCTCGAACAGCTAAAAATCAAGATTAATATAAGCAATCAATAACTCACTCTCTCCTTATGCTTACGCTTCTCTTTCTTAGCTGCACTGGAAGTGTCCATACCGTTGCGTTCAAATATCTCAAGGAATTCGTATCTCATCGTTGAGATATCATTCTTGACCTCATTTATATCATCCTCAGAAACTGGAGATTCTTCACATTTGCGATGCATTGCTGAAACATACCGCCAAACAAGAGCTCTCATTATATTTGTATAACGATTCTCGCGTTCAGTCTCCATTTTCTTCTGCAAAATAAGGACGATTCTGGGTTTTGGAAAAAAAATTCAATAGAAATGTGATCCACTACAAACCAAAGTACCAGCACGTTTGAGGTCTTTCTTAGACTTTCGGAAACACCTTATTATCCATTTGATAGATGGCAGCACATTGAAAGGTGGTGGCAAAGTTGCACTGTCGTCGAAATAGCTCATCCAAAGCCTTGTGCGAGCGAACTTCCACTCAGTGTCCGAGTGTTCCTAATCAAATGATATAAGATCATGAGATTAGACTTTTGTGACACCTGTTCCATGTACTCACATCAATCATTGCATATGAATTAGACATCATGGCTATCAATAGGTTCAGCAACACAATCACATTGATCACACTATACGATCCGAACATGAGCAGTCCCCAGAAACGAGTGTATGCTTTGGTTCCCTCCAGCTCAAATGTGTCGAGGTCTAGCAATCCAAAACTTGCCCAGAATAGAGACTGGGATGACTCGAACAAACTAGAATTGAAACGTCACAAGGAGTTTTAAATTTTAGTCTTCAATTTTACTTAGCGAATCGCCTCCATTTCATACACGAGTCGCTATTACCATCCCAGTCGGCTTTACCACCTGGAAGACTATAGCACTTGTGCTTCTCGAGCTCAGCGAAGTACCAGAGGAGTTGATTTAATCCACAAGCGAATGCGAACAGTACCAGAGAGTAGATGAAGAAGAACTTGACGATGTCTATGACCATCCGCCCGAGGGAAATTTGTAGTGGTCCTAGATGTGGATTTATTGAGAACAAATGAATCAACTTTAGGGCGGAGAAGACGTTTGCCGCAGCGAAGAGTCCTTCAGAGATCAATTGTGGATCGTACTCATCCCAGTGTTGACGTGGAACAAAAGCCGATTGGGGACTGATAGCGATTTCGCTGTTTTGCTGAATGAATGCCAAAGTTCTGTAAAAGAAAACGCTCATTAAAAATGAGGATACATCGTGTGGTATGAGTCACCTCAAGCAAATGACACTGATATACAGGGTATTGCGTGTGAAGTCAATAAAATTCCACAAATTTCTTAGGTAACTCCTCATACCCACAGTGTAGATCTCTTGGATCTCCTCCCAAATGAATCCGACCACATACAGCATGACCACAAGTTCCAGTGCCATTGGACCATTACCTCGTTGTCTTGTTTCACGTTCAGACAAATGTTTCTTCATGTCACGTGATCCTATGATTCGTATCAGATCATCTTCCGCTCTTTGAGACACCAATATCAGGACAACTGCAAGAATCAGTACAATGACCATGATTTGTCTGACGATTCATACTAAACCTTACAGAGGAAGAAAAGATACGATGATGCATGTATCAAGAACTTCATAAACGGTTTCCTCATTAACTTCCCAATTCGACAGTTTGGTGCTATCATGTACAAGAGGCAATAAAGTGGAAACAGTGCAGCCACTTTCATTATGTTCAAACATTTCCCGAGATTCGATTTACGTCGGAATCCAGGGACTCCTTCATACCAGATTGAAGCGAGCAATTGCTGAATATTAGAATGTGCCACGAACTGAAAGAGAACATTTATGCTTACGATTCCAAATGCGACATGGATAGAGGAGTAACCTTTTTCTGCTTATATTGAATAGCCAGAACCAACCGTTCCAACGACATGATATCACCATCTTCATAAGGTGGAGAATTGGGATCATAGTTAAGAACTATAGCTAGTTCTTGAGAACTACGTGTCTGGTCTAAGATATCTACAGCAAAACGTTGACATTGACGTCGCAATTCAAGGTACTCCGATTTACATTCCTAGAAAATAATACAATTACAGTTTTAGAACGATTCCATCACGTCCAATTTAAACCTGTTCCGTGAAAGCTAAATTACGTAGCTCCCAAGAGAGTTGAAATGCTGTCAGAAGTGGATCACTCGAACTCAATGCAATTAAAGATGGACTAGCTAAAGCTTTGTACACATTGACCCGTGACAAAGAATGTCTCAGAGAGTCTTCAGTTGACAAACGTATACAATCATCACAACCACATCTGTACAAGTGTCATCATCATCATCAATGATGAAATTTTTATTTCGATTCATACCTGATATCATGAGGAATTGGTACTGCAGCTCCTCTATCCAGTAGAATCTTCAATATTTCATAGTTATTCCGGTGTGCTGCCAAAATGAGAGGTGTGATATCTGGTGTGAACATTGCTGTGTTAATATCGACTTTCTGCCAACTCTATATAAATTTAAATATAGTTTCTATTGATTCATGATTGTTCTACAATGTTTACTTACATAAGGCTCCCCTTCGACATGAATCAACTCTTCGTGCTCCAGTAACAATTCAACAGCTTCAACAAATTCAGCATTGATAGCTTGTAGAAGTGCATCCTTTGTATCTACTCCCATGATAACTAGAAGTTCTACCATCTCAAGATTTTCTCCATCTATAGCAAGTGTCAATGCTCGACGCCCCAACGGATCCATACAATTTATATTGATATGATGTCTTCGATGTGCCGTCTGAAGCATCCTTCAAAATTTAAGACACAAACTTCAGTGCCAATTTCATTTATAACTTTTATAACATCAAAATCAATGCATATAAAGTATGTGAACATAAAATCCTTAAAAACCACTTTACACAAAGTTTACGAATATTCTGCAAAATGTTCTCTAAACAAGCATTTAAGCTTTTTAAAGGATCTATCATATATAAACGGATAAAAGGATTCTCAAAATTCTACGTTAAGTTGAAAGACCTTCCGTAATTAATTTTAGTGGAAACACACTGTGAATATTTAACAAAACTTTCTAACGACTTCATGGACCTTTTTGACTTTTTCAACTTTTTCAAAAACAAAATTATCTACGAATTTTTTTTGTTTTATCATTTTATACAAAAACAAAACGAAAAGGGATAATCCAAATTGGGTCAATGTGATTTTCTTGTCGATTTCAAAGCAAATCAATTCAATTTAGAATTTATTTTTAGTGCAGTTTTTAAAGACTTTTACTTCAACTTCAACTTTAAATTACCTTCTAACATTTGGTAAATCACCACGTTCTACTGCCAAAAGGTATTTCTTCTCTTCAATAGTCAATGGGGTTGGTAAATTTAGTGGCATCACTTCCTCGAAGCGCACTTTTCCTGGAACCGGGGATGGTGCTTCGATTTGTAATCCCACCTGTCGAGAAAGGATAATACCACATGGAATAAAGGGATTTTTGTTGTTACGTGCTCGTTAATACTTACACCAGTGGGACGGAGTCTGTCATTGTTGGCCATTGTTGTGTGGTAGTGTCACAAATTTGTGACTTTTTCACTGCACAATTAGATATCACAATTTCTGTAAGGGAAAATAATCATTCTGTTATAAATTTGCAGATTTAAATCAATACAACTCTCTCACTCTCTCAATACAACTCTTTTGACTTATATTCTATTCAATTTCACTCACAAACTGACCAAAACTCTGAAAATCCTATTGAAACTTTCCACATTTTTGATGTCAGCTCATAAACATTTACTTTATCCCTCATAAAATGAGTTATAGATTTTATTGATCTTTAGCAATTTGCTTATCTTCTCATACTTTTCTTTGTAAAACAAAATTCCCGAAGCAAATGTCTGGAAAGTCCTTTGGCGCCGGATGTTATCCTTTTATTTTACAAGGGATGAGTTGTGTTTTTATCTGGTGAAACCTTTGTGGCGACAGCCAAAATAAATTTTGATTGCTTATAGGGAAAACTCTTAAGAAAAGAAATTCATCTGGCTTTTACATTCAATTACATCAATGAGCACCAATTTGATGAAAATGTCACGAAGTTCCAGTTATCATGTACATATATATGATAGTGTTACAACACATTGAATCAAAGATTTACAGTTTTTAGTCCTTTAGTTGACTCAATCTTACTATGAGATTATTCCCGGAAAATTGAATTCAATTAAAACGAATTCCCGTGACAATTTCCACAAATATCATAAACTAGGATTAATTTACAACTTAAATCAAGACTCACTTAAGGAAAACGTTTCAAAATCTTAAAGATCTCGTTATGTTCTGACACTATGAACAAATTAACTTGAAATACTAAAATTGCATTGTAAATATTTTCAAATGCAATTTTATAAACGAGGAAAATTTTCTACATGCTCTAATTAAATTTTGGAATGTCTTATATACACAGAAATGCATGTTAATTTATTTGAGATATTCAAGAAGCTTTCATTCAAAAGTTTTGAATAAACATTACCAAGTGATTTTCCATACCAAATGTTGTGCTTTTCATTTATTGCAAATTTGCAAATTGACTGTTTCAATTCATATATTGATTTTATCAATTTGTGCTGTCCGGTTAAAGGATATTGCAAGGACTCTTCATTTGAATTCAAATTTGAATCCGATTCGAATGTCTATCTTGAAGATTCTCTCATAGATCCTTACCGAATCCTGTCCATTTTCATGTCATTGTCACTACTACTTGACTTAACTCAAACTTTGAGTCCTTCAAGGGATAAGGAGGAAATTGAACTTGTGACACACTAAAATGTGACAAAAGACATTTGTCATACATGGAAAACCTACTTTTGTTGCACCTTAATTGGATTTAATGTAAACTGTTCTCTTATTTCAGTTCGAGTGCATTCATGTGGTTAAGTATATGAGGTAACTTCGACATATCAGTGTTTTTCTGCAAATTAAGCTAAAATTTTAAATCCACAAGCAATCGATATCTGCGTGTAACATGATTTGTAGAGAAGCCTTAAAATTGTTTTTTGAAAATTCTATTTTCGTGGCAATTGGGACACGTTTGAATGCACGTAAAAAGTGCAACAATTAAATTCAATTGGCACATAATTGACAAATGGCAATTTGTTACTTTAATAATTCTCGATAGATGTCACTTGTGCAGAGTAAATAGATTGGTGTTAGTGATTTTATCACAGTATACGAATGGAAGCTGTATGAGGGTGGAGGTGGTTGAATTGAAAATTTTGTGTTTGATGTTTGATAATTTAAAATCTGAATGCACTCATAATTGAAGAACAAATGAAAAGATTTTTACGAAGTTTTGGAGAAATGAAATCACTAATCTGAAAAATTTTAAAACGAAAATTGAAATAAATTTGGCTTCCTGCATGTGTCTCGGCTTTCACGAAATAAACAACAACAATTGCTTTGAAATTTCAGAACTAGTTTAGATTCGAAATGAGTCATAGTGATTCTTATAAGAACCAGTTCCCACTGGTGCTTGGAATCGAACCACTACTGAACCTACTAATGCCTAACGGTCAAATCCAAATTAGGTCAAGGTTAATCTTGCTCTTATTAAAGTTTGGCTAAAATCCCATCTGATTTTATTCTCAATGCTCAATGAGATATTAACGATTTTATATGAAATGTTTCATTGATAAAGAGAAAATTTTCAAAGATTTTACACTTGGGCGACATTATTGCAGTGTGCCCCAAAGGAACAGACGTCTTGTCAAAACACTGAAATGGGTTACAATCACGTTTTCCATTGTCACAATTAGCGTTGATGAGATCCGTTCGTTTGTTGGCACAAATACGCCAATCAGACATTCTCCATTTCACAAAAATGCTTCATTTGAAGCAATTCTACCCAGAAACTAGGGTAAGAGCCATAATGAGATGTCTAAGAGGGCGGAAAATGAATCCACAATTTCAAATAGTATTCATACAGTTTGTAATGCAGTGCCGTAATTCTTGAAATTTCCATCTTAAATTCTTCACAATTTCACAAATGAATGATTTTCACAAAGTTCTGAAGTAAAAAAGAAAACTCTGATATCCACTCACCAAAGACACTTCTAATTTTCCCAGTGAATTCACAAAAAAAAAAAAAAACCCCACTTTTCCGCACTTTAGTCCCTATTTTTCACTCACTTTGAATCGCATTCACTTTGAGACGAAAGTTTCCTTTTGAGAGATGCGTTAACAAATGACTTGAAAACTGTTTCTGTAAAAATTCTGGTATAAGAGTCCTTAAAGAGTCCTTCATAAGACAAAATGTAAACTTTTCATTCGACACTTTTGGCGAAAAATTTTCTTTTTCAGGCACTTTCGGCCTTATGCCAGTAGCTTTAAATCACAAAGAGCTACTCAGCTGTTGGTGTAGCCTAACACTATTCAGAGCTTTTTAACAGGTTTCTTGTAATTCACTTTCTTTTATACATTCTGCTCGGATACTCTTAATTAAATTAGGTTCTCGATGGGATTACCTAGAATTGTTATGTTTCGACATGGAACCGAAGAAATATTGTATTGTACATCAAATCAGGTGTTAAGGTACAAATGTGATTTTTGTTTTCTGATATTCCGTTACATTCTATCGATTTACAGAACTTGTCAGGTTTTGGTGAAACATTAGAACATTAGACGTGTCTAGAATGACAACTGGTTGTTTATCTTGGCTTAGCTCAGTCTTTAACAGATCAGTGGATTCAGATCTTTGAATCTTTAAAAGTTTAAGAGTTTCAGGTATGTTCTTCCCCATGTATGTACATATATCAATCGGATATTCAATTCAAACCCTCCACATTTTTTCCCTGGTGTCTCTGTTTTCCAGGGTCCAAGTCAATAGTATTACTGAACTTTATTGAAATATATAGAGAATCGTGTGAAATGTTATGACAATCGAAAATCCATCGATTTTTCTGTAGATCAACATCGACATGGTATCAACAATGTCACATCGTGAAGTGAATAAACTTTTTCTGTTTGTATAACTTGAATTGAAATACTCCATGCTCGATAAAATCCTTGTCAAAATGTATATTCAATTCATATAAAAGCAGGTGATATAAAATTCAGTCAAGGATATCGTTAAAAAAAATTGATCAGGTTTGTGGTTTTTAAGTGAAAAACTCACGCGTCCTTCGAATCTTTAATGTCCAGCTTCTGGACATCGTAAATAAATCTTTTAATCCTTGAGAATATCCTTTCTCCTGCCATAGATATGTAGTTAAAAGCTACAACTTAAACGATATAGAGATAGAGTAATAAAATAATATGACATGGGGTATCATAAATATTTGAACGAGTCCTGAATATCCTGCTGTTGCAGAAGGACTTTGTCTGGTGTAAACGGGATTTTTGTTTTTTCGTGTTTCCATACATTTAACGAGTTACTGTATCCACACACGTATCTGGTAATGGAAGAATCAATGTTTATCCTTGAGTTGTTTAGATGTGATTATGACACCAATGTTGACTTGGTTCTTTCATGCATTTCAACCTTTTAATGACCGCTACAATGTCCTGAGATGATTCATTTTGTAATGGTTATCCTGAATGCGTCTGCGGACCTATACCACGCAAAAAATCAGTGTTTTGATTGAATCAGTGAACAAAATGTATTCTCTCCTTCGTCTTACATAAGTAAACGAGATTTTGTTATAAGATTCTGACCACAAGTGGATGACAAATCACATGTCCTCAAAGACCTGTTGATATGAGAACGAAATTTTCGGGTAACAAGAATCGGAAATAAGTGTTTCATTGATAACCATTTAAGGTATGAAGGAAATTCCATGAAAAATAACCTTGTTGGGAAGAATTTGCGCAACAAATATTTACAATAATACTGACGTCATTTGCCAGACACATGAAATTCCAGAAATTACTTGACGCAAAGTAAGCGAATTCTTATTTGGATAAACAGGAACATGAATTCGTTCCGTTTTTAGATTATCTAGTTGTCTTTCGGATGTTCATTTATACTTAAATTGAGTGCGACAGATGCCCCCGAAATCACTACTGTACTCGGCTCCCCAATTCTTCTGATGCAAACACAAAACAATTTAAGATCACTTTTTCATTATTTGGCAAAAGGAATTTGATCAAGAGGAAGATCTTGTACCGGATGCAATCCATTCGTGGTTGATGAATCACATTTAATTGTTCATTTTGCTATTTATAAATCGAATGTCAGGGACTATAGATGTTTAAGACAATGCAAGATATTACGTTTAATTTTGTTGATACAATGCAAATTTCATGATTTCAACATTAGATGAAACGTAATTTCGTTTTTGAGTTCAGGAAGTTCATAAATTTTGTTTTTGTGGAATTTTGCCTAAATAAATCATTCACTTCGTTAACACTTTCTTCGTAATGAATGAAACCAATGCCAAACAACTTAAGTGAATTAGTGATTTTATAAATTAAAATTTATTGCATTCCATAGACGGAATCTTGAATGAATTCTTGGGATATATATATAATCTGGGGTCGAGAGGGTTCCTTTAACCGATTTGATGTAAACACCACCACGAATGGAATTTTGGGTTCATTCCAGATTATCCGTGATTCGATGGAAACCACTCATTGTGGGATGTTCATTACAACCAAATTTTGGTTTTGCTTAACCCTAACAATATCCAACGCCATTAGGTGACGTCTTGTTTACACAATATAATGAGTCGTGAGATTTCTTGTCGATTTTCAATGCCAAATTAATTGTGGTGTCGTTGAAATTACGCCAAAATTTGATTTGGTGAAAGATGGACGTTTTCTTATTTATTCGAAATTAATGAATCATTTAATTTAGAAAGCACTCAATTATAACACTTCCATTTAAAGATAAACTGGTGAATCTGATTGAAACTGAAGGCTCCTCAGGATTTCCAAGATGATCCAGAAGACAAACATGACACACAGGTTTGCCCTTGGACCTTTGAATGCCCCCAACTAAATCCCAGACAAATGTCATGAACAATTTATTATGTAAACCATGCTGGGAGTGATTCCAGGTGAGAAATCTTCACTTCCATTAGAGGATTTATATAATCGTGTACACTAAATTCATTTTAGGCAGAAGTTTAATCTTGACAATTTGAAGTAGATCCAGGAGGCTGAAAGATGAGGCAACTGATACCAGAACAGTTCATGTTAAACTGTGGGTCACAATTGGATTTGTGACGATTATCAAGAAGATTTTGGAGTCATGACACAGAAGCCAAGCAAATTGATTAATCTTACACGTTGATTTGTACTGAGAGTGTTTCCAGGTATGAAATCGTTACTTCCATCGAAGAATTTGTAATTGACATTGAATTCATTTCAGGCAAAAGGTTAGTCCTGAGAATTTCAAGTAAGTCCAGAAAATATGAAGACAATACAGTCACTAGAACTCTTGACTTTGTGACCATAGATGTCTAGATAGTATCGCTAGGTTATTGCACGTTGGCAGTGAATTCATTTGAAGAAAAGATGTGAGGGAATAATACCAAGTAGGTTCCACGAAATTCTACATTCAATCGCATTTTATTTAAGTTACATACAAAGATAACGTATCCACACAGAATTTATTTGAGACAAAAGGTTATCCGCAACCCCCTGGAGGAAATAACAAATTTTTTTCCCATCCGAACAATTAAAAATTCACCATGTCCATGAGAAAACATTTTTGTCGGCGGAAATGATTTAAGGCAACTTTGAACCGCATACGAAACCGCATTATCCCGGAAATTAAATTCATTTCCATGGATAACTCATTTCAATTTTCATCCCTTAGACCGTGTAATGTGAAAATTGCTTCAATAAGGAAATTTTCCCGAAAAGTGAAAATGCAATTTTTATTTTGAGTCATGAAGAAGTCATTGACCAGAAATAATTAGTTTTCGAATTTTCACTGAATCAAAACCGATTTTATTTGATAGTGGCAACAAATTTTCCTGAAAGAGAAAACGTACATTTTCCGTAGTAAACACGCAAGGCTCTCCCCTTGCCTTGACTCACCTTGAAACGAATTTGAAAATTCAACTCACTGAATTTTGTAAAATTTTTGTATTATTTTTTTAGATTTTGGGAAAACTAGAAAACGCGCCACAAATTTTTTCATTGTAGAAAAAACGAAAATTCTAATTTTAAAATGAAAATTTCCTGAATCGCCAGAGACACGAACATTTGGACGAGATCCCAGTTGCCGGGAGAGGTGCCCGAAATTGGTTCTTTAAGACAGAATTTTCTCATTATAGCAGTGTAGTTGGAATTCGATGTTTCGTCGACATTGCACGTCGTTTTTATACCGCTCAATACCCCCCAATACAGCAAGAAACACAAAAAATTTCAGTTTATTTTTTGCCACAATCGCCCAGAGTCAGTTGTTCCGAAAACGGAGACGTCGAACGGTCTCTAGTGCCGTGAATTCGGTGTGGATTTTCTCAGAAAGGTTCCGGTTTTAAAATTCATTTTGAAGAAAAACAAAAAAGGTTCGCTTTAATAGGTTCAATTTAAAATAATAATTCAAACTTCCGGTGCTGTGCAACAGGTGAACTTATATTTTGATGCAAAAGTTTCAACAGAAATTCATTAAAAGTGAAAAGTGTTTTTGAAAATTTGCAAGTGATGATGATTTTAGTGAATTAAGTTGAAAAATTTGAATTTGAAAATTGCACCACGTGCTTCTGTTTTTTGAAAAAACTTCTTCGCACCGGAAATGCGTCACGTGTCTCGAAGTTCTTGAATAAATCACAATTAAAAATTTAATTTTTATTAATTTTAGTGACAAATCGTGATAAATATTTTAATGTGTTTTGAATGGCATAGAAACAAAATGAATAATTTGTGAATATTTAAATAGATACTGGCAAATTGTCCATTGCCAAGTTCGCGTTTAAAAAATTTGTTTGTTAGTGACATAATATCAATGATGTGATGAATACAGAATTTGAGCTTTTGCTAGGAATGTTGCCAATACCATCCTGTCACGTATCCTTCGCCTTGATACTGAAACAACCATATGATCTTGATACCTTAAGAAATTCATTGATGACACTCTTATTCCGACCTCGAGATTCTTTATAATTCTACTGTTGAGGAAAGTGCCTTATGATGTGTCTCTTGAAGTTAGTTTTCTAGGATTGCTCCTATAACCATTGCCATATGTTCAATACTCCATGAAGTACCTTAACCAACTACATGAAAGGAAATGTTAGAAACATTTTAAGTTGCTTTGAAATTGAGGCATGAAATTGTTTTAGAGGATCCCCAAAAACAAGTAGGACTCACAACCCGAATTCAACCCGAATTCAAGGTTTATAATTTGTTTACTGTGCCTTGAAATTTGAAATTAATCTTTTGAGGAAATTGTGTTCTTCTGAGTGCATCTGTTTAATAACAATTTAAATATTTAAGTTGAAAATGTACCTGTACCTGTGCCCATGCCTTCTTGACACGTGAAACATTGTTTCATTTTTAATCATATTTCCAGGTGGAATGTTACAAGCATCAAGGAAAAGGTGAACCATGGTGAAGTGTGTTGGATTGATTTGAAAGTGTTTATTTTTCTTTTTGGGTACATTCCACCATCTGGGACGAGGTTTTCATACATTTCGTTTTGTGACTTTAATATAAACGACACAATTTCTATTGAATTCAACTCGTGTAGATGCAGTGAAACCTTTTCCACAAGGAATTCATTCAGAACGAGCACCTTGTATCAGGTGTAAATGCATTCATCCGGGCACACTTCATTCTCGAGTCCATTTATCATTTAAATGCACAATACAAACATGAATCCTTAAATTTACATTTACACAAAAAGATATTTTTCGTTAGAATGAAAATGTTTCGTTTACTTTAAACCCGGAAATAGTTATTTTCATCTATGGAAAATAGGCACACAAGTGTTTTCTAACAATTTCGGTCCATTAAACTGGAACTTATTCACTTTCTAAATCCCCAGACATACCACTAAGTTTTGGCTAAATATCCTTGAAGCTATTTTTGGTAAGAAATTGTTCTTGAACTACTGGTTGGTACAACCACCAAAGGATCAATTTGTGCAAGAAAGTAGAAAACTGCATGGAATTCCTCTTGGGCATGATTCTCTATTTCACAAGTGGATGTGAAGTCCTTTCATAAGGATTTCCGGTAACATTCTCAAACATCTTATATATTACTAAGGAAATATTCCTTCCATCTACTTTAACTGGAATTTGCCACTCGATTTACATCCGTTTGCATTGTGCAATGAACATTTATGTAAAATTCTATATTTTTTCTTATTATCCTGTTTTATTCTGCTCAAGGATTCCTTTGAGATTCCAAACAATCTTTCTTGAATTGGATCAGAATTAATGAATGAAAAAATATTTTTTACGTTTCTTTATTTGTAATGTGGTTGTCGAGGAGATAGTTATTGACACTTCAAGATTTTGTGCTACCAAAACTGATTAAAAACGTCTAAAACTTTTTGCTCCATTTGCTTCATTGAATAGATGATGTCCCTCGAACCTTTCTCATAAAATCCTTGAAAACTTTTTGTCACATTTTAGACATTTCATTTTATATTTCACAATAACCTTTCTCTTGAATTAGGATATTTTTATTGAATATAGGATATTTTCATCCTTTTAACATCAGAATACTCCAATAATTACATATTTAAAGGATACAATGTTGTCATGGAAATCGTTTTCTGAAAAAATTCTTCACAAATTTGGGGCACATTAAAGACTCCAGTGATCCTTAATGTTTTACACGAATTTTTAACCTTTTCCTCAAAAGGTACATAAGCTCAAAGCCTGGACAGGTTCCATGTTTAAACGTTGAAATGTCATCAAACTTCATTAGATACAAAATCGGGTTAGAAATGATTAGAAGCCAATTGAATTAGAACAAATAACCCAATTGAGGAGCAAATATCTGCAATTTGATAAAACAAAGAAAACTCGGTTTGTCGTCACCGCAGTGCACTCCGGACAGTGTAATAAAAACGAGTACACTCCGATTTCGATTTCGATTAGATAACCAATTGCCGATATCATAACCAATCGTTGAAATTGAGATAAAAATAAATTTTTAAAAAATCCCAATTTCAATTGATAAGAATACGAGCGAATTATTCGATTTATTGATCAACTGAAGGTCGCTTTCATTGTTCATTATTCATTTTTCAGGTGTCAATCATAAAGTTTTAAATAAAACGAAAAAATTATTTTCTGTTTTTCGTTAATGATTGTGATGTGAAAAGTCAATATTTGTGAAATCGGTAAAAATAAATAAAAATTTTTAAATATTTTCGGATAAACAAAAAAATCACATGAATGTGTCATTAAGTGTTTTAATTAATTTCCAACCGAATCAACATATGCAAATGACTACAACAAAAATCTTATTTAATTAACAAAATAAAATTAATATTGTTTTTTAAAAGTGAAAATTTTTAATATGAATTCTCGTTTGATTACAAATTCGTGTACAATTATTTTTAGTGTTAAAAAATTATTTAATTAAATTTCATTGTGTCAATTGACGTTTTTCCGGAATAATATCGCGGAAATTCTTGAAATTGTTTTGGAATTTTCGGATTATTTCTGTGGAGGAACGTTTTATGTGAATTTAAGGAAACATGATTCACATTGATGAAAATGATCCAGAAGGAAGTGAGTTTTTAATTATTTTTGTTTTTAAATTTAACTCTTTGATGATAACCATTTCATTTATCTTTTATTTATCTCAATGTTTCATACAAGATATTGAAGTGTTTCTGTTCGATAACCACCTACTTCAGGATTTCCTGAAATCACAAAATTGCCACTACTTGTTTGATAAGACAATGATAAGAAGGTGATAACGATTGTTTCCAATTCACATTTATAAGACTTTGTCCCTTACCCCAGCGTGTTCGAGTTAAGGATTTGCTGAAATTTCAAAAATGTCTTAATTTGCATTCCACACAAAAGCTAACTATGAGGATTTGTTGGCACATTAATAAACGATTTTATTTTGAAAAATGTGTGCTAGATCCGCCTACAACCAGATAATCTTCTATTTTAGACAAATGTCTAAATATTATTCACTTCCCCCTTAAAAGGACACCAACCACATTCAAGATTCAAGAGTCGCAAGAATCGTAAGAGTCGAGATTCGAAAGAATCTCTCAAGAATTTTTGTCTAGACAATTGTTGGTGTCATCAGAGTACCCATGAATCTTTCGGTTATTAATAAGACACTAAAGTATTTAGCATCGAAGAATGTGTTAGTCTTGAAAGAATTCTAATTTAAGACAAAATAGGACCAGTGCTCTTCATCTCAGATCAATGAAGTTATGCGGTTACACCTGTTTCGAAACGTCAAAAATTCTTGTTCATACGTGAAAGGTCATCCAACCTTAAAACACGATCAGGAATTTTAATATATTTTTTCGTGTTTTGAAGGGATAAAATTTAAATCAAAAATTAAATTTAAATCCACCCCCAATTTTAGCACGTTACCTAACGATACATTATGATGAGCCATTCCTTATTTTGTTATTTTGATTTTCTGTATAATATGTTTTAGTTTTTAAAAATTTCAATTTTAAATAAAATATGTGCAAAATACCGCGCAATTTTCTATGATGAGGAAATGACAGAAAACGTTTTGAAAAACGAAATAAATTCAATTCAAAAATTTTTCAGTTTTCTATGGCGAAATGCCAGAAATGTTTTTGACGTTCAATTTTGAGGAATATTTTAAATATTTATAGTGAAAATTCATTTTTGATGAAAGTTTTTTAAAATAATTTTTATAAATTAATCACTGAAACGTGCAGCAAGTTTTATCGACGTTCTGGATTACAAAGTGTCTAATAACATTCAATGATACTTTCACATGCAACTCATGATATCCGAACGGATATTTCCCGATTTCAAGAAGCTACATCAACTGAACATGAATACTTCATACACAAAGAAGCTACTCCCATATATGACTTAATGTTCCCAATTCAAAATCCTAACCTAAATGTGAATCCCAGGGGTTGTCACTACCATAGGCTGGAATCTGAAATTTCAAATTAATCTTTGTAAATTCTTAAGAGACAAATCTTGATGCGTGACTTTAATTTCAAGAAGGTACTGATATCGGAATTCATTCTGTCTGAGTTTATCACTGTGAATTAGTCACATTTGTGACTGATATGAAATGGAATATAAGAACTCTTTTTATATAATTCCATTCTTCAATATCCTGTAACTTATTTCATTGATCTCAGAATTGAATTGATCCCAATAAGTTGCTCTACAACGTACTTAGCTTCTCACCATTTTGAAGAAGTTAAAATTCATTTGATTCTAAGTAAATATTTGTGTAAGAAGAGAATGTTGAAAGAAAAAATCCATTCAAAAAACAGCATCGACTTTCAATTAAAGGAAGAATTAAAGGAGCACTTCCCCCGAAGGATAACCCCCACCTTAAATTGACTCAACTTTACCAACACAAATCGCAAATATTTTCCCATTGAGGAAAAGTTAACTTCCCTCTTTGGAAAAGAGGGAAAAAGAATAAAAAAAAATATCCTCTTTTTTATAGTCCTTATTTAGCACCGCCAACAACCACGGCATGAACTA
The DNA here is from genome assembly GCA_963971475.1 of Chrysops caecutiens. Classification (NCBI taxonomy): domain Eukaryota; kingdom Metazoa; phylum Arthropoda; class Insecta; order Diptera; family Tabanidae; genus Chrysops; species Chrysops caecutiens. The sequence continues at coordinate 28,964,763 of OZ020567.1, read as the reverse complement.
CTGGGTATCACCCTCATTGTGTTGAGTTCTCTCCGGTTGTGGTTAAATACAAAAGGAAAAGCCACAATAAACATTAGCCATTATAAAGTTGGTAAAACGAACTGCGAACTGCGAACTAATACAAAATGTTCCCTTCATTCTGTCTACTGTGGGGCCGGAATTGATTCCATACCGAACACATACGAGTGTCCCACCACAAAACGAGAAACAGGCAAAAGTCTTGTTCACTTTTTGGGCAATTTACATTCCTGAATAAGAAGTACTTTTCTGGAAAAGCAATTGTTAGATAAACGTTAGCCAATTATTTTCCATTTGTATGAAAATAAATAAAATGAAAAAAGAAGGAACAACTCCAGTTGAGTTTAGAGTGTTACTAGTCTTGTGCTCTTGGTGTTTATTAAACAGGACTTTTTCCCTTGGATCAGGATCCATGAACGCAATTTTCATTTGATTGTGTTTGAAATTGGGTGAAAAGTAATTTAATTTTTTGGGTAAATTGGTAATAAAATTTGAAAACATGGTTAAAGTATACAAATGACATTTGAGGTAATAAACTTTGATTGTTGTCGCAATTTTAAGGAAGTGATACCTTTTAAGAGATATCACTAGAAACAAGTGAATAATTTATAAAGATGACAAGTAAATAAAATTAGTTAATCATGGTCATACATTTTATCCGTAATAAAACCTCTGCTTAAATTCGTAACATATCTTGTTCGTTATAAATACAACATCGCTTTGACAACAATAAGGAATATGGAAATTTAATTATAATAGGAAATCCACATGTTAATTTGGAGATGCTTGGGAGTCCTTTAAAATTTCATTTCGTCCTTAAAACTGGGTTAAATAGTGTCAGACGAAGAAAGTGAGAAGAAGTCTGTACTGGATATGGCCCACTTAAGGAGTAAAGTAGGGAAACATGATTGTGTTGAAATGAAATGAGAAGAATGAAAGGATGTAATATCCTGTAACATATGAAATATCCTTATGTGTCTACCTCTTACATGGTTGTGTATGTTTTTGTGTTTATGAGAAGGATATAACTTATCTAGTGCTTCTTAACTCATACTGTGACGGATTCAATTTAAAAAGGCTTTATCTCGCGAAATATCTCTTGTATTTTATATTCTCCTATTCATATACACTTGATTAGGATAAGGATAACAACTTCACAAACATACACATGCAAATACACTAGGGTAAGATACATTTCGTCCTTTCAAAGTTACTTGACATTTTAAACTCGAGATAAGAATAGCATATCCTGTATGCTTGCATCCATTCTCGAATAAATTACTTTGAGAACGGCGTACTTCAGTAAACCCTTCTTTACCAGCAGTGATTACCATCGCTTTATATGATCTTCATTCTTTGGCATAAAATAAAAATGGCGAAAAAGTGTGTCATGTAACTTCATTGTTAAAATAAAAAAAAAAGTTTTGAGCCTAACTGGGAAAAAAAATGCAAAATTGCATAATGACAAAATGAGAGGGGAGAAATATTCACTTGCACTGCACAGAAAAAAAAATTCATTTCCTGTTTCATCCATTAAGCCATTCAAAATGGCAGTCGGAACGAGCACATGTTCAACAACATGGCGGTCAAATTTAGCTGCAGAAAAGTTGTTGTTGTTTGTTCCAGTAGCAGTCATTTGACTCTTAACCAATGACACCCAATTTCGTATCGTTACGAGTAAATGAGTTTCAAGGTCTCTCAGACCAGTTTAGAGTGGACTCGCTTACATTTTCCACTCGTTTCGCACTCACGCATTCTGGCTCACAAGGTATAATATTTCAAATATGGTTATTTTATGTGGAAAGAATATTATAAATTATGCTCGACAGATGGATGTGATTTGAAGAAAGTAGTGAAAATAATATGTCTCCCATTTTGACGTTTCTTGATGGTTTGAATCATTGATTGATTCTGGAAGGACTTCTTTGTTCTAACACGAAACCATCATGTCTGCGATTCCCCTGAGAATTCGTTAAGGCCAAACTTTAACTGTGAATCGAACACATCCAGGTAAATCCCACAAAAATGCTGACAAAATGCATTGATCCACATCAACATGAGACAATAAAGTCAAGTTAAAAATAAATCAAAGGACTTTATTGACTTGCATCGATTTAAAAACATGCCGCAATGAAATCAGGACACAATGTTTATTTGTTTATGTTATCTAAACACGTGATTCATTCGTGGATAAAGGACATTTGTCTTTCTGTGTAGTTTTTATTTTGACAGGCTTCATTGAAAAATGGAAATTTTCTTTTTTGTTTTATGTACTTTTGAAGTTTATGGTTATTGCATGAGTTTATGGTGAAGGTTGTCTAGGAAATTTTTCCAACATTATCTATCACGTGACAAAGTTAAAAGTCTCAGAGACAGCAACTAAACAGATCCATTTGGATCAATGACTTGTTCTAAGTTCATGCCACCGTATAAATTTGTCAAAAAACGTTCACTCAATTTTCTGCAAACACACTGACAAAATTGTCCCGGGACATGTTACCCAATGACTAAATTTGTCGGACTGGTACTTAAACCTGCGATACTAATCTACAGTTCATTTTGTTGAATGATGAAGAATGTATTCCGATTTGTGGACAAGTTGTCGAATACTACCACGAGTTAAGGACAATGGCACAGTAACTAAATCTATCCGAATATAGTAGTAGAATGATAGAGGACGTCTCCCGATTAGTGAACAATTTGCCAACTACTTTCACATTACAGACACACTGACTGATCGTTGGACTAGAAACTATCTCCAAGGACACTCCGTGTCAATTTGTGTTGTCTCCGAATCACCATGACACTGCAGTTAGATAGGCATGAGCTGTAATTGGTTGAAGGAATGGTGGTGGTAAAAGTTTGTAGTCCAAAAAAGTGTCTTTCCCTAAAGGTTTTCCACAGGATTCATATGTGCCAATGGAATGTTTCAAAAGCACTTACACCATAAAGATAAAACATTTTGAAAAACTTTTAAAATTATTATGGAATAGTAGCATTTTATATTTCATGTTCACATGAATTCTACATAAGGGCCATTTCAATTACATGGAGTTTTTGAGTTTTTGAGATAAAAAGGAAAATGTTACTGAAAAAGTTTGAAATTTTTATTTTGTTTTTAATTCTAAACCAAACGAACTTTAGTTTCTACATTAACCGATTTTGTGAAATACCAAAATTGGGTTTATAACAAGAGTTTGTTAAAAAATAAATTCACCTAGATGCATTTGTTATATTCTACGTGATGCACGTTTTATGTAGAGAATATTTTAGTTTGTTTACAATGTAAATTTTCTACGTGTTTTCAATCTGGTTCGTCATAAAATATGAAACATGTTCAGATTGGGTTAATTAAAGTTGTGCTGTTGAAATGCTCTCAGTTTTAATTGTGTTGTTACTTCTGTATCCAAAAAAGTACATTAAACCAAAGTTGGATTTTGATCCTTTTTGCAGGAAATTGGAGTAAAGGGCAAAAATCTTATTATCTGAAATTAATAACAAATTTCATATCTTAAGGACAATCATGTTGAGCGATTTAAAATGAAATTCTAAAGGACACAGGTAATATCTCAAAGGAAGCAGTCTTACGAGTTTTATGAGGCACGCAGAAACGTTATTAAAGGGAATTTTTAAAAGGAAGCTACTTTCAAATTCGAATTTCCGTGAAAATGTGAAAACTCGAAGAAGTTAATCATTCTCATTGTTCTTGACAAATACGAATTGCTGTTCTCAATTCAAGCGATTTTACGCTATTAAAAATAATTCGTTAATCAAAATAAAATTTCATCAGAACCGAAGTCTGGCATTGACCCGGTTCCAGATTCGTTGTTCCTTGACGAAGCTATTTACGCAGTCACCAACTGAACAACTGGGTGATCCATCCTACAAAAATGCTCCAATAAAAATTATTCTGCTCTGAGTCATAACAAGAATTGCATAAGAAAGGTGTCCATTTATTTCTTCCCTGTATCAACCCTAATAAAATGTCAAGCTAATCGAAATTATTTTTTTAAAAATTTTGAAATTCCAGCTGATTTACGAGACGCAGCACTACTGAGAATCCACCATTTGCAATGTGACGACAGATACCCTAGAAATTGTTTGGCCAAAAATAACTATTCCGTTGATCTATTTAAAACTCAAGTGCAAAGAAACTTTATCAACATTTTGTAATTAATTGAAAAATTTTAATTTCAATTTGAAAATTTCAAACTGAGGCAAGAAATATATTCCCCAATAACCAAATGGATATAGTGGTATTAGCAATTAAAGTGATATCACTCATTCGAAATAGTAATTTGGAATGAATCGTGTTTTGAGGGCAATGAGTAATTCCTGTCTGGTAACGCGAAAAAATTTTCTCCGGCTCAAATCGTGCCCGGAATTTATTAAAATTTAATCCAAGACATTTGGAATTATTCCCCGGAAATGTTGGCAATGCTTCTTAAAGTATTCAAATTCATTTTTGGCACTTAACAAAATTTGTTTTGTTAATTTTAACTATACTATAATATATTTTTCACGTAGATTAACTGAGAATTTATTTCGAATGGGAACAAAATAAAATCATTTCAATAAAAATTCTGTTTTTATTCGGGTTTCGGGTTAATGGAATTGACGCGATTTATGTTTTTAGACATTTTTTGTGGTAATTAAATCAATTAATTCGCTACAATTAAATTAAATTTAAAAAAGCTTCCTTTGTTTGCATTTAACTTCTCCATGATAAAATTGTGTGTAGACAAAAATACAGAAGAAATTCAAATTGAAGCGTCGACATTCCACAAATACAATTGTCAAAATTTGTGTTTGCATTTAACTTCTCCATGATAAAATTGTGTGTAGACAAAAATACTGACGAAATTCAAATTGAAGCTTTGCCATTCCACGCATACAAATGTCAAAATTTGCTAATTGCAAATGTGTCTCATCTTTATTCAAAGCCATTTATGAGTCACTTGATTGAAAGCGAAATTCGGCATGAAGTGTCAAAATGAGTTCCCTTAAATTGAGTAAAATGTATAAACGAAAAAGAAAATCAAATTTAAGTTTATTTTTGTTTGTTATACAAAGCAAATTGACATGACAATGATACACTGTGACACAACAATAATACAATACCTACATTTTCAATTGCATTTCATCTGTCGATATCAGTCAATCGATATCGATTGATATCATTTCAATGTTGCAATGAATTCATGCAAATGTCTTTATCAGAATTCGAGAACATTGAAATGTCCGTCATGATTTGGTCTGTTTTTCTTGGCAAGGATAACCAGTAAATTCCTTTTTGTTAATTTTAAATTGATGTAGTTCCGGTGTATTTCCGATACAGACATCCTGTCATCCCACTGTTATCACTTTCGACTTAGAATTGGTGATAACATTGTCCTTGGCATTTTGAAAATATTTTAAAGGCAAAACGCCAACGATTCACGAATGTCCGGGAATGACTTTGACAATTGTCACGGTATTTTCTTCACTATATTTTGTAAATTACATAAAAATTAAGTTTAATTAAATATTCGTTGCCACATACGTGTCGTGCTTGTGTTCATATATTCGCTACATCCGGTTCTATTTTGTTATGACATGTTTTTGTTTAAATTTCTTACCACATGGCGCCATTAAAAATTTTTTGCACAACCAAAACATTTCCGGAAAATTGAGTAACATTTTCTTGTTACACTTCTAAGGAGTCATTTTACTTCGTTTTGTCAAACTGAAAACTACCAAGTTGTTGGTTCTCTTGGATCAGTGGAAAATTTCCTTCTAAAAGACACACAAGTGAAAGTTAAAGTGAAACAAATTTCCTTAAGGATACGAGGTAAAAGAGTAAAGAAACCCTCTTTTTCCATCACATGAACTTTAAACTTGTTTTCGGGATAATAAGTTCGGACTAAATGTCACGTAAGTCTTGAAAATAAAATTTTAAAAGTTTCCAAGGGTTCAAAGGGTGATCCTTCTAAGTTTTTCAAGTTATTTTTTTTACTTAAATAATTCTTTAAGAAATTTGTTCAGTGCTTGTATGTGACAGTGCTTGATAACATTAAATTTTGTAAAAACCTCATAAATCTGAGATGATATTAAGCTTAAGAATGATATACACAAGGCAATTAGGGATGAAACAGAAAGTTTTCCGAAACATTTAAATGACTTTCGGAAGCCAATAACGAAGAAAGTCGGGTAAATTCTTAAATAACTTAAAAGATTGTCACACCCTTATTTAAATTAAACTTACCCTTTCAAATAATTCATATTCCCCGAAGGTTATTAGCGTCAACGTTTCGTCCTTTTGGCGATTTTAACTTTAATGCCATGAGCTTCGAGAAGAACCTTTGGAAATAAAAAATGTTTTATATATTTTTTGTTCTTGGTAAGGTTTCACATTGAAAGGGTTTCCTAACCTAGAAAATCCTAGAAAAGCTGGCTTTTCTGCTGTCTTTTGGTGTGATAATCATTAAAATTTCACGAACTATGAAAAAGGACGAAGACAAGAAGAGTTTTCTGCTCTTGAAAATAATCACGTCCTTTTGATTTATTGTTAATGACTTCCTGGAAAGAGACTCCTTTTTGAAGACACTTCTTAACAAACTCTTTAGGTAAGTCTGTGGTATGATTTTGAATCTTTTAAATTTCTTTAAGAAATACTATTTGAATTTTTTAAATGTTATAGATAAATCGAAATAAATATTGCAACCATTAGACCAACTTCCTGTTTGTTCTCCATCTTAGAAGCCAATTTGTTCAAAGACGACGAGGTGAAGATCAATTTCTTTAGTGTCAATGTTTGCTAGACAAACAGCAAACAGGTTAGAGAAAGTGTTTTAAATGAATCTCGTCCGGAGGTGATAACTTCCTGGTAGCCACCAACACCGAACGACTAATCCGCGAACAGGTGCATGGTGCATCCAGAGAAAAACCTCTTTCCACATGAAACTAATCCCAGTTCTATGTGCTATTCTCTGGGGGTGTGTGAACTTTAAAGGTTTCCCTTGTCCAATGTGAACTGTAAAAACAATTCAACAGAAGCTATAACGTTCATTGAAAAATGAACAAAACAATATTTTCCTTGGATCGATTGCCAGCATTTGAAAATATTTGCCCTTTAGTTCGATGAACCGTATCTTGTTGATGCAATATCGATTCATCCACATGGTTTAGTGGACAAAGATTAATGTTAGTGCACCACATCGTCAACATTGGATTCCCCTTTGACAGTTGAACATTCCTCATGGCTATATAGTATAATACCATATTCAGCCACTTGATGCTGGCAGCAACATATGAACTTCATTTGTCAGAAACCTAGCCATCCTTCAGTTGAGTTTCTTTCAGATTTAGATCATGTAACAACCACTCGATGTCGGACTATTTGACATTCACAAATCGCTTTTGGCTTAACATACATGAAATCCACAATATTTTATTGAGCTTTTAAATAAAAATTTATTACGAAAACTTTTTAATTGATTTCCTTATGAGGTAATCAAGTGTCTGGTCGACGTTTAAAATAAAATCAAAAATGTTTTGTTAAAACTATAACAACACTTGTTGAAGAAATTTGGCAGTTTTTACTAAAACAATATGCTCTAAAATTAATTCTTTAACAATTCTTGTTTTCTAGAACAATTTTCCTGCATCCCCATTTTCATAACTTTGTCAAGAAATGAATGAATCTAAGCAAACAAGAATCTGATAAATGATAACCAGTTAAATTGAAGTACGAGCAGTTGATATTTAAAGTAAAGCATGTCTTAAATGGAAATTTTGATAAGAAATATAAGTAAAATTCATTATGTATATCATTCATTATTCAAGATCTGGGATATGATGAAGAAGTGACATTGAAAAAGATACAAAATTGAAGGAGAAGGTATTGATGATAATTTTCATCAATTCTGTTTTAAGGATATTGTCAAGACTGAACGACATCTTACCGAGAAGATGTTTTATGTTTCTTTGAACAAAATGTGAAAGGTGCTTTCATCCTTTAGCTTCTTAAGATATTGATATAATTTCAGATAAATTTGGTTAAATATTAATAAGTTTCATTTTAGCATTTTAGTACAAGAAATTTTGATTTTTGGAAACTTTGAGAATCATTCACGTTATTGGACAAGGGATTGCTCGGACTTGGTCTCAAAATAAGTTTGAATCCGAAACCATTTAGAAAATCAAAGATGTGAAGACTTCACCACAAAACCTATTCAATCAGCACAAGATAAAACTAAGGCAATTCTGTGGTTTCAGATGATGATTAGTATTTCACCACGCTTCAAAAGTCGTCCAAAGTTCTATTTCTGTCTTTAGAATTTCATTTCAAATGGAATGTTTATGAACAAACCACTGACCTTAAAAATTACATAAGTTTTGGAATCAAATGAAGCTCCTATTTCCTGGGACACATTTTCGGTTAACTAAATAAGATCAAATCAAATTGAATTTCTTTAATGAGATATAATCAAATTTACTGGATCATCTTTCTTTATTTTTTCAAGGAAAACCAAAACGAAACTAAGTTAAGTTCTTAAAATTTCATTTAATATCTTCAGATTTAATGGAATAAGAACAGAAGGAAACTCAAAATCGAAACACGAACCCGCCATTACAAATCCTGACAAAATAACTTCCGGAAAGGGAAGCAAATAAAGACAAAGAATGACAAAATCATGACTAAAATCTAATTCAAAGCTCCAATGTTATTCAATGTGATCCAATGTTGTGTGATGTTAAAAATAAGCTTGACTCCCCACAAGAAGAAAATACAAAAATATGTTTATGTTTACACAGACACAGAGGAGTCACTCTGGGCACAAGAACTCATCTGCCTAGATTCCATCATATTTCGTTGATTTGTGATTCTCTACGTGTGCTATACTAAAGCTACACGAATAGTTGAATGGTTATGATAGCTATCATTGGATATTCTTTGTGTTTTTTCTATTTTACTTCAAAAAATGTCTTGCGTAAGATATCCGTTTTATAACTGATAGCTTTGTCAAGAATAGACTCTTATCAATATCTGACGTTGCATCATTTGTTTGAAGTGGCGCCGCATTTCTGTAAATTATCGTAGAATCTGACTCGTCTAGTTTCAATGAGTATGTATATTTAGTAGTTGGACATTAAGGAAAAATATTTTAACATAAAACATTCAAGATCTTCCTCAATGTTGTCCTGGTTTACAAAAACTTTGAATATCTTAAATTGTTCATCTGTCATATTTTAAAGTAGTTTGGTAAATGTTTGAAAGGAAAACCAAATTATACCTGGTCATGTTTCATAGATAATACAAACTTTATCCTTCTACTTTCAGCACTGGAACCAAACTTCCAACCACGTGATGTGGTATTTAAACGCGGTGTAGATGCTAAGGAATTATACGAATTAATAAATGAAGTTGGACGGTAAGTTTATTAGCGGTGTTATCAAAAAATTTCAAGTTTTTAAGAAAAGTAACTTTTATCTTTTAGTGGTAAATTTGGCACAGTATACAAATGTAAGGAAAAGAGCACAGGTCTTGAATTGGCAGCTAAATTTGTTCCAATACCAAAACGTGAGGACAGACGTAATGTTGAACGTGAGGTTGAAATAATGAACTCATTGCAGCATCATCTTATCATTCAGTTGTATGCTGCCTATGAATACCAAAAGATGATGTGTGTCGTCTTAGAGTTGTAAGTTGTTTGTCAGAGTCAGACAGACTACCTGACTAGCATTCGAAACGAAATAGTTGAGAAAATTTCATTTTCATTTTCTCATTTTCCATTTTCAAAACAGGGTTGAAGGTGGTGAACTTTTCGACCGGGTCATAGATGATGATTTCATTTTAACAGAAAAGGCCTGTACAGTATTCATTCGGCAAGTCTGTGAAGCAATGGAATTTATTCACAGAAATAACATTTTGCATTTGGATTTGAAGCCAGAAAATATTTTGTGTTTAACGAAAGAAGGCAATCGGATTAAAATTATAGATTTTGGTCTTGCTAGGCGATATGATCCGGATAAAAAGCTTCAGGTATGCATAAAAGCAACCGAAATTAAAACCACATCCCAAGACCATCCTTCTTGTAGTATACTAGTACTGTTTTCAACAGATCATGAACCAGATAAATTCAATTGATAAATATTCATTGCTGTGGATTACATTCACTGAAATATGTCTTAATACAAATGTAACAGTTTCAGTATGCTTAAGACTTCATCTCACAACAAACTTGCTATGTAAGACATCAGTTAATTAAGTTGATTTAAATAAGTAACATTTATCAAACCACCTCAAGAAATTGCGGAGCATTTTGTAAACCTTCTCACACTGATGATAACCACTCGCTTCTACACATAACAAATTAGTAATTATGATAAAATGTAACATCAAACATTACTAACCCGTGTAATGTTTTGTCTGATTAGCATAAACACAGTACTCCAGGAGATTACCCTGAATAAATAAGGGGATGATTTCGAATGAAATATTTGGTGAAAGCACACTACACATATTTTTTTTTATTTTTGTTTGCCTAATCCTATTTCCTGTGAGAAGGACGATGAAATACTGCATTAAAATAATTTTATTTCTAAATTCAAGTGAAAAATTAACGTTGCTCTTGCATATTTAAGTTGTTACTGAGAAATGAATTAGTGTGACTCAAAAATATTTCATCATGATCCTAATTTAATCCTTTCCAATGCGGAATATTGTAGAATTTTTACATGTATACTTATATTCTACAAATTTCATAACCTTATACTCACACGGAATTTGATTATATCTTTCCGACCAATTGGTTATAGTATGTACATACTTCATGCTTGAGTTACAGTGTAACTTAAAAGATGAATTATCTTTGGTTATAAAAGACACTTTACGAGCATGACTTCCCCATCAAATCGTATCTAAAAAAGTTATAATTTTTATAGCTTCCTGATCAACTTCAAGTCATCATATTCTAATAAAGTCATCCATTCAATGTCATAAACTTAAAATGATATTCAAATTAACCAATTATTGTAAAACGACATGATGTCAACACAACATTATCAATGTTTACGATATTTTTAAATGTGACTCCTGTTAAAGATAATGGCTAGCAATGGATAATCTTTATTGATCGATTAAAAATTTTCATAAAACACAAATTTTAGATATGAGTTGAGTAAATCAAGTGATAAAAGAAAACAAATTATTCATGCTTAAGGATTGTCTTAATATGGCGTACCGGGTTTTTGTTGTAACTTCATTAATTGAAGTCCCTTTTTTGAGGTTTTTCATAACAAAAGAAAGCATAAATTGATTTTTAGCTCAATATCAAAATGGTGTTGTATATTATCTTCTATACAAAAAAAAGTGTACCTTTAAAAGCTTTTTTTCCGGCACTGCCCACGTTCTATCAATACGAACAAAGTTTTTCACTTTCTCATTAATTGAATTTTCGTTACTCAATATAAAATGAAGAAAAATTAAAAGGAAAGATAAGATGAAAAAAAAAAACTTTTGAATATTTAACGAAATTTTATTGTGAAATTTTATTATTCTTATTTGGGAAAAAATCATCATTAAGACGGGACAAGAAAAGAAATTTGCATACTTTTAATTTTTTCACTGTCTTCAAGATGTATTCTCTTTTCTTGAAAGAAATCAGAAACTGAGAAGTTATGATTCCTTTTTTTTTTGGGGTTTATGCTCTTCGTTCCTTTTATAATTCCATTGAAATTAAATTTCAAACTTAATTAAGAAACGCCAAAAGTGATTTTGCAAAGATAAATTTCATTTGCAATCAATGCCGGTCAAAATGATTCAGTGAACATGAAACCTTTATTATGTTAGACAAACAAATAAGAATGGGAAAAAATTTTGAAAGCATTGATATGTTTTCGTTTATAATTACATGATTCTTTAGATGAGGATCAAAACTTGGACAAATAAGAAACCTGAAAATCATGAAAATTTTCATGAATGGTCAAGGTCTATCTTGATGTTCATGAATCTTATAAATGGCTCATTAAATTCAGTTTTGTATCAGCCAAATTCTTGGTTGCTTCATTTAACGACTATGAACACCTTGACTTGAAGCGCCTGGTTTCTACTTAACTTGATGAAACTTTTCTTTGCAACAAATAAAAGATATGAAAACAAGGAAGTGTCGAAGGTAACATTCTGTTTATAAAGTGTTTTTCATTCTACTTAAATCCGCGCACATACATACATACAACAAAAAAAGGTCACTGAATTTAATTTATATCATAAAATTAAATCTCTTAAGTTGCTAAGAAACTTCCCTTTTTATCTACTCCAAGCACACACTACTGAAATCTTTTGAATAGCGTTTATCTTGAAGGTATGAAGGTGAAATTGTGGAAAAACCTTTTTCAATTCACCTCTCATTTCAATTAAAATGCCATAAAATTAAAATTTTCCTTTCATTACTTCCTTGATACTTGTTTCCTACGCATTTAACTCCTCGTCCTGTTAAGGTTGCTTACAAAATTGTTTGTTTTTTTCTTAGTCTAATAATTTTTCTCTTTTCTTCGCAAAGGTTCTCTTCGGAACACCGGAATTCGTTGCTCCGGAAGTTGTTAATTTCGATAGCATATCATATGGAACGGATATGTGGAGTGTTGGAGTAATTTGTTATGTTCTGTAAGTATCTGAGATTGTTTAAACAAAAATTAAAAGGGTTTTTCAGTAGAAGATATGAAAATTAGAAGACCCTTTAAACAAAAACGAATAGCTAAAACAAAAAACAAAAACAATTGGTGTTATCCTTTTTAATTAAATCTCTAAAACAAAGTTTGTCAGGTCTATCCCCGTTCATGGGTGAAACGGATATAGAGACAATGGCGAATGTAACCATAGCCAAATATGACTTCGACGATGAAGCCTTTAATAATGTTTCTCAAGAGGCATTGGATTTTATTACAAAGCTTCTTGTTAAGGATATAAGGTAATTAATTTGAAGGGGAATGAAAAATATTAGAAAGTCATTCATTTTCTTTCCCTTCCACGCACTCAACTCAACTCAACTCAACTCTACAACACCTCTATAACATTGCCTTCGACTGTTTTCACTTGCCATTTTCTCGTGGATTCCAATTAAAATTTTCAATTAAAGTGTTCGGATGACTGCAACTGAGTGTTTAGAACATAAATGGCTTAAGAGACGACCAAAACCAGTGGTTCCACCAAAACCAGTTATAATACAACCAACATCAGCAATACTTCAACAGAAACAACGTGAACAGCAAGTACAGAATTCAACAAAAGACACTATAACACCAATATCACCTGGACCAGGGCCGGTTCCAACTATAATCCAGACGCAGGACGATTCCAACGTAAGATAATATCAATTTAATTAAAATTTTACGATTATCATTCATTTATCATTACATCATCTTCTTTCACAACTCGTAACAGGCCAAAGAACTAGAAAATACAAAGGATAACTTGAAGAATTTCATTGAAAGATGGGAGGAGCATCCGAATAGTCCTTATATCTTTGATAACGAAAGTAATTTTATCGCACCACTCAGAGACGTTAGCGCAGATAGTGCGATGTCGTCTAGAGGTGAGTTCTTAACTTATAACTTTATGCTTTCACCTTTTCAATTAATTCTTCTTTTTTCATAGAAAACTATCTAAGAAAAGCTTTTTATGTTTTACTAACTTTGTGAAAGTCCGTGCTGGCACCAGTAGAGACAATAGCATTATCACTTACACTAAATGGTCACTCTCTATTATTTATCAAACACACAACAAAACATTATCTATTTAGCTAAATTAAGTCAGCTCAAATATTGTTCAACGCTTCTTAATGCTTTACTTTTGGAGCTCTGCATCTGGTCTTGTCAGAAGTTATGTAATCTTGTCTCACATTCAGGAAAATTTTACCATTTTAAGGAAATTTTTGGAAATTTTCGAATTTCTTAAACCTTCAGCTCTATGGATTTCATGACTTGAAGAATAAAATAACACAAATGCTTCAATCAAGGAAGCATCAAGCCTGCTCAGACACAAGGCTGAGAAAAACATTTAGATAAATTGTGTTGTCCAATTGATCGTGATATCATCTATATTAAATAAGAATTTTCTACTTACTTGTAGCATCAACATTGGACAATTTAGTGCCTTCTATTCTATTGAGGAATCATAGAGCTGTAGGAATCGCAGTAGCTGTATCGGAGAATTGACAACATAAAATTCCATATTACGATACTAATCAACATCTGTTTCCTGATTACTGTTATCCTGATTATCATAAAACTGTTTACATTCCAATCTCTTAAGGTGATCTCGATTCATGTTTCCTTATATCTAAGATGCTCTAATCTACTTATATTAACAATTACTGATGGACAACGACCTCATTATTTATAGTTAGTTGGTTAGTTGGATAGATTGCAAAAATTTTCACTAGTCGTTTCTATAAAGTTGCACTTCTATAAATGAACAAACAGAAAACAAAAATTTCAGAAGCATTCCCTGTGTGTGTATGGAAAAAATTCTAATTTCTCAGGCGAAAAAAATGGAAAATGAAGTGTTAATCAAACAATTCAGCAAAAATCTCATCGTAAATTTCGGAATTCCTCATGCAAGAGCTCGCAAATGCAGCACTTGAATTTATAGAAAAGAATTCGGTTGCATCCATTCTTCTAGATTGCATTGCTTTGTGTCTAACTTTGTTCACATTTTACATTAATCTCCAGTAGAGTTCATAGAATGGTTCAACATAAACTAAAGCTTCTTCTTTTGTGTTTTTCCAGTCTGCTCTCCATCACCGTGTGAGTCCATTAGTAGCCTGGAAAGTACCACTGAAGAAACACATACCCAAGTGGACGATGGTTCTTCGACTGCATCAGAGAAACTAGAACTAGAAAAGGATACGGATGAAGATGGAACGAAGACACCACAGACACCACTCTTAGAGAATAAGGACTTTAAACACTATCTCCATTCATTTGATCGACGTAATTCGGATACTAGCTACATCTTGGGAACAAGACAAGGAGCTGAAAAACTCAATTTAGCTGAAGAAATCAAAAAATTATCAGATCATTTGTTAATGCTGTCCGAAATCAACACGAAGCTGGAAAGGGAGAATTCTGAAGAGTCGAATGTCCAGTCAAGTGAAAGTGCAAGCAAAAAATTAGATAGTATCGAAGAAGATAAATCGATTGAAACGCCATCGACACCAACAAAAGATAAAATACCAATAGAAAAAGCAACAGATTTAAAGTCCAACAAAGAAACACCAAGAAGTACACCAACAACGACTCCAATCACCCCAACTACACCAACGTTCAAAAAGGCTCACGAACTGTTTAGTAGCTCCTTCTCTCAAAATGTTAGCGACGAACATAAGACCCACTATGGTAGCACATTGAATAAATCCACTTCTGTGATAAAATCGTCGACAGTGTCGAAAGGTACAAAGACAACATCATCCTCCATTACAACGACAACAACTTTCAGCAAAACTGGTGGCCACATACGAACAACTGTCCTGTCGGAGAGGCTACAATCGTTAGAGGAAACTCCGAAAATTACAATGAATGGTAAAAACGAGGAACGAAGTCGAAGTAGTGAGAATAAATCAACCAATCTAGTCAATGGATTCAAAACCACAATGCCATCAAATAAAGTCCTCTCTAGATCATCAACTGAAGCGACTGCATACGGAGTTCCTTGGCCTGTAACTAATAAGAGAACGAAATTCCGGATAAATCAAATGAGTCGAGATGTTCCCATAGGTTTGCCTGATACTCATCAGGCCTATAATTTAGAAGATGCAGCAAATACCACCAAAGATTGCCTACTACACCTGCTAGAGAAATATAACAATACAAAAATGCGAAATGGTCCTGCAGGACGACATCAAAGTATCAGTGTAGACTGGGATATTTCACAAAACCTAGAATACAGATCAATGAATTCAATTAACGCCTTCTTCCAGAGACACACATCAAGTGGACGAAACGTTAAGCAGATTTTGGCACAACTCGAGTCGAAGACTCAGTAATCATCGTATGGAAATTAGTTTTTATTTTCTAATTTATATACAAACGCTGTTACAATTCTTAGCCCAAAGACTTCATTCAATTGAAATACCAAAAAATAATTATTTTAGTTGATAATTTTATGTTAATTTTCTGTTTTAGTCTTGTGAAATATGGTTAAATTAAAATTGATAAAAATTATAAAAGGACATAAATTGTCTCGCTATTAACTTAACTGCAAAGACTTACTATACAGAGGATGTATTCCTGAACATTGCACTCCTGTTTTTCTCTTATGATTCTTAGTTTTCAAGAAAATCGCTTCGAAAATTTCGAATCTAACTTCCGCCTTCTGCCGGTTCTGAGTCCCTGGTACTTAAAAATTCAAATTTCCAAATAATACTTTTCCGGAATCTTAAAATTTTACAAACTTGAAATTCAAATATTTCAGGAATCTTTTGTTATGTTCATCAACAGGATTAACGTCAAAAAATTAACATATTTTATAAAATTTTAAATTAATATTAAACTTGCTTGTGATTGGTTTATCTGTACAAATGTTTCCTCGCCATCTGTCTACGAATTTCAAATATACTAAAGAGTGTGGTGCTACCTGTTGGGGAATAGTAAGTACAGAACTTTCTCTTCCATCCTCAAGAAAAACTGAGCAAATTTGAGCAAATTTGAGCAAATACGTTCTCACGCTGACGTTCTGGTGCATTTCAGGTCAAGAAATTTGTTTTGTAATTAATAAATTAATTAAAATATGTTAAAATTTAAACAATCTTAACTCTTTAACTCGCTTAAAATCATAAAATAGCCGAAGTGTACGTGATTTTGCGCAACTATAAATATGTTGATGTATGAGTGAGGCGTGTACGTACATGACATTTTCGTGTGTATTGAGTAGTAAACAACTTTTGGCGGGAAAACTAGCGCTTGCGTGTTTACTCCCACATCACGCGTCATTTTCGTCACAATCGCCTTTGGTGACATGAATGAATGCTCACAAGCAGCTATCATCGAGAAAAACTGCGGCTAGTCACAAAACGTTAACAAGTCGACCACAGTTTCATTTGCAATATATTCTTATGTCCGAGAGGCACTTTGTGTCTTGCACTTCCCTGACACCAAATATGCTGATGTAACTCTGAAATGAATACCTTCCCAGATTCGACTTCCATCCACTACTAGCTACCTTCATAGCGTAACTCATGTGGAATTGGATAAAGTAATGAGTGCACACAACCAGGGTAATGGTGTATTTTTCAAATATTGTATTTTTTCATTTCATCTGTACAAATAATATACAAAAATATAATATAATTGTGTCCATGTTACAATCTAAGGAAAATATATTAAGAAAATTTACAATTTTCAAGGTAGGTTTTACCCCCCATAGTGAAAAATGTTTGTGTATTTTTATAAAATTCTGGGTACGGTTACAGTGTTTTTGCCCTAAGGTCAAAGTTGATTCGTGAAAGAGGACTTATACGGATTTTTAATTTAAACAATCCAAATTTTATCTTAACCTTAAAGAGAAAATATATATATGTGTTGTGAAAAATAGAATCTTCAAAAATGATAAATTGATGAAAAATCAATTTGTACAAAAATATATATTTCAAAAGATTCCATTTATTGTCGTTGGTGCTGTAAGGTTTCTTAGGGCGTAGTCCCTACCTTATCCTAGAAACATCTTACTTTCTTGTACAATTAATGTTCTTTCGAGACCAGAAATTTAAAAGTTCATTGTTAAAATATTTTTGAAAAATAGACACAAAATCCAAAATAATTTGTAATTCTGTTGTAACTTTTCAATATTCAGAAGAAAAATTACATCAAATTTGCAAATTTCAATTAATTTTCTTAATGAATAGCACAAAAAATACGAATTTTAAAATTAATAAAAACTTGCATCCCTTATTGATTTAATTAAATTAATTTCTTTAATTCTTGATACAAAAAATGTTCGTATTTATTGCACGAAATTCATATTGCATAATTAAATTAATTAAATCAATTCATTGGATACAGCACATAGTCTACATGAAATTATTTTGATTATTTGTTTCAATTATTTTGTACTCATCAAGAGAAAGTTATTTCCAAATAAATACGTTTCCATATTTTTTGAAATTGCTACATAGTATATAAAAATATATGTATAATTATTAAATTAATCTCGTTCCGATATGTAGACTTAATGAAGCTAGTGCGGATCACAAGAAATTAATTCTAGCTATAACTAATTTTTTGGTGATAAACTTATGCCTCATGAAGCTAATACAGGAGAGATCAGAAATAAGGAATGAAATCTGAATCAAAAACAAAACAAATTTATTTTTGAATCAGATTTTGTCTTATTTCTTATTGAAGAAACTAAATACAAATAATACAGACGAGACAAACATTAAAATATTTTAAACAATTGCAAAATATCCAGTAAAACTTGTGATTCAAGATGAAATTGAAAATGTGTTTGTTTTGAATTTCATTTTGAATCAAATGTTTAAATATGTATAGTGATAAAAGTAATATCTTTTTGCAACTCAATATGTTCTCAATCTGTCGCTTTATTATGAAGATATTCAATTTCTGAAATTAATTCAAAATTTATCTTCCAAATAAATAATTTTTTAATGAATTTAAATTGCATCATCACTTCTTGATGTGGTGCTCTTAGAAGTAATATAATTCTTAAAATTTATAATTATTATAAACTTAATTCATAATTATCTTATTTTGAAAAAATATAATTAATATTACTGCAATTCCTATGTATACATGATTACATATGGCAACATTATTAGAATATTAAAGTTATAGCCTTAAATTTTATTTCCCTCTCGGTTGTTTAGACGGTGTCGATGACGATGTTGCTGTAAAACTAAGAGGCCGCATTCTTTTTGCAGGTGATACTTTCTTCGGTGTTGCAACCAGCCGTTTGCGCTCTTTCATATAGTCTGGAAGTAAGAAAAAATCGAAATGAAAATATTTAATTTTTATTAATTAACATAAAATACTAATTTACTCAAAAATTTTTTAGAAAGCACAAAGGAAGGACAAACCCAGTGAACCATATGGTCACGAAGTACACCCTGGCCACACCACATGTCACGGTTGTTTTGTTTTAATGAACTTATTAAGTGGACACACCGACAGACGGGGTTGAACCATAAAAACAAGGTTTCTTATAAAATGTGGTTAAACATTTATATCCTACTACGTGGTATTCCCCTAAATTTCAAACAGGAGGTGCAAGTGAATCAAAGCAGATTAAACACCTTAGACATAACAATGAAGACGATTATGAAGGATTCTTGGGCAAGAAGTCAGTCGGCACGTGCCAAGGATGATTAATGTTTGGAAATGATGAAAGGAAACCACAGGGAACGCAAAGATATTATTGCCAAAACAACCCTTGGAGAGGTAGTACTTTCTTCTATTTGTAGCCTACCCTGCTGTTAATCGAGAACACAGAGAGTAACATTTTTGATTCGTAATTTTCGTAAATTTTAAAATTCCTTCAATTGCAGCTGTCTTGTTGGAATCCTTTCAAAACATATGTTCGATTTTAGCACGTGGTTTACCATTAACAAATTTACTATGGAATTCAAATTGTGGCTCATTAATTCTAGATCATACACGAAACGTCATGAATTTGGGGCAACATTTGATGCTTATCGATAAGTAAAAATTTTTTGGTCTGTGCCAGTTATAACATTTCATTTCATTTCATTTCAGTTGCTTTTGGTCACGTTTAGTGCGTGCCAACATTTTTTAGGAAACAAATTGCATAAATTATAATAAATTTTCCATTTGAAGACACTTTGCTGATTCAATCCATAAATGCAGCAACCCTGTCACTTCAAACACATAAAAAGGTGGTGGTCCATATGGTACAAATGGAATTTTTAAATTATTCAATTTTCACCCTAAATAAAATGTTACAGTCAATCATGGTTTTTGTGTGGCTCGTGCTATTCTTGTTGAGGTCTTATCTTTTAGATAAAAATCTCAATTTTACATAGAAGATCAAAGCACAGAGCAACGTGGTGTATGCTGCTCAATCAGCATTTTATAAATGCAGATCTACCACGATAAAGTCCACATAAAAATGATACTTGAACTGAATACTGTTTCTGAAGTGCATTTCTAATGCGGGCACTACTATAGGTTTGGACTGACGTAAAGTGCAGCATTACTAATTGAATAATATACATTGTAACGGTTACAGCTGCACTCTGGTCTTTCATCATTAGAAGTAGTTTTATGGGCCTGTATAGAAACGTGCTGTTAGAATAACAATCACTTTTCAAAACCTTTTCTAAATGTGACTTATTAGTACTTTACATTTAAGTATAAAACTATGCTTGCTTTATCATTTGATCTCATTGTTCTAAGGTGATTGACCCGTAAACCCAGGTTTTACAGTTTAATGGACATTTTACTGGATTTATTCAGTCAGGTTTTTGTCACCACATAATGAGACGTTAATGCGTTTTTTGTAGTTAATAACTTTATACTCAACTAGTTGGAAAAAATCATGAAAACTTTACAGGTGTAAATTGAAAAATTTAATCATTTCATAATGAAAACATCTTACTTCTATGCTTTTCCACATTTGTGTGTGCATATTATATTTAAGAAAATTTGCTAATATTCAAATTGATTCTTTCATTTATCAACTTATCCTTTGTTTTGTTTCAGCAAAAACAACATAGTGTCCATTTAAATTGATGTAGAAATGGTAAAATGCAAACTTTCGACTTTGAGACGACATTGAACCATCTGCTATCATAAAAAATATAGGCCAAAAAAACTGTGGCTTTATGCGAAATTGTAAGTACAAGTCATCCCGAAGAATAACTATTGTAAATTGTGGCATAGAATGACCTTGAAAGAGTGTACTCCTCATTGAAACTTTATCCAAAGCTTCTCCAAGGTGACCCAATCCAATCAACCAGTTATCTTGATACAAGAAAGTTCATGGAAAGTTTTTTAAGTGAAGAAGACCCACATTTTTTTGTATGTACAATATACAGAGTCCAGCTGTTTTCCAGAAATTTGTTGCTAACTTCTGTTACATAACTCCAGTGAGGTTTGTATCATAATTTCGCGAAACACGTGCAGATTTTTCTAATTCATTCATGTTACGAATAATTATTAGATGGATTCCGGTTTGACACAACTTTAGTTTTTGTTCAGGTAGAGGAAGGGCGAATGATAAACTTTCGTCCACGGTGCTTCACAGAGAAATTCTTGATTCTTCAAAGAATCTGTTAACTGAATTGCCAAACAATGGTGATGTTTGCTAAAAACCAGTCCCTTGCTCAACTATGTTATTTGCTTTGATAATGAGTAAATAGGACAAATTGAATGGCATCAATCAAAGCTAGAAGCACATTTTCATTAATTACGACCCACAACTCAAATTCTAGGTTGTGATTAAATCATTTGCAATGACATGGGACTCAATAAATTACGATGTATTTTCAATTTTCAGTTTATAAACAACAAAAGTCCATTGTGATTATTCTTTTGTACCTTTAAGGTAGGACGATAATGAGAATCAGTTCATGTTTTCGAGAGACTCGTAAATAATATGTTCGTACCGCGTACTTCCGGTGTTTCCGATGAGACTTGTGACGTCTATTTAGACTGCACCCACACGATTCACGAGTGAGGCACGGATGCAATCCAAAATCGAGTGGTTCCAACGAAACACAGTTCATCAATTCTGGAGTAACATGTGAAACATGTCTCATACGATTGTTCCCTTATTCCGTAGTATAAAGAAAGTAATTTCAGGGTTTTCAAAGAACTTATTTATTAGGGGGAGTGTGGTGTGTTGTCTCGAATATAATAGGGGGATGACGGTATCAGTATTTTTCGTTCCAAGTAAAACAAAGCGAAGGAAACACAATGTAAGCGATATATGGGAAAATTCTATGCACCGGAAAAGAGTTCACCGTGAAAAAACCGTTGAAATCGTAAAAGCATGACAGAAATCAATTTTGAAAAGTAAAGAACCCGAGATAAATCGATTTAACCACTCAAAAAAAATTGATAATTTTCTTCAGTTTTCCCAGTAACAAGGGGTGAGAGCCACGTAGAGGAAGTTGTTTAATTTAATGCTCGACTTACTAAAAAAGTGTAGGCGAGTGTATACGAATCAATTGAGATCCTGAGAAGGGAAAAATGTTATTTAATTTTTTCTCATGATTTACGTGAAGTATTGGAAAGTAAACGATCAGAAATCGGTTAGAAAATGCAATGAACCGGAAGGTATAAGTTTATGATCCATGACTTCTATGATCAATAAAATAATCTTCTAAAACTCACCTGTTATCTTAGGTTGACGTTTCTTGTTTGTACTGGAACGTGTAACAACACCTTCGCGAGGAATTTTAAATAGATTCGCTTCATCTTCACTAGATTCTTCGGATTTATTCAAAGATTCATTATTTTGTCTAGCAGCTCTTTCATCTAAAAGTTCTTCAGCTGATGTTGGTTCATCATAGTACGTTGAGACATCTCTAACATGCGCAGCATGACTTAGAGTATAAACTTGTGGTATGAATTCTGAAAATCCAACTGGTTCCCAATAGTATTGACTATGACCAATGACAGGATATCCAGTACGAAAATTGAAACCCCATTTATGTTGTGCTAGATCTTGATGCTTTCCGATTTCAACATCACGAGATCTAAAAGAAGAAAAGTGATTTATTTAAATGAAATTCTTAAAGATTAAATCCTCATTAAACTTACTTTTTGATCTCGCCAGGATCTGCATATCCGAATAATGCCTTTTTTATTCGATTGATGTCTCGCCTGGATGGTAGGTTATGCTGAATTGCTGCTGTTGGAGTACGTAATTTGCATAGCTCCGACATTGAAACTGGTGGTAATACTCTAGCACTCATTTTAAACAAGATTTTCTTACAAAATACTATCACAATATTAAATATAACAATTGTTTATGAATTATTTTTATATGAAATATTCTTATATGCCTTTCGCTACAAATTAACTTGACATTCAACAAAGGTTGCTGATTTCACAAATTATACTTTTCAGTTTATTGCAAACACTGCGACTAAAAATGATTGATTAAAAATTTCACTTCACTTTACAATAATTTGAATTGAAGGTCAATTTTACGGTAATTATTGTAATTTGTCGATGTTTTTATTTTCAATTTTCAATCGAAAAATCCTAATTCAAGTTCCTATCAAAACAACAACGCAAAAAATTGAGGTTATGTTTACGTTTACCATTTAAACGCATTTTTCTTATTTAAATTGATTAAATTTCCACTTGAAATGGAAAAATAGTTATTTATTACGATTAGTTTTGTGTAGTTTCACTCGGTACACAACACAATTTTCATTTAATTTTCACAAAATGAAAAATTTCTATTTTCTACGCCACTTACTATGGAAATGACAAAATGTCGGAAAATGGATGCCACAGAAATTTGATTGGTAAATTTGTTGAAATTAATTTTCCGCTTTATTCAAAATTTTACTGTTTATTTCATTAAAATTGCACAAAATTTTCACGAAAATTCACGAAAATATTTATTTTTATTTATTTTCAAAACAAATTTTCTTTCACTCAGCAAAACAACACTTCTTCGCTCTTTGAATAGTTTTCTCAAACTGTCATCAAACAACGAAATCGTGTTCACGTACGCTTGGGATTTTCCATTCGTCTCTCTTCAACTCTACCCTCTCCTAAATGCATCAACACTAAATTGTTGGTGGTCGATACCATTCTCGTGTTTTTGAGGGATTTCCGTTGTGGAAAATTTACTCTCAACGCACAACCCTCGTCCTCGTGCGATGAATGTCGATGCCGAGAATCGAGATGGTGAAGAAATTGCACAAACAACATCAACGCGACGACGAATCACTTCGAGTTCGTTTTCATTTCACTGTCTGTGGACAAAAAAAAACGTTTCAAAACAAGATACTGCCGCATGGCTAGATTGCGACAACATTAAGCTGGGGGAGAGTTTAACTCCAGAGTTATCAATTTTGATTTCTTCTCTTTTCGAAGAGAACGAGAGAGTGTGACGCATTTCTTTCCAGTTCCTGATTCGTTTCGGGAGTTGCAAAAACTTCGAGAAATTAGTTTCGCTTTCATAGAATTTTGGAGTAGGGTAGAGGCACTAGTACTCGGACAGCGCCGGTACTCGGACACATTTATGTTTATTGCCCATTATGAAAGAAAATTTTATGGTCCCATCGAAGATTTCATTCAGATTTTCCTTAATTACCTGTGTTTTACCGTAATTAGCATTTTCAGACATGTAGGTATAAAAGTGTGGCAGATAAAGGATATGTTCATTCTTGTGTTTTACCTCAAGGGATTCATTGTGAAAATTTCTATAAATTTGGTAACGGTTAGTTCAATTTTTGAAAGTGTATAAAAAGTATATTTTGACATTTAGGTGTGAATTTTTGGACACAGTAAGTACATCATGAGTAGATATTTCATTGCAAACAAAAAAATTCTTATTTTGGCTACAAATATTATTTTTGTGAAGTGTCCGGGGACTGAAATGTATTTCGACTAAATTTTTAGTACTCGGACAGCGGTGTCCGGACACCGGTGTCCGGACACTTTAAATAATTGGCTTTATTTTAGTTTTTCTTTCATTTTATAAACAAAATTGTTAATAATCCTGTTTCCATGTGAAGTTACTACCAATATAGGTTCAGCATTATGTCCAATAGATCAATGCATAGTGGAGATAGGCAGTCAAGGACTCGACGATCAGAAAGACGTTCCGACCCTGAATTAATTTCGAAGGCTCTTTTGGATATAAGAGCAAAAGGAGTAAGCATTCGTGCAGCTGCGGAAAAGTACGGGCTGGCTAAGTCAACTTTACATGACCGCTTGAAGGGCAAAATCGGGGAAGGCCCTATAACAAAAGGTCCTGACACAGTGTTAACGGCAGAAGAGGAAATTGAAATATCGCAATGGTGTGTTGATCTGTGTAAATGCGGATTTCCGTTAAAGCACGAGGATTTACTGAATACTGTCCAGAAAATTGTCAAAGAAGAACGACGAAAAACGCCGTTTAAAAATGATCGTCCAGGCAAAACCTGGTTAAAATCCTTCTTTCGAAGAAATCCTGTTCTTGCTGAAAAGGAAGCGGAGAGTATTTCCAAGGGCAGAGCTGCTGTGACGGAGCAGTTCATTAGAAGCTGGTTTGCTGATCTCCAGGCATATTTAAAGGAAATCAAACAAGAATCGATTTTAGAGGAACCCTGAATCAACCGCCAATCCTTACTGATGTTGCTGAAATTTCTTTTGAAAGTCTACCGATAGGATGCGTGTTTGACCTTCAGGAAGATGGTACTTTGCATGCGACGCAGAAAACTGCAACTCCCGAGAGACCTTCATCACCTGACATCTTTACATTGGATGTTTCCAGAAGTGCAGAATTGGCAGCTACAGAGGTTGAGGTTTCTTTAGCTCAAAGGCAAGCAATAGTTCCTTCTCCAGTGGCCGGTCCGTCGTGCATGCAACATTTTGCAGTCGACTATGCAGGCAGTTCACGTTCCTCCGTTTCATCGAGATCCTCGACAATTAGAAAGCATTTAGGATTTCCAAAAGATATATTCTTTCGTAACAAGCGGCAAAGACCTGTTGAAGGGGAAAAGTTTAAAAGTGCCATATCCTCTGAAGGATGGAGGAACATTCTAATGGAGAAGGAAGCGAAAAAGAAGAAACTTCTCGACGAAAAAAATAAAAGAAAAGAGGAACGCTTAAAGAAAATGGCCAGTAAAATGGACCAAAAGCAGAAAAAGAAAAAAAGGGAAAAATGCAAAGTTTGCGCAGAAGAATTAATTAGTGATGTAGAAGAAGATGAATTAAAAAATATTGGCTGTGACATATGCCCAAAGTGGTATCACTTAAAATGTACTGATATGTGTAATTTAACATACGAAGAAGCCAGATTCCGCGATTTTACATGTTCGTTTTGTAAGAAGGTAGGATGAAATATGCAAAATTTTATTTAATGTTAAAATTATTTACCTGTTGCTTTTTATAAGATAATAAAACATGTTACTGTGAATTGAAACAAAGATTTTTGCTTCATATTGTCCGAAAATTCGTCTTACAAAATCGGGTGTCCGAGTACTAAAATGATTTGTCCGACTACTGAATTTCGTGTCCGAGTGCTGACGCTAAATGGACTTTTTTATAAAATGGTTATTACCTCAAAAGTGACAATTTGCAATAGAAAATTGTCTCAGCTAAATGAAAGAGGATCGGACAATTCGTATATACAAGTCCACATATCGTTTTTATGTTTTATGTTGGAAAAATTCTATTAGTTTCAATCCAGAAAAAATGTTAACTGTCCGAGTACTAGTGCCTCTACCTAAGTAGGTTTAAAACTTTCAGCATTACATCCCTACATCTATTATCGAGAATCAACTTGAAAATGAATTATAATCCGATCAAAACACGATCTTAATTTACATCTCAAAGGAAAGAAACTTATCCTGTCACAAAAGGTCACAATTTGCAAATTGACTTCAACGTAACATGGGTTCGTCGGCATCGGAAATACCTTGATTTCCTGTATAATACCACTTACCACCGAGGCACTGAAACCCCGCAAAATTGCACATCTGGTAAGTTGAATTCCGGAGACCTTTTTATAAAACCCTATTTACATTTCCTTGCAGAATAGGTACGTAAGGTTGCGGGTAAGAATATTTTCTTACAAAAGGCTAAGAAAAGGCAAATACGAAATTCCTTTAGGGGTGACTGGCGAAAAGCAGTATGGTTCAATTAGAGTGTTGACAGGGACGAGATGTATTCATTTCAGTATTCCCAAACAAGTGCTTCAGGTATTTTCGAAAGTATTTCCTTCAAATCATGTGGAAGATGGTAGACATCCAAGTGTCTTGATCAATCAAGAGGAAATCTGTGTTTAACACCGTAAACTGTTTGACCACACAAACCTTTGGAGTTCAAATTGCAATTTGTAAGGTTTCAAACTGAATTCAAGAATGATACCTACCTACCTACCTATGTATGTTGTTAAAGATTTTCAGGAAGAAAGCCAACTGTCCTGTGATATTTGAAATCCTGTATTTGTTTGTTGACGCTGACTCGTGACCTTATGTTGGTTTACATAATTTTTTATCTAGAAAAGAGGTAAACTATTTGACCACACAATACCTTTGGAGTTCCTGGCTAGTTTTGGACAGAAAAATTGCAATTTGTAAGGCTTCAAACTAAATTCAAGAATAATATGTTGTTAAAGATTTTCAGAAATCCTGTATTTATTTGTTGACACTGACTCGTGACCTCATGTTGGTTTACATAATTTTTTTTCAAGAAAAGATGCATCTCTGTTGGACTAGTTTATTTGTTCGATATCAGCTTCTGTAATACTTATCGAAGAGAAGTAAACATTCATGGCACGTTTATAACATCCCAAAAGTTCTGCTACCTACCTTGGCTCACATCTTACCTTGAGTACTAGTGTTAATCAAAACCGTGAAATTACGTTTTCTTTCTTCATTTAAATAAACGAATTCCGGCAGGAGTCCGACGATATGGTATAGCGTTTCATGTTTACCCACGTTCCCTTCAAGACGTGGACCTGTACGGAATTGTGTGTAACTACGAGCAAGTGCAAACAGGTTATCAAGATTTCGTTTTATGCTCAGGTGTGCTTCATGGTAAAAATAGAAACCGATTCGGAGGAGACAACTCGAGAATACGATAAAAAGAGTTAAAACGCGTAAATCCTAAGATGGATTACAGAAGAGGGTTTTAAACAAAACGTTTCTTGCTTGTGTCATGAAGACGTAATTTCGAATCAAGGGTTGAGAATTTACGTGAAAAAGAAGTTTGTTTTGAAAGGTAACTCAGATTGGAAGGAACCGGTTGAAAGAATCCAACCTAGAATTCAGAAGCAGAAAAAAAAAACGTTTTAAGGATTTCTGATTGTTTGTAATTTGAATTTCCTTAAACACCAAGAATGGTCTTCAAGTGCTGATAACAACAAAAGGCTTTTGTCGACGTTACCTTTGAAGCAGATCAAATTAGTAAATCTCACGTAGAAACGAGTGGAGTTTTTTTTAATTTTCCTATTTGTCGGAAATTTGTCATCAAGTGCATGTAAAATGTGCTCGTAATGATGAAGTGACGCAGTTGAATTCATGCTTGGTTGCTCTACTAGATTGTAAGTACCTACCTAACATTTATATGACAAATTTAATACACTGAAATCAAATTTGAAAATGATTTGACAAAACGCGTTAGATTTGAGGAACATATTATGGAGAAGATAGTAATTTATGCGGATGTACCTTAGCAAACATTCGGCTATATTTAGAATTCTTCTCCTTATAAATTGTAGTCACATACCAAGACAAGAACTGACGTTTATCCTATAGACTTTTACCTTTTAAGTACATTCTAATTCAATACAGCATGATACTCAATATAGTATAACTATCAATTTTACAATCGTTGTTACTTTTACAAGTATTGTTACTTTTAGCATTTTGGAATAATATTCTGGTCAGCTGCAACTTTGGTTTCCGCACGTGCGTATGAAAGCTGAAGCTGATATTGCTTGTCGAACATCACAAGGACTACCCCAAGGGTGTTTCAACGTCATTCCATAGATTTACGAGGTATTTGTCCTCTCCATAAGTTACGTAAATTACTTAATACAACTCTAAATTTAGACTGTGCAATTACCTCCTAGTATGAACAGATGTTGCAACTCTTTGAATGCATCCAGAATTCCATGAAGGGTATTAGATGTCTCCTAGCACTACAAAACTGTTTAACCACTGTGTCTGATGATTGATGATATTTACTGTATGCTGAGTAAGTTGGCACATGCATTTCTAGTTTTGTGTTCAACTTTTTCATAACATTCAAGTGGCTGTTTACGTTTTGAGCCCTATGGAGGGTCGTTGGATAAAAATAATGCAAAAGAGAATGAATGAATGAAGTGGTTAGGTCAGTACCAGAATTATAAAAAATATTCATGCATAATGACGATTCTACTTTATATTGCTCGTGCTCGTTTTAATATGTTTATTAACATGTCAAACTTGATACACTTAACGATAGCGCCGTGTCATATACTGTAGAGTTTGATAATCTCGCCTTATGATTTAATAACATTTGAAACAATTGAATCAAACGTAAGTCAGTGACTTAATCTCATGTTCTTCGTATTTCGAAAATGTCTGGGATTCCATTTTAGTTTGTATACAGGGTACGCGAAATAAATTCATCCCTCTTATCCTGACTCTAATATAAAATAATCACTAGGGGTTGTTTACAGAACGACAGATGCACGAAGTAAGTTTAGTACCGCAAAGGGATAAAAGTTAGGGAAAGAACTGCACGTGTGGCTACTATTTTTATCAGCTAGCAGTAATCCAGATGGGCGGATGTTTGTCTGAAATGAGTGTATCTGAAATTTCCTAAACGCGTATATGGAGGTATCAACTGTAATTAGGTGAAATTCTTGACACATAACTCAGTTTGAGTGCCTCCGTTCAAATTGAAGCGCGTTCTCATGGATTTTGTTTCAATGAGAAAATGTTTCTAGCATTCGAAAACCACAAATTAATTATCACTACCTCCCTTCCAAAATAAATCAGTAACAGATCTTTTCTAATCTCTAACTAAATGAAGTTCCACACTTAGTTTTTTCCACCTTTACACGATCATATTAATATTCTGGCGAAGCATTGATTCTCTACCCCTGCATTTTAGGGTGGTTTTTGTGGCACGATTTCCACCAGGTTTTTCACATTATTTCAAACGAAATGCAGATGTTCTTCGATGCTTCCCTTGATTTCATGTAACCAAGTGAAATGCAGTTTGTTCCCGTTCTTGTATGTGAATAAATTTTAAACAAGAATACATTGACCCTTCAGCCCTTAAAATAAATTTTTTTAGATGCAAGCATCGATCACTTTGCACGCATCCACCTTTTCAATACTGAATGCAAACATTTTTCGCAACTGACGTCTGGCACACGCTGCAAAGTGAACAATAACAGAAACCATCGTTTCCAGGATAAGGGCCAGTGGAATCATTTTTGTACCATTTGAAATAAAGAAATTTGTGACTGACAGAACTAAATCCAAAGTTGCCAGAACCTTATCATAAAATAGTGTAATCTCTTATCGTCCAAATCGAGATTGACATTCATCTGCTACTTGTGAAATACTTTTGAGATAAAATTTTTAACCGACACTTCCTTTCTGTCTAGACATCTTTTGCTTGGACACATGCCAATGAATCGAAAGGGATTGAATTTGGGATAGTTCGTGGAAGTTGTTTCTTATCGCTGCAACGTTTTTCTTGGGTGACAGTTACAAAATGTGAGAGATAACGTATCATGTCCGTTAAATATTCGTATGGGAAAATAAAATCAAAATCAGCCACCTGTGCAAAATCAAAACAGTTAAAATGTAAATTTCACACAAGAATCACTGACCATGACCACACGTTGTTGAGTCCTCCTTGGCTCATAGTATGCCCTTTAACTTGTAGTAATTATGGCTTCGCATCCTTGAGTGACTTCGAGAGATAAAAATCTTTCTCAAAGTATTTGTTGCATCAAATTACACTTGCGTTTTTCGTAAGAATACAAAAAATATATTCGTTACTTTCAAAATGAACGTTATTTTCTTAAAGAAACCTTTCTCAAATGATGGGAACTTTTTAAATGACAAATTTTTTCCTTAAAGATTTTAATTGTGTCATTCCAATGACTGCATTTCAGATTACTTCAAAGGGATGTTTTCATAATTACAGGGACGTTGTTGTCATCTTTTTGACCGATGAGTAGTACTTCTTGATTGATCGTGTTTATGCATATCAGAAAGTGTTGAATTTTATGAAGTCTATCTTAATTACAAACTGGATTTACTCGCATTCATATTGTACTTCAACCCTCTAATAAAAGTAAATCACGGAAAACCATATCAAATCATGATTGATGTGTTGGAAATATTACCTTTCTCTTGTAATGAAGGTGAAAGTTATTATTTAAAGAAATTTTGAATAGAAAATTTTCATATTCTTATTCAAATTTGGGGGATGAACAGAAGTTACGTTTTGATTGATAACGTGGGACAGACGTTGTATGGGATCACGAAACTTCTTTTGGAAGTTTTTCAGAAAAACTGTTTAGGCTAAGAATGTCAAGTGCATTTTTGTTCAATAGTTAGATCTGTAGCCAGTATTTAAAATATGTTCTAGAATGGATCAAAAATTACATGATTTCGAAATTCCTACGTTTCTGGTATATGTAGGTATCTACTTGCAATATGATCCAATTCAAGCAGAAAAAAGTGAAGTATTCTTAATAATCTCGTGAAACTGATGTTTAGTGAGGAAAGCGGATCCATGTCCCTTACTTGCTTAGTGGATCTGCGAAGATAAAACTGCACAGAAGTGATGAAGCTGGAGTGTAGTAGATGGTCTAATAAATTGAGTTGAATCAAAAAATTTCTTTCGTCCATCGACAATTTGCAAATATTCAAATCAACGCACGGTTTTTGTGTCTTTTTAAATACATTTTCTGAACGAGGACATGCTCTCGGTATACGTCTGGTCATGAGACCATAACCATTTGGTTGGTTAGAATCTTTTGTGGTTTCTCTTTCACCTTGTGAATCGCTGCAGTCATCTGGATAAGGTAAAATGCTCCCACCGTCGTGTTTGGATACCGGAGACGGGTGGAGAATGAGGTCTGCTGATTCGACTGGATTCGAAACACGTTTCCTCACGCAGCGCTACATTTTTTCAGTTATTTTTTCTTCTGTTCTATAGAGATTCTCTACAGAGAGTGTTGGACAACCTACGGTGCACGACCACGATACAGCCCTGAAGTAGTGTTCGGTTAATCGTGCGATGTATACGCGATGCATGACGTGATTCGAAGAATGTATGTCGACGAGCTGAGATCCACGACAGGGCGAAGCGGTGGCGTTGAATTCGAGGCCACTCCATACACTCTGGTATCCAAGTCTTTGCACTCGTTCCACGAGTCAGTAGTCCCGCTTCGCTCTAGTGTCGCACACAAAAATTTCGTTTGTTTTCGATATAAAATTGTTGAGTTAAAAGCGTTGATTATATCAAAATGGACCAATTGTCGGAGGTGATAGAAATATCACCAGATTTGGCATTGACTTATTCCACCGCGAATTTAGTTCGAAAAACAAGAAAAAGTCTTACTTTAAAAGCTAAATTGGATATAATTAAGCGCGTTGAAAATGGAGAACGGAAATCGGATGTTGCAACAAGTTTGGGGTTAGCCAAATCGACTGTTCGGACGATCGTACAAAATTCCGAAACGATTCGTGAGAGTGCTAGACGATGCACGCCATTGACATCAAGAAAAATTACTGTAACACGCAATCACGTTTTGGAGACGATGGAACGAATGTTGTGCGGTTGGATCAATGAGCTGAATGTTAATAAAAAGCCGGTTACTCAGCGACTCATTATGGAAAAGGCAAGATCAATGTATAAAGAACTTTCAGCTGAAGACTGTGAAGATTCGGTAAACGCTAACATTCCGTTTTTGGCCAGTCGAGGGTGGTTCGATCGTTTCCGAAAACGTGTTAATTTGAAGAATGTCAAGATTCAACCGGATGGTAGCCAGTTATTGGCTTTTGATGAAGCCGCTCCTGTTAGTATAGACACTTCTGAACCACATCCGTTGGAAAAATTTCTAGCTATCAAAACGGAAATAGGAGATGAAATGATTCAAGACGAAAGTAAGAAAAGTGATACTAGTTTTCAGGGAACTTATATCATCACAGAACTTCCTTCGCTCGCCACTAGTAGTTTTAATGGATCTAAAGCGGAGAAAATTATTGGTTCGAAAGATAAAACACCAAGGAAACTTCCCAGTATTATTAAAATCAATCACCAACCACAAAAACTTCCGGATCCTTTACCAGCAGACAAGTTGCATAGAGCTTTTGAACTCATGGACGAAGTGGTGGAGATATTTCGTAGTTATGATCCGATACAATCTCGTTCCAAGAGAGTAGCGGCTGCACTGCATTCAGCTGTTTCCTGTTACATCCCCATGTATCAAACCGAGACTTCCAACGAAAACGTAACTGAATCGAAAGATTTAACAACTGCAGATCCATCAGGTGTTCTTCGAATAAAAAGCATTGAAGAAATTTCCACATCTAGCGAGTGCTCTTCTGGAGATACCACCGACGAAAGTGATGATGTTTGAATCTATGTAGCTCCTCTTGGAATAAAAAGAATTGTGATTAATTTCTACTACCGACTGCAATTTGTGATGATAATGTTTTTTGAAAATACAATAAGCAAATAAATTAAAATTTTAAATGAAAAATTTGTAATTTAATTAAATCTAA
Organism: Chrysops caecutiens; assembly: GCA_963971475.1. NCBI lineage: Eukaryota > Metazoa > Arthropoda > Insecta > Diptera > Tabanidae > Chrysops > Chrysops caecutiens. Next base: position 28,931,314 of record OZ020567.1, on the reverse strand, counting down.
TCTTGTCTTTCCATCGTTGGACACGTTGAAATTCTAGAAGTGAAATTTGGTCCCCCGTGAATTATAGCGAAATCATTTCCACGTTACGGTCTTTGATTTAAATGGTTTGGTGCACTTGATCGTGGACAAAGCCATGACTTGAGGAACCCGTAACCCGTTAAATGTCGACCGTTAAATATACACTTGACAGCATAACAAGATGCCGGAAGATATGAAAATCTTCGAAATGTGGGTGATTTGCACATAATCGTGAGAACAATTTGGTGTCCGGTTAACAAGTGGAAGGACTCAGCATTTTTCGACAAGAAACTTTCAATTTTTCGTTGCAGCTCCATGAACCCCGGACAGGTCGTGAGAAAATGCAGAGACACCGGAACTGAGTTCATGAGGAAATCGTTCATGGTGTCGTATATTATCATAAATTTCCTTCAACTGTTAGCAATATCATTCGAATAGGGGTAGCACAGCAGGCATCCCCTTTGAAGCAAACAGTCTAAAAGGTGAGAAACGTCGTTCCTACCGTTACTAATTGGTTTATTTGCTTAAATCCTGCAATTTTGAAATTCAACAGCAGAAAAAAAAATCATTTACAAATAAGTCGTTTTGATTACTTAAAGGTTTCTTAATCTATTTAAAGTTTGAAGTCGTAAAACGTTAACGAGTCCACATGGATTTGGATAAATTTTCAGGATTTATTTAATGACACTACCAAAAGTGATAACTTCTGATGCATTTTGTATGCAGTTTAGCTAATTGCGATTATATTTGGTCGTAAAATTGATGTACTATAAAGCATTATTGTTTATGGAATCATGAGTTTTATTATGGCAGATGTTATAAATTTTGTATAAAAAGTAACTGAATAATAAATTCTATGAATTTTATATCAATACCTTATGAGGTACAAAAGAATTAATCGTTTTAAATTTTAATTTCAGTAGCCACTGTTATCACGTTCACGGGGATTGGCCGAGTGAAAGGTAATTAATTTCTTATCTCTGCGATCATAAATTAACTCGGAGAGTGCAGATAGTGTGTGCATCCGAATTAATCATCACTCTGTTTCAGGCTATAGCCAGGTGTAAAGAAAGGATGCTACCGATTCTCGTGTGATCGCGAGTTGTTCTATCACGGATTAATATGCAATCAAAATGAAATTTGAATGCAGTCAGAAGGAAAACCGTTTTGGGTAATAAATTACAAAATATTTACAAACATGTCTTTGTCAACGTTTGTTTTTTTCCATAGATTTCTCATCAAGCAAAAAAACACTACAAAGATCCTTGACTTTCACACCCAAACTTAAACAGGACACTTATTGAACAACTTAATCAGTTTTGTATGTAAGTAAATTAACATTTTAAAGTCATTAATCTTACAATTTCTTTTGTTAAATGTGCAGTATCAGTCAGACCCTATGTTTTGTAAATATGCATATAACATGTAACACCTTTCTTTTGTAGGGACGCTTGAAGGGATCATGACTTCTGTACTGTTTCCTTCTTTTTGCATTTGCATCACACCTTTTTCAGTTTCTAAATGCTGTACATGTCACATCCACTGAAAATGAAAACTCAATTCCTTTCTCCTTTCGAGATTTAAAAATCACTTAAAGGGATTACGAGTGTTAAAGAAAGGGTTGATATTCAAAAGGGTTTATTTTTCCTTAAGGACATTTAACTGACCATCATTTGAAAGAAACAAATGCAACATGGTAATTTCGAGTGCACTTCAATTGTTGTCCACTTCATTTTAAATTATTACTTTTAACGGACAAAGATGACCGTGGATTCCCTTGGAAAAGTCATTAAAGTCATCATAACTTTAAGTTGAATTGACCGTTATAAAAAGGATTATATGAAGTGCTGTAAAACAATGATCGCCTCAAATTCAAATAATAAGTTATATTTTTCAATAACGAAATTCTCCTTAAGTTTCGAACAGAAACACAGCCAGAATCATAAATTTCTTCCTCACCATTTAAGTAACCAATTGAGTTGCTCCTAAAAAAGGACGCATTGTTGGAATTTCCTAAAAAACTATAAAATTACCTTACCTTATTATTCGCAAGCAATTAAATTCGTTATCGCAGCCGTTTTTGGTTAAAAATCTTAAGGAAAATCAATTTTTTGTTACATAATGCATGATAAATATCGCGAAAGACAAATATGTAGGTCCTGCATCGTCTTGCATTTACACAGATCCTTTTTGATATATTTTTTCACAAGAAAACATAAATATCCAAAAGTGAAATCAACCCTAAACAATAAAAATATAAAATTAAATTTGCTGAAAGATAAACACTTTAAGAACATTATGCTTGCAACATTTTGGTATGAAATTTGAGTGATTTTCCCGACAAGCATTCGTCATATATAAAATTTTTGTTATATTTGCTGATGATGGCTTTACACGCATTGTTTGAAGGGTGAAATGCTTTTTTGCAGTCCTTTTTTTAGTTTCTTACACTTATACGGGTGAAGCGAACGGATATTATCAAATTTTTGAAAAGGAAAAAGAACTGTAGGACGACTCTTGAACTTTAAATTCTTTCGCGTTTTAAGAGGTTCCAACATGTTTCCGAATAAGGGTTGAATCTCGCTTAGTTTCGATTTAATGTCACGTAAATAGTGCATAAGGGTTGGAATGGGACAAAATTAAAATCAATGTTACTTTTCCCTGATTCACCCCTATAGATATTTAGAGAAGGACTGATCATATAAATATGTCGGCTCGCTAATAAAATGTTGCACTTTATGTGCCATAGAAAAATTATTATTAATTTTATTATATTTTTTATTTTTATTTATTCTTTTCCCTGAATACAGAACGACGCCATTAAAGGGTAATCGTCAACATAGAGCTCTGCGAAACTGATCATTTTTTCAAATCATATTTTCAAGTACAATAGAATTGTTTATATCAAAAATTAAGGGATGCTAGGAATTCAAGTATATTTCGCCCCTTTTCTGCAGTTGTACTCAAGCGCAAGGGAAGTCCTGAGATGTCAAATCAATCACAGTTCATTCGATGAAACTATCATCGGTTTATCTCAAAGTGAAAAGAAAAAATATGCAGGCAAATCTTTGTTATGCACATCATCCACTTAGTGATGCATTTATCAAATTTGCATCTTACTTAACATGAAAAAAGGATTCCATAATTTATCACGGCGTCTTATTGGCCATAGCAAATTTGTGAATAGCATTTTCGGTTTAGGAAATAATCCCTATTGCAAAAGAAGCTCGTTATGCTCCTGTAAAATATCAAAAGTTAATGGTATTACAGAACTAATACCGACTCTTACATAATTGATACTGAAAATCCTTAGTGTGCAAATGGGATTGCATTAAATGCACGCAAAGATTCAAAATTTATTGTTAACGGATGTAGAAAATATTCTCATGATTATCTTAGCGTGTTATGCTATAGGATACTGTGGTTTCTTTGTAATGGATGTTGGGAGAAGAAAGAAACCTGTCAAAATTAACAGACAACAATAATGCTATCGAATTTCCTTTCCTTCTCTTGGTAACATGATCTGATTGATTTAGAATAGGCCCAGATGTTATCTGTATGAAGAAATTATCATGTTGGAATGGTGTATCGTGCAGTCCGTTGACCTGATTTCCGTTGACTTCTTCTTCTAAAACAATTTTATATAAATCTTATTATTTAAGTACCAAATTTTACCTTCTTGAAATAGGTGGACAGTAATTGAATTATAAGATCAGTCATATGTGATACAAAGTAAAAAGTTTTTCTTATAGGATTATAGGCTATCAGTTATGGAACATGAGAATAATTCAATTAATTCACTGAATTTTAAATACAAACAATTTATTATATAAATTTATTGTATTTATTCAAAATAGAAATCATTTAACATCCATGTAAGTGTCAGCTGTCAATTGTACTTCAACATGGGAAGCAGCATTAATGGAATGTAACTCGCAAGATGAATAGTATACTCCAATCTACGAAGCGACTTTTTAATGAAGTTAACGAAGAAGTAGAAGTATGAACCCGTTGCTTAACATCAGATACCGTGTAAAGTTAGAATAAAAAACATTATTTTTACGAATGAAATTTGAATTCTTGCTGATGGACAGTCTTTAAAACAAAGACAAAATTATATACGAAAAATTGTTATGGATTATGTCTACGTTGGAGGAGATACAATTCCTCCACCTGAGGAAGTTCTTTCCATTGGAAGTAAGATGCGACATATAAGTTGAACAAAGAATGTTTTCAAACAAAAATAAAAACACTTGTAGATGTTTATGAAAATATTAGCCGTACCGATCACTATTCGCCAAATTTGACGAGCTTCAATATGGGGGAAAGTAACCCGGAATATGTTGAATGTTGTGCTGTTTTAGCGGATGGTGGTGAAAGATTTGGTGTTTCCGCCATAACATTTGATACATACGAAGAACTGTTGTGGATGGGAAATCAAGGAGTATGTATAGAATTATCATTCAATCTGTTTAAAATATGCAATGATTATGTTTTAGGGTCATGTAACATCATATTATGGTAGTAGCTTACAAAAATATACATCATTTCAAGTTCATGCCAGCGATATTGTTAGGCAAATAAATACAATCGAATCTGGAATATTAGCTCTGACGCAAACATCTCTTCGTCATCAAATTAGAAGAGGAATACCAAAATTCACTCACAGGTGTGTTGTTTAAAGGTCATTGAACTAATATCTTAGTAATAACAATTTTGCATTCAGATCAGAGAATATGACTGATATGGTTTGTATGTTGCAAATGTCACCTACAAGAATGATAATGGGTGGTTATCAGGAAGAGCTTATAGATTTCGATATTCCAACAATAATGGAAACAAAATTAGTGAGTTAACACTAACAGTTTTCTTCTAATTTCAATTGATTCGCGATTTTCAGTCTTTTGTTGGCAATGAAGGTTGTACAATTCTTCGTAAAAATTCACGGTATCTATTTGCGGGTGATCCTTTTGGAACGATAACTCTTAGAGATCCTAACTCACTGACTGTTGAACAAACAATCAAAACACATTCTGGAAGTTTATCAGATTTCGATGTTCAGGGAAATTATTTGATTTCTTGTGGTTTTAGTGAAAGGTAGGAATAATTTTAGATGAATTAATCCATATGGATAAGAGTTTATTTCATTATTTAGACAAGGAAATTTGACAGTAGACAGATTTCTTATGGTTTTTGACTTACGAATGCTTCGATTGGTATCACCAATTCAAGTACTGGTTGAACCACAATTGCTACGATTTTTACCATCCCAATATTCCCGTTTAGCTGCTGTCTCAATGATGGGGCAAGTGCAATTCGTTGATACGGTAGAGTTGACGGAACCAAGGGTTTGCATGTACCAGGTAGGAATTAAATTATTTATGAAACAATCATGTTTGAAATGTTCATTTTTGACAGATAAATACAAATGGAACACCATGTTTGTCGTTTGATATCAGTTCATCTAGTCATGCAATGGCATTTGGAGATCAATCAGGACGAATCAATATGATATGTTCATTGACACAACCAGAACCACAATTTAATGCATTTTCACGTGAAACAGAATTTGCTGATCCAATCGAACAACTTCCAGTAGTACCGATAACTGACACAAACTTCCCGCTATCATCAGTTCCACTTCCAAATCTTGTAACAGGAACACGCTGGCTCAGCGATTGGCCTACTGAACTAATGACCTATAACTATCGTAAGCCAAAGCAAATAGATCAAGAAATACTTTCTAGTATGAAAATGCAAGGGCCAATAGGATATGCACCAAATCCTAGGCTTATGAGACGAAATCAAGTAGATTCGAATAACTAATTTATAACAATATACTAAAGTGAAAAAATTACATAGATCCCATACATATTAGATGGAGCATCAAGTAGTAATGCTGCTAATTCATCATCAAACGGGAACAAGCAATCAGATTTATGTGTAAAAATTATTCCAAGACGATATCGCAAAGTTGAAGTTAAGTACTCAAAAATGGGAACACAAGATTTTGATTTCGAACAACATAATCAAACATGTTTTGTGGGACTTGAAGCTACACTACCAAATGCTTATTGCAATACAATGTTACAGGTTTATCATTTTGTTTTATGTTTAACATATAATCAGCCAATAAAAAAGCATACTCATATAAATTTCAGGTTCTGTATTATATTTACCCATTGCGTAAAAAACTTATATCACATTCCTGTGCTAAAGAATTCTGTTTATCATGTGAGTTAGGATTTCTATTCCATATGCTTGACAGGTCTTCAGGTATTCAAAATTCACTTCACAATTCAATTCAGTTTTAATTGATGTTAAAAACAATCTTTTTTATTTTAGCTTCAACACCTTGTCAAGCTAGTAATTTTTTACGTTCGTTTCGTACTGTTCCTGAAGCTTCTGCGCTAGGACTTATTTTATCCGATCGTACTACAAATGTTGATCTAATTGGTCTTATTCAGGTATGATTCTCAGTGATGTAAATATGAATATTGGTAATTTGATCTATTCTCAGAATTGGAATCGATTTATTCTTCATCAAATGCATTACGAAATATTGGACTCTAAAAAAAACAGTCACCTTAATACTCTTCTCTATCCAGCAACAGTTGGTCTGTATTAATTTTGTATAGTAAAATTTACAAATTCAATGATACCTTATTTCAGATGACTTTGTAAGCTTAACTCAAAACTATGCAGATCCAGCTAAGGGCCTTCAATCGGAACGTGAGCCAAAACATGACGAAATTTTTCAATGTATAGACGTTCGTGCTGGTAAAGTATAGTTTGGTGGTTGGTTTGCAAGGGAATGAGTTTGATGCATATTTAGTTTGGGTACAGCAGTGATTAATAGTTTGATTTAAAAATAATAATGTTCCCTTGGTTGGTATTGTAGTTAATAAGTGATTTGGGGTTATGTTTAGAAAGTTAGTTTTTAGAGCAACAAAACCATGTTAAAAATTTCCTATACAGATGAGTTAATGAACAAAGAGGGAAATAATGAAGAAGAAAAAAGCAAAATAAATGAAGAAACTGATATTATACGACTATTCGGTACGAAACAAAATTGCATAAGTAAATGTTTGAAATGTAATGGAGAGGTAAAATAAATAAAATTTATTTAATTTAAATCAATATTAACCAAAGTGATTAACAGAGGCTTAAACGAAACATCACTCTTGTGTGCAGTTTACAATATCCATCTGGAAACAAGGAGAATGAATTTACTGACTTTTCACAAATTTTGAAAAATTCATTAAGTTCTGAAAAAACGATATCAGTGTTTTGTGAAAATTGTAAGAAAATATGTCCAACGAATCAATATGCGAAGGTAAAAGAAATTTTATTTATATATAATAAAATAAGAAATAATTATTTTCCAATTAGATTTCAAGTTTACCCAAAATTTTATCAGTGAATTGTGGACTCAACAGCGAAAAGGACCTGTCGTTTTTAAAACGGCAATTAAATAGAAATACTCAATTTACTAATTCAGAGAGTCCTGCAACTTTAAACACAAACAAACCATGTCGTTATGGAACAAACTGTTCGCGTGTCAATTGTCATTTTGTACATCCGGATAGAAAATCTCCTGTTACGAGTGGCCCAATAATTGTATCACCGAGTCCTCGTCAAAATTCATGGTTTCCCATTAGTTTTACGATGAAAGTTGATGGAAATGGTGAACTTAATGTTGACACAAATTGCAACTCAACAAAACCCGAAGAGGTGATTAAAAATGTTTGTAAGTTTTCCAGAGTTTTTAACGTTTTAACTTTTCTAGAATGTAGAAAAAATAGATTCTGACGTATTTCCGCAATCGGATTATTACGATATTCAATTACCCAGTGGGTCTAATCCATTAAGTAAGTACATGTTCGAATATAATTTATTATAAATTTTTAACAATAACATTATGTTCACTTAAGAGCCTTCTGATACGTGTAAGCAGTATAATTTATCTGCTGTGGTTTGTCAAATTGACGATGGAACACAAAAAAGTTTAGTTGCCTTGATAAATGTGGGGAAGGTATATCATGAGATAAAACTTGGGACTGTTGATGATCGTCACTCAGAATGGTATATTTTCAACGATTTTAGGTTTGTTAATTTGTGAACATGGTGTTGCAGAAATAAAATTAACTTTATTTTTTACCAAAGCATATCTCCCGTCTCGATTCAAGAATCTGTCTGGTTTACATTAGATTGGAAAGTTCCATGCGTTTTATTTTATAATAGCACAGAATTAGAAGATTCATTGAATGAAGAAAATGGTGATGAGTTTTTAAACCCATTTTTAAAGGTAATTTTTAATAATTTAATTAATAAAACAAAAGAGTAATATATTTAAAATGGAAAATTCAGGACATTTTAAATCCAATTCATGCAGCACGAAATGAAATTTTATTCAAACCATTGGCACCATCAGAAATGCCCCAACGTGGAGATCTGGTAGCAATGGATGCAGAGTTTGTTACTCTCAATCCAGAAGAAAGTGAAATACGTCCAGATGGGAAAATGGCTACAATAAAACCATGTCATATGAGTGTTGCTAGAATAACTTGTATTAGAGGGTATGTTTAATATTGAAAACTTTGAAAACTTTGAAATGTTCTCACATTCAATAACTCACTTTAGGCAAGGACCAGATGAAGGCATTCCATTTATAGATGATTACATATCAACACAAGAGCAAGTGGTTGATTACTTAACAAAATTTTCTGGAATCAAACCAGGTGATCTGGATGCCAATTTTAGTAGTAAACGTTTGACAACATTGAAAAATTCATATCAAAAGTTACGCTATCTTGTTGATATTGGTGTAACATTCGTAGGACACGGATTGAAAAATGATTTTAGGTAAGTATAACTTCCATGTCTATTTCTCTAGCATACGCATTGAATCTATGGCTAGAAAATAATTTTAATTCGTAAATATTATGTTATTTTAGAGTAATAAACATGATTGTTCCCTCCGATCAAATAGTTGATACAGTGCATTTATTCCACCTACCCCATCATAGAATGGTTTCACTTAGATTTTTAGCTTGGCATTTCTTAGGTAATTATTGAATAGTTTTAGGAAAAAATAATTTTCAAAATTTTTCAAACATATAATCCATTTTATCATAGGTACAAAGATTCAATCCGAAACTCATGATTCAGTTGAAGATGCACGGACAACATTGCTTTTGTACAAACATTATTTAAAATTACAAGCTGAAAATAAACTTTCAATTGCTCTAAAAAATTTATATGAAGCTGGTAAACAATTATCATGGAAGGTTCCAGAAGACTAGAGTACAAATATTTAAAAGAAGAAAATAAAATGTGTATTAAAGGGAAACGAAAAATAATAATGATAATAAGATAATAATTGCGATAAAATTATCCATTTTTATTTTTTAAATGTTTATTTTGATATCAACAAATGATGTTTACACAAAAAATGTAGTTTGTTATGGATTTTAGAAGTTGTAAAAATAAAAATTTTAATTTCCCATTTTAAAAGGTATTATATTAACTACATATTATCAGGAGAAGAAGTTAAAACACCTCAACGTACAAATATACATGTTTCGGATACAAAAATTTCTGTGAGGAAAAAGAATCATATCACAGGGGGGATATTGATAGTTCAAGTGTATCCAAAGTTTTACATTTATTTTTATGATAGATGACATATTCACAGTTTAGTTGATTAATACTTTGGTAGCTTAAATCGTGTCACAAAAATTCTTAAGTTTTTTGTTTGTAAATAACATTTATCAAATTATTTTAAAAGATTTGGCACTAAATTGAATCAACATTTAGTGATGTCTACGACAATATGTGTGTCTTAAGATAAATCAAGAAGGACTTACCTCAATTCATTAAATTTACATGATGAGATCAATCAATGTAAAGCTAAAAATAAGTTATTTCTTAGAGCTATGAGGACTTAAACATTTAGAAATAAATTTTTAAATACTGCAGTTAAGCATTGTCAAGTGTTTTAGATAAACACAATTCATACATATGTACTTTATATCACATATAGAAGTTTGATTTTTCATTTTTTCAATGACGATGAATCATTCTTACACGACGTTTAACATCAGGACTTGAATCATCTTCACTGACGGACTCCACAGACGGACGACGTATTCCTGAAAAAGTATTTGATGAAATTTGAACTTTAAACGCATTTTATTATTTATGTTTTTCATAGGGTGTCTAATATACAACAAAAAAGGGACAGAAGTCAAACAATTTAACATACTTGAGTGGGTAACCTTACCAAAAGCTGAATGATGAGCAAAAACAGGTACAGAACATCTCCTTAAAAGTGGTGCTGGCCGCGTAGCTAAATAATTGAGTTCGTATAAGTTTAATTCAAGTTTTTTGTATTATCGGATTTTTGATTTACCTATTTCAGTAGCAACTTTTGCTGGTGTAGCAGGCTCAGTTATCATTCCCATGACTTTAGCTTCGGGTATTGTCGGATTATAACGCTTTTCATCAAGTGATTTCGTAAAGGAATTAGAACGTGCATTTATTGTAGTTAGAGTTGATCTCCTCTGAATGGGTGTTTTAGCAATTTTCCGTTCATGTTTTAATTTTGCGTATTCTTGTAGTGAAAATCTTCTGTTGTTTTCATCTTCGTTTGATTTCTATTAAAGAAAACATTAGTATGTATTATGAAGGATTTACATAAAAACTAACATTTCTCAATTGTTTTGATAAATCTGAAGTAGCTTTAACAAGTGATCCCAAGAGAATTATTATGAACAAGTAAAGTATTGGTCCAGATACAACACTGTGTTCTTGTTTTGTGGATTTTTTAATATATGTAGTTGGTTCATTATCAAAAGTCGTTGGTTCTTCAATTTGTTCTTTGTCAGGTTTTTCGATGATAGCATGTATATCATAACACTTGTCTTCATATTCCCGCATTCGTTCAATTAATCGTTGTCTCCTTCGAAATTCACGTATATTTCTTTGCTCCACTTCATTGTTTTCCTCTTCATACTTTAATTGCATTGATATTTGATTTCTTATGTCGACTTCTGTTCGCTGTTTTAATTCCTTGTCACGTTTAATTACATTTTTGTAAAAACTAAACAAAAACAAAAAGAATATGATAACGAAAAGCATGTACACCTGCTTTTGACCTTGCATGATTGTCGTCACTTGGAGCTATTCACATTTTTCAATTTCAGGCCGAATGTAATCTGAAACGAAAACTACGATTGAATCTAGGTTATCTACTTAAACGTATACCTAAAAATACCTAAACCGATCGGTTGAGGAAACAAATATTTCCTTCAAATTAATTACACTTAAAATACTTTGAACTTTTCAACTTGAATGCGTGGAAAGTATAATAGAATGTGCAATGACACCATTTCCCAGTGTTTTCTACGCACATAGATTTTGCATTAAAAATTTAAACTTTATTACCTGTAAAATCGATAATCAATGTAACGGAACTATTACAGCACGTGAATGTGTTTTTGTTTTATTATTGTATTTCGATTCTACACACTTTTCCAAAGTGCTCGTAATTTAATTAATTATTTAATGACTGAAATTATTTAATATTATACTGAATAATTTGCCAAAGCTGCTCTCTAAGCTTCCATTTGAAGAAACAACTGAACACAGTTTCGTTTTTCACCGACAAAACTAAAATTCTATACACAAAGATGAACTGTTTCTCGTTGTTGGTAGCTTCAGCACGTTCTGTGCAGTATTATCGTCTGAGCCGTTATTAACTAATTTCTTCCGTTGTTTTCCATCAAATTCAATCAAAATTTATTCTTAATGTTTTTACGTACACTTGACTTGTATATATTTATTGTTATACTTTCTCCAGCGTTTCGGCTCGGCTTCTGAATCCTTTCTCCGGTAAAACTCAAAATTTGTCTGAGTGTTTCATTAAAAATTTTAAAGAGACTTATTAAACAATTTATGATACTATTTTGTGATACCTACGTTGTTCGAGATGTGAAACACCAGCTGCTGTTAAAAGTTTATCCTTGCGCAACATCAAAACATTAAGAGTACATACATATATAATAACATGTTATGATTGTGTATTTACAAGTAATACGTACTTGTTCACTGTATTCATTTACTAGGATAATCCAATTCAAGTAATGTTCTAGAAGAATGTGTTGTCATTTGGTTTTGTTTATGTTTTATCACCGGATGTCTGAGTTATGTTTATGTTTATGTGCAAGAACGTGTACTTTGCAGTTCAAAAATATGCTGTTCATGTACTTCCGACCATCACTGTACGGGAATGCAGTTTTGCAATGGAATTTATTCCACCTCAACAAGCTAAAATTTTTAAATTTAATATTTCTAATTTGAATTAAGTATATAAAATTACATTTAAGTTGACGAGGAAAGCTCTCAAGTGATTAAGAAAAAAACAGTGCAGTATTGCCATAACTACATGCCGACTTGACAAGTGCATAATTATTGCATGTTTATAGATGTCGTCATTGATTACAACTTCAGGTGACAAAAGCATAATGAAAAAAATTGAAATGTCATTGGAAGACGACGTCATCAGAATGATGTAAAAGTTTCAAGTTGTTTGTATACAAAAGATCCATTGACTCACCTCGATTTATTCCCTTATTTGGTACGAATGACCAACTTTAGATTTTCAATAGTAAAAATCTCGTTTTGTGAAACTTTTACCTTTCAGTAAACAAAAATGGATGTAAAACGACGTCTTACATATGAGAATTCGATTTTCCCAAACTACAATCACCATGGAGGCTTCTTTAAGAACAAGGCGAAGTTACCAAATCCTAATATTTGGAGTTTTATTTATCAAATTGATGTGAAATTACGTAGAGCTTTAATCATTGCTACAATATTGATATCTTTCTACATATACTTCAATAGTAAGAGCAGATATTCAAGTGAGTATATCTATTGGATATCAAATTATTCAATTATGCTTAATTGATTTTTGATCTAAGAAAATTAGTTCTTCAAAAACTTACACTACATCTTATGTAACAAAGTGTATGTAAAGAAAACACGACCGTGGGAGGAGGAAGAAAGTGTAGAAACCAGACCATGTTTGTCATTTGATGATCTCATGAATAACAATGCAAACAGTTCGCACAATCGTTTGAAATGCATACTAAAATGAATAGAACGGAATTTGTTTTATAATTAATGGAAGTACACAGGTGGAAACTGATAGACATGCAAGTACAGTGCAAAAATTGAACTTGTCTAATTCAGCGCATAATCAATTTTGTCTTGTTTTGCTGGAAAATCGATGTAAACTTTTATCGAACTTTAGTTTTATTTATAGTACAAGAACTTGACCGAACATTTTTCACATTACGTTGAACAGAAAAATTAGTAAGTTACGTTACTCATTCAAGTTCGAGTCGTGTTGAAAATCAGCGAATGTTTATTCGATTTCAATGAGATAAACAAATTGCACTTGCTCTATTCTTGGGTGAAACGATTCTATAATACTTTCATGCTGTGACTCGAGAACGGGATAGTCGGAAGTTGTGAGTGAACAGAAGTCGGTATTACTTGATTTGTTTATTTCTATTAACGAGTTTCTTCCGTGATTATTAAAAACAATGTAGACATGTTTATTCCTGTGAAGCTTTTTAGATTTTCCGAATTAATTTAATACCCACGAAAAATCATTCTCCAACTCTTTGTTGTGAAGAAATTTTCAATGAATGAGTAGTTCAGTTTGTGCATTTTGCGATTTGGATTAAAATTTTATCAATTCTTACTTTGAATGAAGAAGAAAATTCTATTTGGGTATTTCCCAAAAATGAGTAACGAAAAGAGTTTCACAGATAGGCAAATAAGATAGACATATGTTAGTTTGTTTAATTTTGAAAATTGTATCTTTGATTTTTTGATTACAGTGAGTTTGAGTTCTGCAGAAAGATTTGAGCAATTTCGGAAGTACGCTCAACATGAGGCCACCAACGCTTGGTTGTTTCTATCAAGTCCAGAATCATCATGTTTGTTTACCTCATTGTTTTGCGGGATTGTCATATCTTTGTTCACATGGATGATAGTGTATTTTGATAGTAATGTGCCTGGCTTAGATCCACCATCGCCTATTTCATTTAAATCATCATCAAAGTAATTACGAATTGCATACATTTATACATAATATCCGATTTTATTTCAGTTACAAAAGTCGGAAAACTCCTTTGATACACCCTGGTTACATGGTGGCTATAGCTAGTGGATTCGTCGTTACATGTTTAATGCAATTCGGCTAAATTTAACCAGGAGATATTGTAAATATTATTAAATTTAGTTTGAGAAATTCAATTGGTTACATTATGGGGAAGATTCGCACAAACCTAGCGATACATTTCATATATTTATTTATAACAAAAGTATTATTCAAAGTTAAGTATTTATCATTTCGAGGTAATCAACAGTTTTGTGTTCATCTAAGTTTATTAACAAACTAATTTTACTATTTAATTGTAAGCAAATAGTACAACGCAGAGTTAAACTAAACAGAAGAAATAAAAATATTTTCATATTTATCTTTATTATACAGTTTCAATTAGAATAGTTTAAATCTATTTTGTATCATCTTGTTTTTTCGAACTTTTATTCAATGTGAAGTTGCAAATATTTTGAAATCTTGTAATTGCTGCATCTGGAGTAACATTATTTCTAGGCCTGATTTTGAAAGCATGAAATCTTCCTCTTGCCTCGAAGCGACCAATGCAAACAATGTTTTGACCTAGGAAATTATAGTTTTATAAACAAATAAAACTTTAAGCGAATAATAGAACCCATCTCAAAGTCATGCAGACTTTGATCAATTTCGTAAAATACAGCAGCTAGGATTGGACCACTACTATTTTTCATTAAAATTATTCGTTCACAAGTATGTTTCCCCTTGAGAGTTTTTAGAACCTTTCCTTAAAACAACGAATGATTGATCTGAATTCTATTTTAATTGTAAAGAGCTTACCATACACTTCGTATAGCAATGGCATGTCCACGAATACTTTGTGGACCTTCATGACAAAATCTACGGTTCCAGTTACTAGTCTCAAACTTTTCGTGTCTTGATACCCCTTTTCCCGAACGGTCAACTTTTTGTCATCCTTTGTAGTTTCCTTCGAATCTGATTTTTGATTTTTGTTAGGTTTCGTGTTCGCCCCAATGACGGGTAGTAATGTAAATTTTGTATTATTCTTTGGGCGGCTGGTTGATGCTTCCTCTATAGTTTTGGTGACGAATTGTGGATTCTCCAGATTTGTTGTGCTCTTAGTTGGCAACAATTTCATTCGTTTTGGTTGATGTTCTGAAAAAGATTTATTTTGACCAACAAAATATGATGCATCTTCTACATTTTCGTTCATTTCTGACAGCCTCATAAAAGATCCACTCTGTCCAACTTCGGATAGAAACTTGCTCCTTGAATTTGTAGATTCCATTTGGTTACCTTTGACAAATAAATGATTTGAATGGAAAAGACTTATCTTCATTTTGATAAACCTTGCTTCGGTACTAAATATTTTTCCATTTTGAAGGATTTATAACTAATAAATTTGTAACCGTTTTAACCGTCATATAATAAAATGTGTTTCCCTTTCTACTGTTTCATTTCCATTTTCAAAGAACTCAGCGACAGGTACTGCCAAAATTGATTGATTCAGCATGCTGCTTACAAGAAGAAGATAAGTTTTGACATTTTTGGTAGTGCTGTCTTGTCGTGGCTATTTCCAAAATTTGCATCTGTAGAAAAATTAATTTATTTGAAGTGTTTTGGTGGGTGATAAATTGTAAATGAATTATCGCTTATATTTATTAACGTTGCAGCTTATCCTTTAAGAAAATGAGCACAATATTGGAAAAAATTGCCGCCATTGAGGCCGAAGTAAGTACAAAAATGTTGTAGGTTATGCCGACACTACGGTGTGGTACAGTAAATTGAGACATGTCAATTGTTAAAAGGAAATATCTAATGGTTTTAATGGTTAAAAAGAATGTGTAATTGATGCAGAAGCGAAAAAATATTAAGAATCAAATTTCATTCAGATGGCCAGGACGCAGAAAAACAAGGCTACTGCAGGACATTTAGGATTGTTAAAAGCTCGCTTGGCGAAGTTACGACGAGAGCTGATCACACCAAAAGGTGGTGGCGGTGCAAGCGTAGAAGGTATGCAATACCACCTTAGATAGCACGAATTCCTGAAATTTATACTCTCTTTGTAGGTTTCGAAGTTGCAAAGACTGGTGACGCTCGTGTTGGGTTTGTAGGGTTTCCGTCAGTTGGAAAATCTACACTACTATCAAACTTGGCAGGTGTCTATTCAGAAGTAGCAGCATATGAGTTCACAACGCTCACAACTGTCCCAGGCTGTATTAAGTATAAGGGAGCTAAAATACAAGTTAGTTACTAGTATAGTTCGATTAGGAAAAAGATTTTACTAATTGTAGCAAATTTCAGCTTTTAGATTTGCCCGGAATTATAGAAGGTGCAAAGGATGGTAAAGGTCGTGGTCGTCAAGTTATTGCTGTAGCACGTACATGTAACCTTATTTTTATGGTTCTGGACGTTCTCAAACCTTTGCATCACAAAAGGTTATTGGAACATGAATTGGAAGGTTTCGGAATACGATTGAATAAAAAGCCTCCCAATATTCATTACCGTAAAAAGGATAAAGGTATAACGATTTAATGGTAGTTTTCCAAAGACGAAAACTGTGAATTTCGTGTAGGTGGAGTTAATCTCAACGCAATGGTACCACAATCAGAGCTGGATGCTGATACTGTGAAAACAATCCTTTCGGAATACAAAATACATAATGCGGATATAACACTGAGATACGATGCAACAAGTGATGATTTGATTGATGTCATAGAAGGGAATCGAATATACATACCGTGCATTTATTTGTTAAATAAAATTGATCAGATAACAATTGAAGAATTGGACGTTATCTATAAAATACCACACTGCGTTCCAATTTCTGCTCATCATAGATGGAACTTTGACGATTTACTAGAACTCATGTGGGAATATTTGAAATTAGTGCGAATGTAAGATTATTAGTGATGGATAAGTCATCTTGTACTAATTTATATTTAACACATAGTTATACAAAACCAAAAGGCCAATTGCCCGATTATAGCTCTCCAGTTGTGTTGCACAGTGAACGCACAAGTATACAAGACTTTTGTAACAAACTTCATCGATCGATTGCCAAGGAATTCAAATAGTATGATTCTACCTGAAAATTTTCCATACATTTTATTTAATTAAACTAATTTAATTCTAGCGCTTTGGTATGGGGTTCTTCTGTGAAGCATCAACCACAAAAGGTAGGTATTGAACATGTTTTGAATGATGAAGATGTTGTTCAAATTGTTAAGAAAGTTTAAGGAGCAGTTCAACGCAATTTAATCCTTTTGTATTTTAAAAATATATTTTCGAAATTACTTCTGAGATTTGATATTATGCGATGATGTTTAGATGGCAATGAAAAAACGAAAGTTAGAATTGTTAAAGCCCCATTGTATTTCTTCATCTTAAAATTCTAGAAAGTCTTGAAAAAGTGAACTCAATTTTCACAAGAAAATCAATACAACTCAAAAGAAAATGTGTAAAACATTTTGTTTGTAACTATTGTAAAACAACTTGTTCTCGATAACAAACAATATGAAAACTAAACTTAATAAATAATTATGTTGTCATAAAAATAACAAGATTTCGTCTAAGGAAAACGATATTTTTTCTCTAGGTCACGCATTGTCTGTAGAATCATCGTTATTGTTAGTAACAGGTGAAACATCATC
The DNA here is from genome assembly GCA_963971475.1 of Chrysops caecutiens. Lineage (NCBI taxonomy): Eukaryota > Metazoa > Arthropoda > Insecta > Diptera > Tabanidae > Chrysops > Chrysops caecutiens. The sequence continues at coordinate 28,913,470 of OZ020567.1, read as the reverse complement.
GGATTTCTTGCTGCTATCTGTGTCTGACTGGAAGCTTTCCATTGTTGTTTCAACATTCTCTTCCTTATTAGCTTCAACACTTCCGTTTCTTCTGGAATGTTTGATTCTTGGAAGTTGAAGAATATCTTTCACAGGTGGTTTTGGAGTACTTTCAGTTTTTGTATCCTCTGTACTGATCATTTTGTCATTAGTTTCATCAGTTTTTGGCGTCGTAACTTCTTCCATTTTTTCTTCATTACCAGTGGATTGTTTTGGAAGATCTCTGCTCGGTTCTGCTTTCATGTCCATTTTAAGTCGAGCAGGGAATTTGCGTATCGGAACCTTTGAAACTGGAGATGAACCACTGGGTCGATTCATCATTTTGCTAGGTTTATTGAAGGGTAATCGTTTTTCTGCATTTGATTGTGTTTTTTGTTCACCATTTTGGCTTTGGTTAGCATGCATCTCGTCAGTTTTATCACTAGGTTTTGGCTTTTTGTTCTTCCCATAAGTCCTTGGTCTGGAACGAAGTCCAATTGGCTTGATAACTGGTAGGCTTGCACTGGAACTCCTTCGTGGTGTGACTCGTGGTTGAAACTTGGGCTTTTTCCTCATACCAGTTATAGTAACGACATTAAGTTTTTTTTTGGCTTTTTTAGCTTCATTTTGACTGTCATTCTCACCTTCAGTTCCACTTACAGATTCCTTTGCAGATTCATTCAAATTATCTTCCTGTACTGGAGTGAACGCTTGGTTATCTTTAACATTTTCCCCACAGCAATATACATTATCTCCCGTACAGGTTACAGTGCTCTGACGTTTAATTTTCCGTAAATTATTTTGCACAGAAGTCTTACTACACTGACTCTTGGCCACACAAGAACATGAAGCGGAATCGTCTGCAATCGCCCATCCCACAGTTAAAACGAACAGTAGTAAAAGTGTAGACCTATAAAATAAATCTCTTAGTATTAGCAGTGAATTATGATCAAAGTACAACTAACCATCTAGGCGTCATTTTATATAATAGTCTATTTCTTTAAAATGTTTGTCAAATATATACAAAACAAGTATCGTTAACAATTGCGAAATCAACTTGTTTAACTTCTCCAAGTGCATTGAAGACACCACATAAGCAGTTGAACGTCTTTCATAACAGAATTCAAAGAAAGTATTTAATTCGTTTTGATGTTGTTTTTGTTGTTGATGTTCAGAAATTCAAAATATTTATTAGCATGCGAATCATCGTTACATTTTTGTCACCTGAAGATGTTGAACATGAACTCGATGCAAATGAAATCAAAAGGTATGGCAATTAAATTGGAATTTTATGGGATTTGATTTTTTCAAAAAGCAAAACATTCATAAATAACATTATGGTAATGTGGTAAAGAAAAAACCTACAAAGAGATGAACATTCATAATGTACATGGCATTGAAGCTCATCACGCTGATATTATGAATGAAATCCAAAACGACCCAGAGATGAGGCCAATCCTTGTAACTTCAATATAATCGGTACCCGCCTATAATTATGAACAGTTTTTAATGATTTTTACATCAGCATTTTTCACCTATGTAACATTTTATGTAAATGATTCTGGAATTTTCAATTGATTGTGATGATGGTGCGCCTTTTTTATTTGATGTTTATTGATTTTTTGTAACACTAAATGTCGTCTGGGAAGATGCATTGAAAAAGAAAATTTAAATGCCACCCAATAAAATATAATTTGAATTATCTGTATAGAAAGTTACTATTTCTGGGTAAACGAAATGGAAGTTAAGGCCATTTTAAACCGGTTGTTATGTGTAATTTGTACTGTAGGATGGGAAGGAAGTTTTGTTTAGGTTTTGAATTCAACTTTACTGTATTGTACACGTTTGACTTGTTTGACAGAGATTATGTTCTCATGACCTACGTGCACTGGTACATCATAAATCCTTTGTAGGTGGAATATCAATAACCAGTGTGGTCTGAAAACCAGTTGTAGTTTAGAGTGTTTGCAACAGACCAGCAGAGCTTCTCTGACGTCAGCTTCATTTTTGATGAGTGATATAGTTATTTCGAATGAACAAAATTAAAAATTATCAGAAATTTTCAAAATATATCTCTATTGTCTTGCGTGCCATCTATTGTGGAATCATATTAACTAGACAACCTGCGAATTTGTAATGTTTTGCAAGACGTCAAACCAGCTTTATCTGTTCTTAAAACCACTTTCTCTTGTCTCTTATTGATTTTGTGTGAAAATGAGGAAATTTTATAAAAATTTAACAAAATTAAATAAATTTAAACATAATAAGAATGGTGTGAGAAAGTTGATTACTTAAAGATATTGAGTAGCAAATATAATATGCTTTACTACCGGTTTAAACTGAAAAATTCCGTCTTTTAGGGCAATATGTTATTCCTCCTTATTCCTTGAGGTGATTTTATTACTTCCATACATGAATCTTCCTTTTTCGCTTATAATTTAAGTGATTTTGAAACAAATATAATCTTTGATAAGAAAGGTATTACACAAGTTTGATTATGAGTTATTACTTGGCATTCAACGTAAACAGGATGTGTTACGTAACACTAATAAAAAATTCGATCTTTTTCCGAACAATTCTGGCTTTATTGAATTTTACGGTAGTTTATGAATTGTTCAAATGATAAAGATTGCAATTTCATTGATTTAATTCACTTGGAACACGATGATCAACTATAATTTCCATATATTTCAGATGTTTTGATGACGTTAGTTTTGAGCCAGAGAAAGTTAGATGGTCAACTTGTAAGACCCGTTTTTGCTTGCAAACTTATTTATTCATCACAAATGTGTTCCTAAAACAAAAGATTCGATTATATTACATAAAAGTTTAAACAACAATTACACTAAACATTTGAAACTTTATTACTTTTATCATCAATGTACATTGTGTCAATTGACGTTACGCATTATATGCGACCTGGGAAGGTTCCTTCCTCTCGTTGTCCATCCCATCTTTCAACCCAGGCATTGGGGCACAATGACTGGAAGGCTCTTTTGAAATATTGACATGGCTCAAAATCAGCTCCACGCGCCTTTTGACAGCGATGAAAATCTATGTAACTTTGATAGCAATGGCGGGTTTGATTCTGATTTGGGAATCGTGGATCAAATGGAACTGTACCAAGTGTTTCTGGAATTGCTACAGGCATATTGCTTTTTTCTTTAAACTATTTTTCACACAGAAAAGTAACTGGTAAGCACCGCAAATACTTTGCAAATCACCGATTCTATATGGCGAATACTATTTGAAAAGGTGTATTACATAAACTGCATTTGACAGTAGACTAACTTCATACAAGGCCATTGTAGCCGGTGTTAAGTTGGCATCATTTGAATTTTGAAGTTTCTATATTAATGATGATTCTCATTCAGAAACAGGCGTATGATAAATGGTGGCCATAAGGAGACTTTTTACTTAAAACTAATTTAAATAGGGAATCTTTTACAGTATCGATAAATCGTCCAATAACTATTTACCCATTTTTTAATGAACGAATAATGAAACGCTTCTTCACACAGTTTTGTATCGATACTGACAATGCCTCGATGTAAATCCATACGGCCAAAGGTTAAGGAATTCCAGTGTTGCCAATTTAGTAGAATTTCCACTAGAATCTAGGGAGCTTTTCCTAAATTAGTAGAATTTTCCTAATTAGTAGATATCGACGAAGGGATTCGATAAAACTATCAAGCCTCATTTAGATGATCAGTTTCCCTCTGCGTTTCAGATAAGATACCTATATCAATTCAAAATACTTTCATGTACGTTCTCCCGTTTTAGATTCACGGTTCAGTTACACGTCAGTTAACTGAAACCGGGACTCAATTTAACATTTACCTACTGTTTTCGAAATCTAGTAGATTATAATAGAATTTGGAACAAGATCTAGTGGAATTTCCAACTGTGCGTTTGGCAACACTGAAGAATCCCTTTCTTTCGATTGCAGAATCATTTCAAAATCCATATCCATCCAATTCACAAAGGAAGTTTTCATGACTGACTTTGCCGGAATTGTTCATAAACCTGAAATAAAAAATGCTATCAGAAGAGAATAAACAAATAAATAAACGTTAAATTTAATTATATTACTTATGTTCGAGGAAAATCGCAGAATCCTTCAATCTTCATAAAAATTCCCTCAGCTCCTCAAATAATGTGCCCATGCAAAGTTAGGCTGATTTTTACTTTACAAAATCGCCAATCATATTTTGATGGGTACTATATATTTTAAAGTACCTATAATTATGTATAACTTACCAGTCGACTTCATGTTCCCCTAATACCACATGATCATGTTCCTTGATCCTGATTGATTCTCAATAGTAAAGTTGGAACTGCCACCAGATGTTCAATAAACATTTCAGCTTCCAGCTGCATCTCGACTTCTCAAATCACGGAACTGCCAGCATGTGATTTTATTGGAATACAAACTTTTATCAACTTGGCTTTTTCATGCACTAGGTCATTATACTACATGATTCTATTCATTGCAATGATTACTTTTACTATTAATATTTTATCTTGTGATTTGATATCTGTGAGCGATGTTTCGACGAAAACAAAACCAGCAAAACAAAAATGACCTCAGCGTAATTTGAATGTTTACATCAGAATTATACATTCCGTTCTTATTTCGTGAGTCACCTTTGGAATATATCGCAATATCATGAACTTCGTGCTTCTTGCATAAGCAACATGAGATGCTTCGAAGCTAAGCTGAAGCTAGTGAATTCCCGCATTGAACCAGTGTGTAAGAAAGAGACAATAGAATTGAAAATGAAAGCGGCGCATAAGTCTAGTCCACGTCACTTGCCACGCCACCAATCAGAAACTTCCACATCTGCATTCAATCCCCATTCAGTTGTTTCCAGAAACTCGAAAGTGGCGTGAGAATACTAATTGTACAGCAAATTTTGTGAAGAAGCAATGAAAATATTTAGAGTCGATAAAATCTGTTCGAAAGCAAACAGAAGCAAAAAGATATGTTAACTAGATACAACAAGGAGTAGTTATTGACGGAGGATAACCAAGTCAACATTCCTTTTGAAAAATAATTTCAAAAATAATTTGTTTAAATTGTATGGTGTAAACAAGAATCAAAATGAGTGCTCCGATTATAATAACTGTGCCCAAATATGTCGCAATATCACCAGGACCAGTCCAAAAGGTTTTGGAACGGGTGAAGACGACAAATTTGATTGATAGTTGTGATGGTGGAAAAAGTAGGAAGAGGCGTTTGGATCATCTGACATGGGAGGAAAAACTCCAGAGAAAGTAAGTTTTGGGAAGAAGCTGAAGGATAGTTTCACTAACCGTTCTTTCCTATTGTAGGAAGCTTAAGAATCGAGTAGCAGCACAGACTTCAAGAGATCGTAAAAAGGCTAAAATGGATGACATGGAACATACAATTAATATCTTATCAAAACAAACAGAAATCCTTCAGAACAAATGCGACAGTTTACAAGTTATAAATGAATCATTATCTTCAAGAAACAATGATTTGGAAAAACAAATAGAAGAATTGAAGAATGAAATGAAGGAATTAAAACAGAACACCTGCAAACAGACCTCTGCAACGTCTGACAATGTGTCGAGTTGTGTTGGCTTCGAATCCAGTGATTTAAACAGATCTGCAGTATCTAGTACTTTCCCTCTGCTGAAGGGCCTGGAATTAAAGTCAACAAAACTCAACCACAAAGACAGCACAGTTGCACTGTGGAGGATAATAGCTCTCTGCCTACTTTACAAGAGTTGCTCGAAGATTTCGATGCAAGACGGTTGGAAGAACTTGCCGAAAGTTTACTCGCAGATATCACCGAAGACTTGGAAAGAAGTTCTTCAACGAGTAGCTCAACAACTACCGAAAGTTCAGGCTGTGCAGAGCGATTGTCTGGATCAGTGGTGGGGACCACAACAGAACTCATGGAATCCAGCCAAGATAGCAGTGCCAGCATAATAAAACAAGACAAACAAACAATCACAAATCAACAAAATCAACAAAATCCACATAATACAGTCACTAATCCAGAAACATTGTATGGTACATTTAATGAAAGCACAAATTCAATCACAATAGTCCTGCCCGATGGAAATTTATCTGAAAATGAAACAGTAGAAGAAATTGTTAGTGAGGAGGAAAAAGATCTTTCAGACATTACAGATCATGACTATGATCCTGTTAAAGAATTTTTAGTTATTAAACCACAACCACAAAGGATACAAACAAAAAGTCCTGTCTCAGTGTATGCACCTTCAGATTTTGGCTATGAATCAATGGCTTCACCTCGAAGTGATCCGGGAGGAGCTGAATTCGATGAAATGTTAAATGACACAATAACAGAGTTATTTCCATCTTTAGTTTAGTATTGTTAATTTTATAAAGAAATAATTTTTTTTATTTCGTTAATTTCGTACTGTTAACATTTAATTAAGTGCCTGTAAATAGTAACTGGATAAGTAATTGTGTTAAGTGGATAATTATAAGAATAAAAACTAAAAAACATTTTTGTGATTTGAATATATCGTCAGGAAGATTTCACAAATCGTTTCATTTCTCAGTTTTTATTAGCTAATGAATGCTTTACATTTGTTGCAATAGTTAAGGACACAGGCTTTTTAAACGTTTCTACTAAGTCTGAAGTTATCCTTTCTGTTATTTGTTTTAATTTTCCGTTAGATACTCCAGTAACAAGCCTCTCTATCCTTTGATTTGGACAGTAGACGTTAACATAAGCGTATATAATTCCTGAAATTGGGAAATGGTGTAAAAAATATTTTCTTTTATTTTCACCATACCATTTTCCACATTGTAGTATTCCATCGCGGTTCTTAAGGTGTAGGGTATTTCCTGAGGAAGATAATCAAGAAGTCTTGCTCGCACACTGTCTACAATTAAGTCTTCTGGCTTCAAGTCAGTGTGTGTATCTGCGGAATATTCCCATTGGCTTGGTTTTGCTTGATTTACTATGAATTTCTGGAGGTTATATAAGTTTTATTAGTATAAGAACTTTTTGATTCACTTCATCTTACCATAACTTCGTTCATACCGTCACCAAGTAAGGATGAAACCATAAATACAGCTGAGAAGTTATCCCAACCTTTTACATCCTTCGACACTTTATTCTCGGTTGGTTTAACATCTTTAGTAACTCGAGTTTTTGCTGACAAACTGTTGTTAGTTAGTACTTTGACTAGTTCTAGTAGTAATCTTTTCGATTTAAGTGTATCTATCTTGTTTAAAACTAAAAAACTAGGCAACTTTGGATATGCATTTAACGTTTCAAGAACAGTATGATGCAGTTCATTCCTTTGCCAATGATTTGAGACATCGTGAATGACACCAATCAAGTTTGAATGTTGTATTGAATGTCGATAGGACCTAGTGAATGATGATTCCAAATGATGCTTTTTGATTTCTTTCGATGTGACTAGACCAGGAGTGTCGAACAAAATAACTTGACTATCATTCACCGTCCAAACTGCTTTACTAGCCTTCCGGGTAGTGTGAACTTTATTCGATGTAGGGCATACCTGAAAGTGATATAATAATTGTATTTTCATGTTATTGTTGCAAAGCTTAAGCTTGTTACTCTGTGGTTTATCAATCCATTGATGAAGGTACTTTTGCCAGCATTTGGAACCCCAATTATTGCTACTCGTATTGCCTTCTGCTGAGGATTTGTTATTTCCGTTTTCGAACACAACTTCCTTACATGCACAAGCAGTCCTGTACATGTCTGACTATCTCTTTTGCCAAATCTTAAAGCTAATAGCTCACCAATCCCCAGAAATCTCATTTTCTGCGAGTTTATTTACAAAAACACACCAGGCCCGGGAAACGTCAAACAAAACAACATTTGGTTTTCTCATGTTGGTGTGCTTTTGTCGGTAAGGTAGTTCAAATTGAATGAAAATTGAATGGTAGAAAATTCAATTTCCATATCAAGTTGAATTGAATCAGAACTATAAAGCAATTTTATTTAAAAACATTAAATATTCTTTAAAATTATAATTTGTAAGAATGTAATAACATTTTGCGTTTCATAAATTCTAGTGTGAATATAAGAAATTTTTGATCTAAGTGGGTACTGGTTGTTTCACTAAAAGATTGAATGATCAGTTACGCATAGGTATGTTCACGTACTTGCTCAGAATATATTGTAATATGTACTTGTATTCGCTCAAAAAATTGTTTTGAGAGAATTTAATGGAAAGTAACGGAAGGGAAATATATGTACTTGAAAGTGCTAGATGTTACTCGAGATATTTGCTCGAGTAACTTCAAGCTAGTTGGAAAATCCTGGGAATTTGAATGGTGCGTGTAACCAAACAAATTTCAAATTTATTTATGTTCATTCATGAAGTTGCTCGAGGTAACACAAATTCGTTTTTGTACTATTCGAGTAACGAGGGAGACCTTGAAAAAATCTTCCCAAATTGCTTATATGACCTAACAAATTGCTGAACAGGCCTAATAATGGTCGTTACATTTTTGAGTTGTATCAATTGTGAAATTTAATTAAAATCAAATTCATTCGTGTGTTATTTGCCCTTCACCCTGTACTTCAAAATCAACTAGAAATTTTTCTAATTGTACCATACAGGATACCATGAAACTGCATTTATAGGCATTGAAATCGATCAAATGACCAGTAGACGATGGATAAGCTTAAGCGGAATGGCTTGTTGTACTCAATTTTAATTAGAATGGTTGTATACCAGTTCCTCATTTAGTACATCAGGAAGCTTAATAGGATTCGTTTGGAATATAAATAAGAGCAATACATACTGTTTAATTTGGAAATAGTTTTAACAGCATCGCTAAAAGCGGTAAACGACTAAGAGGATAAACTCTTAAGGATATAATCTTGAAAAAAACTTATTTACACTCTCAGGTATAACTGAGGTATATTGATTGCGTGATTAGCTATGTACGTAGTGAAGTGTTAAAAGTTATTTTTATCGCTTCTGATTTGCTTTAAGTCGTTCCATATATCCTATGATAACTGGCTTCGTTATAAAACAACGACCTAAAGGAATTCCATTTACTACCGTTCACTTTATGTGATTCGATTGAATACTGGCTCGTAAGGAAACTATGTCGACTTTACTTGATAATGGAAATGCCCATACGTATGGGCTCTGTAAATAGCAGATTCCTTCTGGTCAGCACGTTCCAGTGTGTCCTCTGTCTGTATTAATTTGCGGCGATTCTTCCTTGAAATGTCTACAAGTGGAAATAAATGGGAAGGTGTTATTCTAATCCACATTTATTGGTCTTAACAAATATTCAATTAAGTAAAAAATGTGAAATTCTGATTTATTTACCCATTAAAGTATCTCACTGTTAGGTCATTCTGAAACGGTAAGAAATAATTTAAAAATGAAATAGTTTTCGAAAGTTTGTTTATATTGACTCAACGCAATTACTACTAATGGTGTACCACGTGAATAACTCTAATAAATAACTTAAGAGTAACTTTGAAGTGGAGAGGAACATAGAAACCAGAAAAGTTTAATTTTTAACTCAAATGAATTTTAGTATTACTTTGACTGCGTGCGGTTCTACGAGTACTTCTGAAATTTAAAACTCCGCTTGAGTTGTTTCTATCATAAACAAGTTTTTGAAAATTTAATAACTAATAAAAAGTTAATTACTATTTTGGATTATCATTGAAAACTGTGTAACTCTGTGAATGAGATTGTGAATTGTGAATTGTGAAGAGGGTTATAATTATTATTTGATTCCATATTGAAATATGTATATGAAATGAATATTAAGAAAATCATCTTTCCAATTGTTGACCGGCATAGTGCATTTAACTTAATTATGTTAACTACAACCTAAATTGTGATTTATTATAATTTTAACTTGATACACTAACGTGCTACATAGTGGACAGTCAACTAATGGTTAAGTGAATTAATTGTACTAAAACATCAAAGTTTTGTAGACATGAAATGTATTTGTTAGATGAATGTGATGTAGCGGGCGGATTAACCATAAAGGTATGTTTAAAGTTAACAACATTGAAACGAAAACTTAAATTTTAAATATCAAAGAATTTTTAATAGTTCGATATAATTAGTCAAATTTGATCTTTAAAAAAAAGAGTAAAACTTAATTAGGGTATAAGTTTCAAAAAACAAACATGTTTTTGCAATTAACTATAACAAAACACAAAATATACACAATTTGTTTTGAATGTATCAAGCCACATGTTATGATATAACCCTATCTGGTTGACACTCCATTAACTGCTTATCCTATCAACAGAATTCGAATGTTTAAAGAATTTTATCAATTTAATATAGACAATTTCGTGTTAATGAGTCATTAATCAATAGTAGGTACCAAAAAGTATTTTGATTTTGATTTTATTGATTGATAAAAATTCAAGCATACATGAGTTTCATTTTAGGAAATGTTATACAGATAAGGTGGAACGGATTTACTGGAAAATGTTCCGAGGGAATATCTCAAGTATCGCGCAAGTTATATGACAAGATATTATCATCTGGATAACCCATTTCTGGTGAAAAGATATTAGATTAAACGTCTATAAATCCAATAGACCAGTAAAACAATTATGGTTTTCCATTATCTCGTCATGCACTTGTTGCTTCCGAATAAGATCTTCCGGTATTGGAGAATAGTTTGAACAACACTGAAATGTGATACTGGCTATTCAAACAGAAATCATTGTAACGTGAAGACGAATCCAAATAATTGAAAGTAAAAGGAAAACGATGTCAAGTAAATTAAATTAAATTGTTTACACATATCCTTCAAAAGGATATACATTTGGTCTGTTAAATAACCGGTCACATACATATATATGATTTTTTGTGAATATCATCAGCAGATGATACCAGAAAATCTTATCTTAATCACGGTTACCATCTAAAACGCTCGTCATCATCATAAACTGTTTCAACTTTTCGAAATGATTTTCGAAGATGTACATATATAAATTTTTTTATAGATATCCTTGTTGATTTTTTACCACTTATTCAAGTTCTTTACACTATATGTCAATGTGAACGTGTGTTCAAAGGCGAGTATATCTATTTGTAACATAACCAGTTAGAATAAAAGGTAAATCTTTCATCAAATCATTGCTTTTCCAATATCCTTTATTTTTGCTGGGATATCTGTATGTATTGAGGGGAGAATCAAAGTGTATCTATCCGACATCAATCTGGTGTGTAGTATCTTCTAAAGGATATTCATACTGTATCATTTGTATCACTTACTACTTTACCATCACCCTATTCTACGTTTCTGAGCATGAGCCGTATGCCTATAGTAACATCATCATCATCATAGTCTTCTTCTTCTTTTTCATCATCATCTGGCTATTCTTGATTTCGTTGTCCTGGCAGAAGAGTTTTAAAAAGGACTTCCTCGATCGTAATTTCGTCAGTTGTTTTAGCGCAGCCAACTGAATCGTAACAAGAAAACCAGCTGGCTGTTAGTTAAAAATGTTTTAACGCTTTTTCCACATGGTGAGATTATATTTTTTCAAATTTATCAACTATTAATAAATTTTCTATCAGCTTTTGGGTGATTTTTTTAAAGTGTCTTTTTGTGAAAGTGATTTTTTTCTTTATTAACAAAATTAATTTAGTGATAAGTGAAAGTACATTTTGTAGTTATAAGTTTTGGAGAGAGAAAAATAAAAATAACTTAACGTACCGTTACCGTAATAGTACAGTTCAATGAATCTTAAATTTTGTTTGACAAAATACTGATAAGATAATAACAATCAATCAAGTTTTTCGGCTTGATAGCAAGAACCCTTTGACACAGTAAAGTACTTCAGTGAAGAGGCAGTATTCAAATTGGCGTATATTGATGAATATATAGAACAACATAATATTGTACATATATACATATAGCGTAATACATCTCGTAGGTATCCTAAAAATTTGTGTTTGATATCATAATTTTGAGAATCTAATAAAATCGTTCTGTCTTCTGTCTGGAACAAGAGAAAGCAACGACACTTAACCATTTTCTATGATAGGGTTGAAGTGATAAAACAGTCATAACTTGAGATTTTTTTATCATAACATATATATTTTTTTAACCCCATCATATTTCTCGTTAACTTCAATATCATTTGCTAATTCATGACAATGAGTCAATGAATGAGTTTTGTTTTTATCGTTTTCACTAAAATTTCAAAATTCAAAGTTCTACTTTACACGAAACTTTCATTTGTTTAAAGGGGAATTTTGTTACCTGATTAAATCTTTCGTCTTTCATTCACTTTAAATTTCAATTTAATCATATTTGGGTTTTAGTTAACATTTTCAATTGTGCGACAGATATAATTTAAGTTAACATCGAGAACAAATTAATAGTTCTTGATTTAAAACTATTAAATCACGTTTCATTATTAATTGAAATTGATAGAAGGAACCCTATTCGGTTTAAGCCTTTAAGTGATAAAGTGACAAGGTTTGAAGATGATCATTATCTGATATCATTTTCAGGAAATTCACAGATCATTGAACAGTTGAAGTATTTTACAATAGAAGTATAACGTACAAATTTAAGGATGTGAAATGTAACCATTGCGTTTTTACAAGAGTCTTTAAGATTACCACTTCCTATCGCGACGGATTTAATTTTTGAAAAATTATCTTTTGACCAATACAGTCCAGGTTCGTGAGAACTAAGTAAGCGATAAAACTCTTTAAGTGAGAGTAATTGCTTGGCCCCGTCATTATTCACCTCTATAAGCCAGGAATTCGGGTTAGTGAGAAACCTCCATAAGCGAAAAAGAGATTGTTGTCCCTTGAACTTTCACTTATCCAGAATCGACTGTATTGAGAATTTGCTGGTATCATCATAGAATGTTTCACTTTTATGTTCTTATAATTGTATCTGAAGATAATTGTTAATAAAATTCTTTTGCAAACTTAATCGTTAAATTACTATATACCATATTAACGTTTTATTCAAGTATAAGTAAATAACATGAAAGGGAATACTTGAAATTATCAGCAGAAGTCTTACAACTTCAACGTAAATATTTGCTCCGATTTAACTTTTGTTTAAATTCACAAAATACTTTTAAATACAATAAAATAATTGAATTGTTCAGTTAAGACAGTGAATTTTCTTAAGTGCTTAGAATTCTTGAATCATACCTTTGAAGTTACATTTTGTAGAGTATCAAATGACGTTTTTCGGAAAAACCCACTATTTTTTTATCCAATTAATCTTCACTCACCCTTGTGCTCGATGGTAATTTACCTACCACAATGTAAATATAAGAAAAATCTCGAGTCAAAGATGAAAGAAATGCAAATTGCGACACATTCAAGTATGAGATGCATTAATTTGCATATTACACGTCTTGAGATTTTCAATATTTCGCGTGTTCAAAGAAGTATGAAATCGTTTGAGGGTGTCAATTCTTTCAAGAAACACATTGTAACAGTTGATATTACATTCGGGATATTGTAAAAAGGTAGTTACCAATAGTAAAACTCAATTTGAATTTAGTTAATTTCATCGTTAACTTATGCAAGTTTGCATTTACGAGCTGTAATTAATCAAATCTGAAGTATTCATTTTGAAAATTTAGGATTTGAATACGTCAGAAATTTATATTTGTAGCTTTAGCATTTGCTTCCACTTGTTTCATACTCCATGGATAATTTCATAAATTGCTAGTCGTAATTATTTTTGCGAAAATGAAATTTGTTTATTGAATTCATGCTGATTGTTCTTATTGCCGTGTTAATTTCAGGTAATTTTTTATTTCTGGGAAAAATTCAATTTACATATTTTGAAGTCAAGAACAAATTTATGTTCAGATATTTCCATCTAATAAACTCAGTACAAAAACGTTTACAATCTTATTTGTGATATGATTTAAGTTCTATGCTTTCATCCAAAGAGTTAAGCAAAATTATGCATAAATGTGCATACATCATTAACTTTGAAAAGAACTTTTATTACCCATTTGAGGTATCTGCAGCTCATGTTCCTTTATTAAGAGATTAGCTGATTAAGACCTGTAGTTTGTTCCTTTTCATATCTACTTTATACATATTATACACAACCTTTTAATGCAATGAATATTAAACAGGGTCAACTTGGCTTCATTCCAAAGAATTGCGTTTTGCATAGAATGTAGAAGGAATTGTGCATGTATGCAACACATAAATCATAGATATATGGACAACCCTTTGGTTGCAGTCTAAAGAAAAACATGATTTTCCTTGACTTGAGGTCAAACATTGTTCTCAGCTCATGGACAATTAAGTTGCTTAAGCTTTAACAGTTTATTGTGATATAAGTTCCATATCATCCTTTGAGAAAACATTGACACATTGAAATTTGTGTGGGAATGTGTCGCATATAATTTTAATCTCTTAATGTGAATTATCAGTTATATACCTACTATGAGATTTTAAATTGATTTTCAAAGTATATCGATTGTGTTCAATTCATATTTTTCCAACGCAACAAGTCAATTTGTTATTTAATTTCAACATTAATCCTTAAATTCGTCGTTTGACCAATGTGGAGCGTTCATACGTACGTTCGATACTTTCATACTAGATATAGCGATGAATATATGTCCTTTTAAAACATGTGAATGGTTATAAAATACAAAACATAAAGGATACTGTAGTTATTGTAGCATAAATTGTGCTACGACGACAAATATTAATGTCAGTCTTAATAAACATGTGGAGGGATATATGTTTAAGTGCTTGTGATGATTGAAAATTTCGGAGGACATTTCGTTTATGATATTAAAAATGTATTTTTAATTCGAAATAGAAAAAAAAGAAATATTTAAACGTGTACTAAATTAGTTTTTGATAAATATAGCTCAATGAATTTCTGTTTGTTCGCTTCAATAAAGTTTTAAAAGTAGGCACTTGATTGGCATCGATTTCATGTGATATTTATCGATATCTCTATAAAGATTTATGAAGTTTTCAATCAATGCTTTGATTTGAGCCATCAAAGAGTGGAAATACCGTATAAAAATAACTCCTATTATAATCATTTCTCAAAGGTTAATAGATATGCTATAATTCTTATATCTATTAGATACATAGAGAATACATAACACAAACACCAAGTTTATTTATCATAAGGAAAACCACAATGTGGTGACAATGAAATCAAGCAATTGTCATAAGAAAATTTTAATTTTTATAAATGTATCAATGAAAACCTGCAAAAATAGTGACATCATTGAGTTGATACAAACCTATCAATACCATTAACTTGTGGTTTTTGTAAGATATATCAAAATCATCTACTATCCCGCAAATCATTATTTGACACAAACAAGAATCATTGACTTTTATATTGAATTATGTGGGATGGAAATACAAAGTACAGATTGTCATATATATATATGGTGATCTTAAAAAAATATGCTAAAAATGTGAGAAACTCGTTGTTTTTCAACTATAAATGTTTTGAGTCAATCAAAAATTTGCGTGTGTCAGCATAAAATTACAATAAAAGTTGATTTGCCATGCATGTTTAAATGCGATCAGTTCGATTTCAATTAATTTTCATTAATAATTTCTGATGTTTTATTGCCATATCATGGAAAATATTACATAATAATTGCATTTGCTATTATTAACATTTTAATTTCAGGCTAGCAGAAGCGTGGAATGAGCAATGACGATTAAAGAAAGTTTCCAAGATATAAAAGAAACAGGGTATCTGATGCGAGACTCAATCTAGTGTTTCACAGTATAAGAACTTGTGAAAACACTTAAGGGGTTACTGCACAGAGCCTGATCCACTAAAATTACATTCATCATTTAATCACACTTCCTAAGACGACCCTAATATCCCCTTTTACTATGGCAATGACAAATGAAGAAGTGAACAATAAAAGTTCAGAGAAAAATGACGTTGGGAATACTTGGCATCAAGGTAGCGGCAGCAAAGAAGAAGGCGAGGAAGATGCTGATACACCTTCGCCAAAGGAAAACGATCCTTTGCATCCGAAAATGGTTAATGCCAACAATGAGGTAAAAGATCAAAGTGTGACAAAAATGAGAAAAAATTTGAAAAATATTTAAATATCCTTTAGCGAGTCCTCATCGTATCTCTTACACCAGAACGACGACGTGAAACGTGGAGTCAGAAAGCTGAATTCCTCTTGGCCGTCGTTGGATTTGCAGTTGACTTAGGGAATGTATGGAGGTTTCCCTATATTTGTTACCAGAATGGTGGTGGAGCCTTCCTTATTCCATACTGTATAATGTTACTCTTCGGTGGTCTTCCTCTGTTCTACATGGAATTAGCACTTGGACAATTTCATCGATGCGGATGCCTTAGCATTTGGAAACGTATTTGTCCTGCCCTCAAAGGTATGTTGAACGAATGGAAAAAATCAAATCCTTGATGATCTACCTTAACTTGTTTTCACTCAATAGTCCTTAGGGAAATTTTAAATTTAAGCTTTACTGTACATTGTCCCGATATCCGTTTCATCCTTGAGGGATTCCTTAACCAATACGGTTATTATATGCTTTGTTTGATAAGAAGATATGAATATTTTCTTAAGCAAAACTGCAGAGAATAAAAATGTTTCTTAAGCTTCTTCAGTACGTGCTTTTATCATCAATACAACAATAGGGCATTCGCATTTCACCTGATAATAATTTTTAGAATCCTGTACCTGGATATTCTTCAGGTTGAACGAGGCCAATAAAGCACGTTTTTTCCGAAGTGTTTTTCTTCGATTTCTCGGATTCTTGAGTTTTATCATCAGAGCTATCGATGAGTAGGTACACGATTGTGAAAAGGATTTAAAGCTGTTGTCAACAGAAATTGTGTCTGTAGGACATAACATAAACCAGACAAAACTAAGTTAATGGAACTTACATACCTACATCACTTTGAATAGGTGCATGTATCATCTTAAATGATATCATCATAACAATTACAATCAAATTCAGTGTTTGCATATGAAAATTGAAAAGTTGACGAGTCAATACTCCAAATTCAGCTGAGGTTTTCAATTCAAATTAGCAAATTAAATGTTTTGATTGATATTCACATAAAAATTTTCAAACATTCAGTGTTATATGGTGTACGTTTCAAGCTTAAAGCAAACGAATGTGTTTTTCGATTTGGAATAGTTGATTGGTTAAGGAAAATCCTGTCGTTGCATGAAAAATCAGTAGATTTTGACGGGAAAAAAGAAAAATTATCCTCTAGGCTACAACGTATCAATCGTATCAATCGCAAGCAAATATTTATCTAATGTTATTGCCAAATTATTCAAAGAACTCGAGAGCTTAACCGGTAAAGTGAGTCTAGATTGGTTCTATCTAGATTGCCATACATATCACGAAGCGAAAAGCAATGGTAATGGTACTGTGTAAAAAAAATATATTATTGGCTTCGGCAAACACTATATTCCCATCCCTTATAGAATTCAAAGATACACTTTGCGAAGTTTCTTTTTAAACGATTCTATTTAAAAGCCTCTCAGTAAATAGAAATCAAAGCATTTGACATAGAAAAGACATTTTCTACTTCTTCGTCTTCAGACTTCATCTTCTCATAAGTGTATAAGACCTTAGAAACCTAAAGTAAGAGTGGAAAATAGAAAAAAGAAACGTCAATCGACTGTTTAAATGAGGTAAGTTGTCATTCCGATGTTAAAAAACTTAAAAAAAAGAACAAAGTCAACACAAAACTTTTAAATAATACGTTCAAACTGTGAGTGTCCTTAATTGTGAGACAGTTTTCTTTATACTCGTATATCGAATACTATTTGAAAGCTGACAATTCAACTCAAACGAGGGTTATCATGAAGATGTTTCAAAGTTTTTTAATTAAAATTTGAAACATGTGTCACCATGTTCCAAAGTGATCATTAACTCATTTGTGATAAATAAACAATTTCACGTATCTTTGTTAATCTTTTATTAAAAACTGCAGGACACATATGAAAGCTTGCAATCCAAATTGTCTTCAGTTCCTGACAGTTTTTTGTAGATACGCCACAAAAGGGTTATCTCTGACAATTTTTATAATAATAAGATTCGTTACAAAGTTTCGATGATAATGTCACCCTCACAATGTGTCATGTAATTATTTATCCACTATTCAATCAGGCAGTAGGAACAAAGTTTTGGACAGAACTTATGTAGATATCAAAAACAATCCAGACTTGAGTTTAATAGAGTGCTCTTGACACAAGTTATATGTTCACTTGTAAATTGTAACGTCATATTGAAGGATTTCTTGATAAGAACTTTAACATTCTATTCGTCCTTACATTACAACGATTCAATCTTGAAATTTTGTTTGAAAATCACTGAAAACCATAAAAATAATATAATTCACAAAATCTTTTTCTAAACGATTAGCATTTTTATTTGATTATAGTTAAAGCAATTAATAAAATCAAAAAATTGTTAAACCCTTAATTAAAGCCATCCCTAAATGATTGACTAAATCGAAGCGTTATGTAAAATTTTATTCATCGTCTGAAGCAAACAAATCAAAACATCACAAACTTTGAATGAAGTCGTAATCTGCTATAAGAAATTTAATTTTTCAAACTGTTGCATGGCATGAATTGCTAGGATATAGGGACGAAACACAGAGGAGGGATATAAAGCAGTTAGATATATTCAATACTTCGTTAGTCTTCAATTTTCCTCGAACAAGAAATTTCCATCCAATGTTTGTTGTCTGTTGGATGTCAAGATGTTGAAGGGTGACACTAAGAGGTTCTTTTTAAATGCTATACAAGGTTCTCGTATGTATGTAGTTAGTGTAAATAGAGCTTGTGGCGCGGGTTGGCAGCAATTACTTTGTATCCACTTTCAAGTCGATCTAAAGATGACTCCAAGTGCTAATTGTGTTGTAGAAGTTTTGATAAACGTGTTAAATTGTGGTTCTCTTTTTCAGGAGTTGGATATGCAATTTGTTTGATAGACATCTACATGGGCATGTACTATAATACAATCATTGGTTGGGCTGTTTACTATTTGATAGCATCGTTTAATACAACACTGCCATGGATGTCCTGTAACAACACTTGGAATACAGAGTTTTGTATGCCGGTTAGAGAGCAGAACTTTACGAATAGCACAAGTCCAGCAAGAGAATTTTTCGAGTAAGATATTTTATGCAATTCTTGCTTCTAAAGTTGAATTTTCGTAAAGTTTTCGATTCCCAAACACTCTAAACTCATGCTATTTTACCGCACTAGTGTGTAAAGCACAACTTTATGTGAATATTAATCTCAAATTCAACTTACCACGAATTTGTTGCATAAACTATTGTATGCATCGTGAGTGTAAAGTGACGCTTTCTTGCAGTCATTGCTGCATTTGCGTTCGGTCATGACGCGTTCGTCCCAAGACTCGTGTAGTTATAGCGCTTGACTAAGTGTAACTTTAGACCTTTGATACATAAATAGCTATCTATTTTTCTCTTTAGGCGAAGCGTCCTCGAGCAGCACAAATCCGATGGATTGAGTTTTATGGGACCAGTTAAACCGTCCTTAGCCTTATGCGTTTTCGGCGTATTCGTTCTTGTTTACTTCTCATTATGGAAAGGAGTACGAAGTGCTGGAAAAGTTGTTTGGGTTACTGCACTAGCTCCATATGTCGTCCTCATCATTTTGTTGATCCGTGGTGTATCACTTCCTGGTGCCGATCAAGGAATTAAGTATTATTTGACTCCTGAATGGCATAAATTAAAGAATTCAAAGGTAATTAATTGTTCCCCCCCGAGTTCAAAGATAATTAATTTCTTTCGAACAGGTGTGGATTGATGCAGCGTCACAAATTTTCTTCTCACTAGGACCAGGTTTCGGCACACTCCTAGCTCTGTCAAGCTACAATAAATTTAATAACAATTGTTATCGTGATGCTTTAATTACAAGTAGTATAAATTGTTTGACAAGCTTTCTAGCTGGTTTTGTAATATTTTCGGTTCTTGGGTAAGACTTGATTACATTTAAAAAACAAAAAAATCATTTGATTAAACCGTTTTCAGGTACATGTCACATGTACAACAAAAATCAATCGACCAAGTTGGGTTAGAAGGACCTGGTCTCGTATTTATTGTGTATCCGGAAGCAATAGCAACAATGAAAGGATCAACATTTTGGTCAATTATATTTTTCCTAATGTTGATAACCCTTGGACTTGACAGTACATTCGGTGGACTTGAAGCCATGATAACAGCTCTGTGCGATGAATATCCCCGTGCAATAGGTCGACGAAGGGAATTGTTTGTTCTATTTCTTTTAGCTGGAATTTATTTATGTGCGCTACCAACAATGACCTACGTAAGTATGAATTGGTTTTAATTAAAATAATTAAATGGGCCACCTATCAGACGAATCAAATGGTGTTAACATAAACATTCAATTATTCAAGAACCTCTCCTCGTATCGTTACAGCTACTACCCATATAGAATACGATACATATTTTTCCTTATCAGAAAGAGTATCGTAAGGGAAACTAATGTAATATTCATTAGTTAGCACTCATTTATAGCATGCGAAATCTTTTCTTTTCACTTAAGATAAGATAAAAGCTTTGATTACCTTCTTGTTGACTCTAAATAAATCAGGTGGGATAGGGTCATTGTTACTGTCTTTTAACATTTCTAGGGCATTTCAAGTTTCCGTGGTGTTGAGAAATTTTTTCCAGTCAATTCATTGTGAATTTTGATTTAGCTTAATGGTTAACCTCGACCTCATGATCCCAATAGACAGATTCAAGAAAGCTTAAAATATACAGAAAATGTTGCACTATCATTGATTACATTTGAAATTCTAATTAAAAGAGTTTGTAAGTGCTGTTATCGTTCAAGAAGTGGTCAATGAATAAAACGTAGGGTGTTATCTAAGGGTTTGAGTTTTGAACTGCTCTTGAACAACAACAGCATCTCTTACTGGTTACATGCGTAAAATTAACCTTTATTACAGGGTGGCGTTTATCTTGTGAACTTTTTGAATGTTTATGGACCGGGATTGGCCATACTTTTTGTTGTCTTCGTCGAAGCGGCTGGTGTTTTCTGGTTCTACGGCGTTGATAACTTTTCGGCAGATGTTGAACAAATGTTGGGTCAGAAACCAGGATTATTTTGGAGAATATGTTGGACATACATAAGTCCAGTATTCTTATTGGTAAATATAAATAACTAACTAACATAAGCTAGTACACATAAAATTTTCTTCCAGTGTATATTTGTATTCTCCTTGCTTGGATACGAGGACATGTTGGGCAGTGAATATAAGTATCCAGAATGGACTGAAGCTGCTGGTTGGGCGTTAACAGCATCTTCAGTTTTTTGCATACCACTTTACATTGTCTACAAGTTCCTTATTTCAAAAGGTGGATTCAGGAACGTAAGTTTGATTGAACATGTTAAAAATTTCAGTATCGTACTGATAGCATACTCTTAATTTTAGCGACTACGAATGACATTTAAGCCAGAAATAACTTTACCAACTGCTGTCCCGAACCAGATTACTGGAGGCACTGCAGTCTGACACAATAACTTTAATAATATTATAAAACTTTCACCAGCAACGCAACTATGCTTTCTACATCATAAAAACAGTTTCAATGATGATAGCTTACAATGGGCATGTAAGCCAATATCATTTTCCTTTGCGAGCGAATGGCTCGTGTAAAAGTACACGCATTTCGAGTTTAATAAGGACGCAACACTTTCATACGTAATAAGTAAAATGCAGTTTTGAGAACAATAATAACTTAATAAGAGAGATTACTAATAATGGCACAAAGTTAATACGTAAGAGCAATGTAATATTATTGATACTAATATTATTTATGCCGTTAATATGAGGATAATAATCCAATGAAATGGAATAGCTTTAAGGCCAATTGCTTGTATGGTTGGGCGAAATTTAACAAATCAAATCATAATATATGTCTAATGTTTAGATATTTTGTTAGTCATTAATTAAAATCCACTATTGATTCTGAAAATAATTAATTGTTGTGAATTAAAATACGTCAGATTTACTACGAAACCGATCAGTTCAGCCATCTGTGAAAGTTTCATGTTACCTGATTTGAAAATGAACAATATTTATTAAGTACAAAATAGTATTAATTTAATTATGTATTTTCGAAATTGTTTGTTATTAACTACATATAATAATGATAGCCAAATTTGAGTAGAAGACAAATAACTTTATATAAATCTGATGTTAAACGATAAACAATATTTATTAAACGTTTAGGATGAATGTTAGTGCTACTAAATAAAATTTTATACGGACATTATTTATACTGAACAAATAACTACAAATAGCTTATCACTGTTGTTAATTAAGCACTAATTTGTCTCCATGTACAGCTTGTAAGTGGAATTGAAAATCGTGTTTAAGATACTTTAATATGTAATTGTTAAGTGTGAAAAATATAATTTTTTATTTTTGTAATGTGATAAGATTTACCCTGTACAATGCATAACTCTCCATGAGATATAATAAGCTTATTGTATAGTTTTTTACTTTATGTTAATAACATGAAATGAATCAGCATTGAATGTGATAAAAATTCAATGCTTAAATAGCAAAACTGTAAGCAGCCATTTACAGTTTTGTTGTACCGAAAAAGTATTATTAAATATTACATTTATAGCCAATAATAACCACTTTTAGTTGCAAAAAATGAAATAATTTTTAATTTAATGTAAGAGAAATTAAGATTTAATTTTAAGGATTTTGATTACAGAGAATTTTCGGATTTCCTACATGAATTTGCCATACATTTTGCCATGTTTCCCTTTTGTGCTTATTGACGTGACTGTGGACTGAAGGAACACATTCCTAAGATTCAAGGATACAATTAGAATTAGAAAATTGTAAATCATTTAGAATACTTTTCCAAAAAACGTATCGAATTGGATGTTTTGTGCCGCCAAATGTTGATTTGTGGCACAGTGAGTGATAACAAGGCGTGAATTACTCTGGAAAAAAGGATCTTAACTTATATACACTGTTTATCTAATGATTTTAATTTTAATTGTTAATTGTAACGTACAGGTACCGGCTCGCCTTCTGATTCGTATCGTGATTCTCTATTTATGTGTTGACATTTCCATCGGCAGTGTCCTGATGGTATCAAAGGTATCTCATGTGGATTCTTCAATCCTGGCATCTGATAATAAAGGAGTTCCTTGCAAGATCATGATATTAACATATTAAATTATCCCACATGTTTCGGACACAATCCCAAACGCGTCCTTCCGTTGCTTGCGTCTGGGACATTTGCAAAATCAAAACTATTCGGGGAAAAGTAAAGCACCAATGCCACATTGTCTTCCGTTCTGGTGCATTGTATCATAAACTCTTGACCATATTTCAGCGTTTCGGAACAGTTAATCGTCTCACCACAGCTTTGGTTTTAATACAATATGACATAAATTCAACATGATAAACTAGGGTCACCTTGCTATGATAAATGTATTCCGTACACAAGGATTCATCGAAGGTGCTATAGTTACTAAACTGTAGTTGTTGATTTTTTGTCTTTTATTAATATGTTTATCAGACACAGTTATTGATAACGCTGGAAGCAGATCATAATTTTCTGAATGCTTCATATCACTGGCAACAAATTGAACTGTAGCTCCGAAACATACACAACCAGATGGGGGATGTAATTCAACTGCCTTAAGAAGGTTCACATGCAATTTATTTATTTTTTGAATAAGCAGCTGGTCCTTATTACGCTTTTCCAAATAATCGTTAATGTTTTCCTATAAACAGACCGAGGTGTGAATATACTTACTTTTCTTAGATAAGTACAAAACATCACCTCAGCTTCACATAGTTCTTCATACCAGTTGGCAATAAGAGCACAGGATCGATACTTACTATCATGACCTATCAAAGGGTCCATTGTTTCCTAAATATTTTTCAGTTGAGGGTGTTTGGCTATTTGAATTAGGAGACATACATTTTACAATGTAACGTTGATCGAATTTTTCGTTCCTCACTTTGCCTTGCTGGAAGGTAGGTCTAGGTAGCCTCAAGTCTCCACCACAAGTGTTGTGGTAATGCGACATTAAAGTGAACTTGTGTGAATAGCGTGTAACATAAGGTTGATTAATATAATATAGCTGGCGATAAAATCGTTTTGAGAATCTGTATTCGACTGAAGCTTTTCACCACAAAATAAGCTTTCACTGACTGTGTTTACACTAAAAGCTCGTTGACAGGAAGCTCTAGCACAGACAACTAATCTAGGTTCCACAGACACAGACTAGTAATCAGATTCCCTTTGTTCTTGGTTTTTGGCGTAAATTTTCGCAGACCAGCTGATAGGCAGCATGACAACTACTGGTACATGGTTACATGGCAAGAACATCTGGCAGGCTGATATGTTGCACGACAATCCCTGGCAGGCCTCTTGGCAACATGAGATGGGCTTCACGACAACACTACCTGACAGGTAGCACGACAATACCTGACATTATGCAACCACCACGAGCAAGCAGCATAACAACATCCCGTCCACACAGCATTGTCATGCATCCTGTCCACGTGGTGTTGTCATGCATCCCGATACTATGATTTGCGCCTCAACGTTCCCGAAATATGGATAAAATAAAAACATTCTAGTCAAGAAATAAAAACATATGTATATTTGGCCAAATGCGAATTTTTGTGAATTTGGTTCATGTCGTGAATACATGGTTTGAGCCCTGGCTAAAGCTTTTTATTTATTTTATTGTTTTCTCAATTCATTTCATCACTGGATGATAAGGCGCGGTCATACATAAACAACAGTGGTAAAAGTTTTTCAATAGCTCTAACAGTTCCCGAGATATAAGCTTTAGAAGTTTTTGGGTTTTGAAAAAATTTGGTTGGTCTGAAACACCAGGCGAACAGAATCAGCAGGAGGCAACAATGAAATGTAAACTTTGCAAGGCTATTTCTCAAAAACGGTAAAACCTGGAGAAAAAATAAAAACAGTGACGTGTTTGGGAGAACGTGAGCTTTCACTTACAACATATCTTATATGAATCGGAGGCTTATCAAATATTTGAAACCCGATACAAGTAAAAAAAATACAAGTATTTGGGGGCAAAGGTATTCTTTTATTTGTTACTTGGGCTTGTGTCTTGGATAAATGGTTTGAGCCCTGGCTAAAGCTATTTATTTATTTTTAAATCTTCTTAATTCATTTTATCATTGGAAGATAGAGGGCGGTCACGCATAAATAACGGTGGTAAAAGTTTTCCAGCAATAAAGACTAATTAAGGTATTTATAAAGATATATTTGCAATATGATTCAAAATTATTAAGATATTCAAGTGTAAAATGTAAGGACATAGTTTATCCAAGACACAAATTAACCAAACTTCAAATACGAATATTTTCAAAAGTATGATACGTAGAAGAAAAATACAAAGTTTCTACTATTAAGGAAGTTATATTTCTTCGAATGGGGCATCTAACATGATTATTTAAAAAAAAAAAAATTTCGACCAAAAAAATCCATGGACTAACCATGGGCGAATTTTCTATAATATTTTAATAAATCACAATGATTTCGAATTTAAATGACAGCATCATAGACTAATTGAGGTATTTACAAAGATATATTTGCAATATTATTCAAAATTATTAAGATATTCAAGTGTAAAATGTAAGGACATAGTTTATCCAAGACACAAATTAACCAAACTTCAAATACGAATATTTCCAAAAGTATGATACGTAGAAGAAAAATACAAAGTTTCTACTATTTAGGAAGTTATATTCTTTCGAATGAGGCATCTAACATGATTATTTAAAAAAAAAATTTTTCGACCAAAAAAATCCATGGACCATGGGCGAAATTTTTATGAAAAAAAAATTTTTTTTGGTATCTTAATATTTTGTATCTCGAATGAAAGCCTGAACCTTAACGAATCTAAAACAGTTGATTTCACGGTGATATATCGAATATTCCAGGAGATGTCGATTAAAATATAAATATTTTCGAAAATCAATTTGAACTCGGAATTTTCTACAATATTTTAATAAATAACAATGATTTAGAATTTAAATGACAGCAACATAGACTAATTAAGGTATTTATAAAGATATATTTGCAATATGATTCAAAATTATTAAGATATTCAAGTGTAAAATGTAAGGACATAGTTTATCCAAGACACAAATTAACCAAACTTCAAATACGAATATTTCCAAAAGTATGATACGTAGAAGAAAAATACAAAGTTTCTACTATTAAGGAAGTTATATTCTTTCGAATGAGGCATCTAACATGATTATTTAAAAAAAAAAATTTTCGACCAAAAAAATCCATGGACCATGGGCGAAATTTTTATGAAAAAAAAAATTTTTTTTGGTATCTTAATATTTTGTATCTCGAATGAAAGCCTGAACCTTAACGAATCTAAAACAGTTGATTTCACGGTGATATATCGAATATTCCAGGAGATATCGATTAAAATATAAATATTTTCGAAAATCAATTTGAACTCGGAATTTTCTATAATATTTTAATAAATCACAATGATTTCGAATTTAAATGACAGCAACATAGACTAATTAAGAGATTTATAAAGATATATTTGCAATATGATTCAAAATTATTAAGATATTCAAGTGTAAAATGTAAGGACATAATTTATCCAAGACTCAAATTAACCAAACTTCAAATACGAATATTTCCAAAACTATGACACGTAGAAGAAAAATACAAAGTTTCTACTGATTGCGAAGGTATATTCTTTCGAATAAGGTATCTAACATCATTATTGGAAAAATGGGAGGACATGAGCTTTAATTTGAGATATATCACATATAATTCGGAAGCTTATTAAATATTTGCAAGCCGATATGTCGAGAACGGTAGGGCCTAAAAAAGAAATAGAAATATGTATAGGTATATTTGGGCAGATGTATTCTTTATTTTTGTAAATTTGATTTCCGTCGTGGATAAATGGTTTGATCCCAGGCTAAAGCTTTTTATTTATTTTGTTTTCTCAATTCTTTCTATCATTGGATGATAGGGCGCGGTCATACATAAACAACGGTGGTAAAAGTCCTCCAATAGCTCCAACGTCGGCTTTCATTTGAGATACATCTTATATACATATATCGGAGGCTTATTGAATATTAACAACTCGGGATCTCGTAAACGGTAGGGCCTAGAGAAGAAATAGTGAAACCGTATTTTTTTCCAGTACTGGTTCTGTTTCCCGGGAACTGATATTGAAAGGAATTTATGTTATACGAATGGTGAATTTGAAAGTGAAAACAATCTTCTTCAAAACGAATACATTTTATTGGCTTTCAATGCGAATATAGTAATTATACATATGTACATATTTATACATTATTTCAAGGCACATTAAAACTTTTCTCAATAAAAAGTTAACCATAAAATTATTTCATTTGTAGGTTGATTTAATGTTAAGTTTTGTTTTTATAGTTTCGCAATCTGTACCTAGTCTCTGCTAAAAGGAGCTTTTGGAACTAAATAAATCTGTTGATTCGAAGTTTCGCTCCGTCAAAGAATAATAAAGCAACATTTACTAAATTTGGCAGTTGTTTGAAACACAAATATATTATATATTTTCCGTTGTAATATGGTTAACAATTCGGAAATACCATATGTGTAAGCAGCATTTTCGTATTTACATATGAAATAGAGTTCTTATTTGTTTTTGTTTATGTAAAGCATTCTAGTAAACTACTTTTTTATATAAAATGCTGATTAGATATCTAGGAGCTTAAGGATATATATCTTATTGAATAACATTACTTCTAGTATCGATATGCGTCTATACATTTAACTTTAATGTCTTTTACCACTGTTCCACTCTATGTTCCTCAACTGTATCAATCTGTACTTATATTTGCTGCTACAGTTACGAGATAACATCTATTGTATAAATGATATTTTACTTTTATCAAATTATTCAAATGCAAACACTGGCCTTACCTTATGGCTAGGAATTGTGTAAATATCAATATTATCTCTATGAACGTATAAAAACTGTTTTCATTTATAGTTATTGTAGTTACTGCTTTACATTTAATTATATAAGTTAATTTCTGTAAAATCAACATGTGCCGTCAAAACTATCAATTCACGACTCATATTCAGAAAGATTTTGTATGAAAAAATACATATATGAAATTAAAATGTTCTATAGAGTGTATGGATATTATGAGAAAATAATTAACGATTCAACCAAAACATACGCTTCTTTATATGATATTTCATGATATGATGCGTTTCGGATTGTTTGTAATTTGTTCAGAAAATTCAAACGATATGTTTTCAATTGTGCTTTTCATATTCAAATTATCATATCCACACACTCGTACATATAGATACTGATGTATTAAAGTGGATAAGTCTTACTTCATTTTGAACATCAAATTTGAGCAACGGGAATGTTAGGTTAAACGTTTCAGATATCTGTCTGTACAGTTCAAAGCAACTACAAATAATTACTAGATAATAATTAACCATAGCCATTAGAATGAATACGTAATTCCAGCCTAACAGAAGTTTCTTTTAAGCTAACTCACAAAGTATTCCGAGTATATAGTAATAAGACATGGAATTTTTTTTTACATAGCTTGGAAATGCTATTTAAATTAAGACAAAATATTTCCTCTCAATTTATTGGTATACAAGCAGGGAACAAAAGTTCCAGTATATAATTTAAAACTCGGAATTTTTTTCATTTAACTTCTGACGGGAATAAAATAAACTTCCTTAAAAAAGTTTCTCTTATTAAGATTCTAAACATGAAGGACACCAAGTTACAAAGTCCAGAAAGTTATTTCTTGTTATTTGTAAGGAAGTATGTTAAATCGAATTTTAAATGACTGAGAAATTGTTTTGTAACTTTTTCTTTTTTTTAGCAAAGCCTCTTCAAAGACTTCATAAGCTTCCACAACATAAATCATTTGCTTGTAAGTGGGGTTGTTCATCAAGCTACCTTATATACAATTTATTGATTTTCAATTTGCCGCAATAAGAAGGAGCAACGATGCCATACCTCAATATGTGACACCTTTTTCGATAAATTATGGATATCTCCGTGTTCCTCTAATCGTATTTGCGTTGGTATATCTAATTATTAATGAAACATATGCATCATTTCTACGAACTTTATCGATTTCATATTAATGGCTCTGGTGTATTTGAAACTGATCTTAATTTTTGAAAAAATCAATAATAAGATAATTACGTTATTAAGGAGCCTAATAAAACGGTTATTGCTGTTGGCAGTACAGACAGATATCATTGACTTGAATTAGCATTTTATTCGTTATTTAGATAGGAAATAACAATTATTCACGAACTAGGATATTTGCCGCAGGACTCATATATACACGACAAAATAATTAGATTGCATTGGAAGTGTTCTGTTTGTGACATGAGAACATCAACTTGTTCTTTAGGATTTTTCAAGTAATATTTGCAGTCTAGTCGCAATTAAAATTAACGCTAGATGCACACAACTTAAGGTACAACGAAAGTGTAACTAATATAAACAATTTCTTAATAAATAACAATACAATAATAGGTACACACTAATTGCATTAAGTTTAAACAAGGAATGACTTATAATATCACTAACCTCGCACAAATACTAATTGTAAGTAAATTATTATTAACTATAAAAAAAACACATTCCTTTTCAACATAGTTTTAAAATAACTAAAGATTTTTGTATACTTTTTCATGTAAAAAAATATTTCAAACTATTTTGTGACACATAAATATTACAAATAACAAAACTGACATAATTTTTTAACTACATATTATTTTTCTGCGAAATACTCATTATAAAATTCTTAAAAACACTTTCGTTAATATGAATGTTTCCTCTACAGTTAAGTACTATAATTTATTGATAACTTAAAACTACGATTATCTTTTTGAACCTCAATTCAGTTCAATTATTTATATGACATATGTATACTTCTTATTTATCCGATTATATTTTAAGTAAAAGCTTCGATTTCATTTCCCAAATAAATTATTTTTTAGTATAATCTGATTACACTATACCTCTAATCGCATTTTTTGAAAAAAATTTCCTAATAACGCCAAATATTTATGATAAATTTTATGCTATGTGTACGAATTTCGTTTAATATTACAATAATTTTACCATTAAACAACAATTGTTCAGTAATTTTGTTTGGTTTTTAAATGAGACCACTTAAATAAATTTTATTCCATTTCCACGTTAGTATGTATGTAAGTATTGCATTTGGAAAAACAGAAATTTTCATACTAAACGACAATTTAATGTTCTTTTAAAGAATTCTACAAAGAGATAGTAGAGTTGTATTGTTTTTATGATACTTTTGAATGAATTTATTCAAATTGATTTTTGATGACTTTTTTATGCGGATAAAGACGTTAAACCCACATTCTATATAACTGTGAACGGATATGTTTCAATATGAAAATGTAATTTTCATGGCATTACGTCGAATGTTCTGTAAAGTTTACATTTCTCAAGTCATAATTTACTAATTGCCATCAAATGAAATTTTTCATATAATATGTATTGTGAACTAAAGAAGAAAACACAGAAAATATTTGCAATGATATGTTAACTTCAATATAATTGTAATTAGAAGCATTATATAGCATTAAAACATTAATCGTATTAAATATGATTTGTAACAAGTGATATGATTTCAATTTCAAATTGAATTCGTACACATATTTGCATAAAATTAAAAACCCGAATTTTTCCTTCTTCCAATCTATAATAACACACTCGAGAAGATATTTATAAATCACATACTGATAATGACTTGATATATTGTTTAATTGTTGTTTTCGTATCGTTTCTATCAAACAACAGAAGAATACTTATAACACTTATGTCTGTAGGTAAACTTGATACTATTATAATATGTTTATCATATGTATAGGTTTCATTGATATCAATTTTGTTACGTTTCTTGTTTTCTGTTATAAATAATATAGATAATCTAGTGATGGAGTAGCTCCTATACAAAATACATAATAACTTTCAAATATTTCAACATAAAACATCATTATATCAGACTATTTACTGAAATAATTCCGGAAAAAAAACAATAACTTTCTTATATTTTTAAATATTTTCTACTTTATCCATTTTAAATAAGTAAAAAAGTATTGCCTTATAAAATTTTGCGCGTAGAAAAACGTTTATTAATATTATTATTATTTCTAAATTTCTGTGTTCCTCACAATTTTGATGGATCATAATTTTCTAATTTCCATTTTTGTCTCTGCTTATTCTCATCACATTCCTCCATAATAACTTTGTTTTTAGCTTCGTTAATTGCTAAACATTTGTCGGACGAACCATGACGTAATTGCTTTGTATCAGCAATAAAGGACCAGAACTGAAAATAAATAGAAACAACAAAAAGTTAATAAAATTTAGAAATGCAACTATAATAAATGAATACACAAAGTAAAATTATTTTGAAAACTATTACTTACTTGATTTCCTCTTGAGCCGTGACATGGATACAGTATCACATCGTGTCCAGCATAATCCAAACAGGCTTCATCCCTTCGGATTTCTCCTGTTTTGCTCAACATCCAGTACTAAAATATGGCATTAAGTGGATATATTGTTAGTAAATTTAAATAAAAATTGTTTTTTGAAAACATACAAACACAATCATTATTTCGAAATGAACTCATCCAAGCAGATATTTACAAAAATTGAACGATGCTACACTAGATAGAAGTCTTAAAAACTTCATGAAAAAGTGAAAAATGTTCTTTGCCTATATAATATAAATTATGTTAAGGACGATGTGTGGTTAAGGGCATACACACTTACGGTTTAAGGATAAAAACATAAAACATATTTTATGTTGATCCCTCATGAACCTCATGTCCTGAACGGTTCGAAACACGGTCAGCTAGAAAAAATGTTTGGGACTAGAACATGAACGATAGAAAAACACTGTAGCAATGAAGTATCCTTACATATTTGCTCTCAAATATAGTTGGAAATAAAACCTAAAGGTTAATGGCTGTTTTACTTATAAATTTTGCCTTTATGTGTTCCATCCAAGGAGTGCACACTCGACTAAATTTTTATTTCATGAATTAAATGTGTCTCAAGTTTGTGGACGAGATAATGAGTAACAACAGATTTTGATGGTATAGAAGATGCAACATTCATGAAATTCATTCTTTTGGTGCAGTTCATTTTACGACATTTAAATGAGAAAAACTTATTACAAGGCGGAAAATTCTTATTCTATAAAAGTTTTCAAATTGAAAAAGTCCTAACAATGGACGGATAATTATGTGTAAAAAAAAACGAGAAGATTACAAGAATCTTCTTAGAAATGAAGAAACCATCTCAACAAAAGAAGAACGAATGTAATTCGAAGGATACGAAATACAGAATTTTTATGATGCTAACGTAAAACTTTCTCTACTTGTCGAAGAATCTTAAAACTAAATCACAATGCAGTTGTTGAAAAATTCGTCCTTTAAGGTAAGAAAATAAAAACGATGAAACTTTTACTTTCTTTATACTGAGCCATACTCTTACGTGTTTGGGATTTATTTTGAAACCATCTCCTTTAAAGGACATGTACTTTTCGTACATTTCTTTTTTGTTAAAATCCTTTGAAATTTTTAGAAATTTTTCAGTTCATCAACGTGCACTTCCACGCAAAGAAGTTCTACTTTTCACTTTTTCTTCTTTTTAAGAAAACTTTAAGATAAAGTGAATGCACAAAGAAATTTCATACAAGAGACACTTCTCCCGTCCCCTGTCGCTCTCTGTGGGACAAACAAGTTTGAAACTTCACTTAAATTGGTTTACTGAACTTGGTTTATCACAGCGTGGAAATTGTTCCTTTAAAGTAGAAAACTTTCATAACAACATAACGTCATTCTTAAAGGAACTAAAGTTCAGTTCATACTCAATAAACTTCGCTTTATCATGGAAAGAAAATAAACCCTTTTTCATATAGTATTCGAGGTTTTTAACAGACCATTCCCAATTCACTTTGATCCATTAGTTTACCACTATCGAAAGGAAAAAGTCAACATATCTTTGAAATTTCTTATAACTTATTAAGTGGTCTGTCGGGTTTCATTGTGCTGTAGCTGATATTATTCTGAAGATATAACAAAAGATTTTACAAATGTTATCAACTGATGTTATTTTTAACATGTTCTTTGTTATTTATCCCAATAAAATCTAACATAATTCAAAATTACCCTTATTATACACGTTCGAAAGTGAATAGCTGCAAGCAAAAAGGTACTCGTATGTATAAGATATATGTACGAGTATCTCAAGCGAAGGTATTTTCACTAAATTCAATATGATCGAATTGATGCGTGAAATATTGCCTACAAATTGAATATGAAATTGATTTTCTATTAAATTATCTTGACAATAGCATCAGGTATACTGTTATCATCTTACACGGAACAGGATGTATAGGAATAGGTTATCATTATTCTATGTAATTTCAAGATGGGCGTTTAATATGCCTTCTTGAACATTTGAGAAGTTCTTTTTCTTGGAGCTGTATTTCATATGGTTCAATGTACAATTTCATAAATTCTAGATAATATTCTCAATAACCTTGATATTATTAATCATATTATGATCATATTTTATGCTCACCTCAGCGTAACAAGGATAACATTAACCTAACCTGTTCTAATTAATGTTAATCCAACAAAACGTTACAAAAGTGCTTAGATGGTTTAACCTTGTTTGTTTAGTAATCTTTATACTTATTAAATTTCTATTAGACTTTAGCCCTTAATCCACTAAAGATGTGGGTTGGAATCTACGAAACAATGATTTCTCATGAGGTTGATTAATTGTAGAATGAAGGTTCGGGTTTCATGCCTTAAATTTTCAATAATGACAACAACCACAACATCTGGAAATATTACTATCTACAACGATTAAGGTTTTGTATACATGGTTGACAGATTCAAAGCTGTAAATGACAAGAAGATTTAAATGGAAATAGTTTTGATGACGATGAGGAATGAGGTAACGGATGTTGTTTTCCTTCCTCTTGAATTCAACAAGTAGTTAAGGATGATACTTGACAACCTAAGCTTGTTTTATAAGACAAAAGGATAATATTACAGATAAGTTAACCATTACATCTGATTTACTTATAGATAATGATATGTTCGGTTTGGTTTGTGCAAATGACATCAAACATTTTGGTTGTGAAGGACTCATCACACTTTAACTTATAAAAGATGTACATCACTATAGTATTATAGTAGTCATGGTTATTCAAATACATATCTTATCGTAAAACCGTATTTTGAAAGGTTTACTTTAGTTATAGAAAAAGCTTCGTCTGTTCCGAATTTATCGCTTGAATAGTTCAAGATAAATGAGTAGTTATTGTTCTGCAATCTAAGCTATTGTTTTAACAAATTATCGTAACAGATGATACAAAACCATGCGAAAGTTATTGAACGAACCTTTATACATAGATGGAGCTTTGTTTAGACATTCTTTACATTCAGAAACTTTCTTCTACCAATCTTATATAATAAATATCCTGAATCTCATATTCGAAAACAAATAAGAGACTAGAAGAGTTGTTTGAGTATTGTATGTAATTTGTCGAAGCTTGAATAATTCAAAGCAGCTAAAGAATTTCAAAAACATTCATTAATCAATTGATTGATTTCAAGACTCAGTGTAATTGTTTTAAGATAATTTAAAGTATTTGAGAGTACCTTCATTACGTAATATATGTATAATTCATTTTAAAGTTATCTCAAATCAAAGTCAATTCTTCTTGCAAATGATGTCTTTTCACAAAGGATTTGCAATCACAAAATTCAAACACAAGGACAAACTCAAACTCAAACACTCTTCAATCATTTCCTGTTTCAAAACGTTTCCTTTGCTCATTCTTGAAGCACTTCAAAGGCAAAACTTTAAGATTAAATGTAGCTTCTAAGATTTCATTTTTTCTTATTGATTGATTGATTTGAGTTTTCTTGTATACGAGTATAATATGTTGAGTCATTAAAGTGTGTACTTTAAATTTCGTAACATAAATTTAATCCAATCAGAATCTTCCTACATTATATTAAAATCACTTACTAATAATTTAATTCACTCCTCTTTTGTGTGAACTAAATTATTAGTGAAAACTAAAATGATTCCTTTAACAGGCGTAATACCATCAGGAGTATGCACTTGTTCGATTAAGTTGCATCAAAATGTCAACATCATGTGTGTTCTAGAGTTGGGGCATTTACTAGCACTAAGTACTTAGTATCGTTACACCTCTCAGTGGTGGAAAATACGATTTACCTAAATGGAAAATTTCCTATCTATAAAATAGTTAGTTTAAACATTCAAACGCAAAGTGCATGACTGTGAAATGTTCCAGTGCATGTTGTCCCAGTACGATATGTATAGGGACAAAAACATTTTGAGTGCATAACTATGTTCATATCGAGTATATATTGAGCTGTTAAGAGTTTATCACTAAACATGGCAAAAGGGTTTTTGAAACTTTCAGAACTCGGATGGAATTTTAATAACCTCACCAATAGCAAGTGACTTCATTTAACTATGCACAGATGCAGTACATACTCGTTTTCAGTTACTTTACCATCCAGAAAGTTTCATTTCCAACAGGAAAACTACGTGGAAAATTGGCTTCAAAAAGTAAACAAGAATCATAACGAAAGGTTCATAAGATTTTAATACTTCAATTTACCGAAGACTAAGAAGCTTTTATTTATTTAGTTTTTTCATTTTTTATTAAACTGGGCAAATGCATTAAATTGTACGATTAACTTTCGTCGGAATTTCATCAAATTACATTTTGTAGATTAACTTAAAAAAAAGTAAGAAGAGTGGAAAATGTTGCAGCTTCGTCCTGAAAATTGAAATTTTATTGCCAGCTTACAAGTTAAGTTAAGAGCTCGTGTTATACTTAAATCCCAATTTATATACAATTTATTTTGGTAAAGTTTTGTAGTTAGGGGATTGGATTTGAACATTATCTTCCTGAGGGTGGAATGAAACATGAATTCGCCTTGATTTGTTGTATGTACATACAATCGAACATACTTCTATGTTAGTCACATTATATCCAAGGATCTTGTACAAAATCGTTGACATGTCTTGTATTTTGTTGTCTAATTCGGTCATATATTAGAGCTAATATGAAAATCATTCCGTATCCTTGGAGCATGTGAGCGTGTGTTAAAATGTCATTATCATTTTATTTATTGTTACTTTTTAACCTTTGACTGAACCTTCTAGATGATAAATGCTTTTAAGTAAACTTATCCAACATAACAAATGACAGAATTTGTTCAAGTTTAGTGTGTCACATTTGCACATGGATTTTTCTATCAAAGTTTACATTACAAATTAAGCAACGTTAACCAAATCATATTGGGAATAAAGTTTGAAATTTCATTTCTATTCTTCACTGTTTGCAGGTGTTTGCATACACCATGATTCTACTATCATCTGGAGGAACGACAAACTGAAGGATTTATTTATCCAAAATTTAAATTAAAGCTCACCATCTGTGGAAAAATCATCACATTGCATACACCACAGAAGATCATGCTTTGACTTTACCAGCTGACGTTGAATATAGTAAGAACCACAAACTTTCGGACTATAGGTATACCTACATAGAAGATGTATCTACTGTATATATCTCGTAGATAGCTTCAAGGATTGAAATGAATGAAATTCTTTGTTTTTGATGATATTGAGAGCTATGGGCGTCTATTTCGTTTTGGGAAAATTGAATTTCTCATCCATTTTAGGATGGAAAGAATAGTTTCGAAGCTAACCAATATCTATCAACGAATACGAATAGTCAGTTATGTTGATGACAAAATAACATACATTCTCACATAAACCTTGAGGCATTTTATTAAAGTAGTTTTTCATAGTGATGAAATAAACCATCATATGGCTTCGAAAATGATAAAACAGCAAAATGACGTTGAAAATTGTATCTACAACACCACGTTGTCAACGTTGCTTTTGCGAATAGAAGCAACAAAACCAACAGAATAAACACAATTACTTTAGCGTTGCACTATTCCATAAATTGCTTTTGAAAACCCGAAGGATATACGGATATACTCATAAACACATAGTTCCATTACTCAACCCATTTTATATGCTACAGTGTTCCCTTGCATTTATAGTACCATATTTTTTCGTTAAAACTGCAGCTTCTCTGGCCTGCACAATTCAGCTAGAAGCAAGTGTCGTGAATACTACTTGGCTTATAATAAAATTTGGTGTTTATCAGGGTATCATATTAAAAGATTTAAGTGAAATGGTGGTAATAGGCTTACGTATTTCTCGTAATTTCGCATTCAGCTGGAATTGGTTGTATTGAATCGATCGGATTTTCGTAATAAATCCCATTTAACTTTGAATGTTCCGGTTAAAGCTGTTATTATATAACATAATGGAAAACCTTCTTAACTTGGGATAATACTAGTAATAATTAATCAAAGTAAATCTTTGAGCCGTAATTAAATTTGCCCATACATAAATTTATGCAATATTAATAAACTTTAAAAATACCATCTTCCATTATCAAATGTTGCTGAGAAGGAAAAACGTGAAAAAGGAAAAGTTAGTTATATAAATGTTGTGTACAACCGCTTTTTTCAAACATTGTTGTATAAAGTTCAACAAACAATTTGAAAACCTAAATATTTCGTCAAAGAGAAAAATGTTATCCTAAAGCTCACTTTTAAAACAAAAAACGAAAAAGTTTTCTGTTAACTCACTGAAACTTCCTCTTTTCAAAATAAAAGTATTTATGTTTTTCGCAAAGTTATAACCGTGGTTTTGGAAAACTGATATGTTCTACAAATTG
Organism: Chrysops caecutiens; assembly: GCA_963971475.1. Taxonomy (NCBI): domain Eukaryota; kingdom Metazoa; phylum Arthropoda; class Insecta; order Diptera; family Tabanidae; genus Chrysops; species Chrysops caecutiens. The sequence continues at coordinate 28,875,526 of OZ020567.1, read as the reverse complement.
ATGATTATGTACCTTCATAATCTTTAATATAATATATCAGAAGATATTCATTTCTCATCAATATCCTTAATAGTTTTTACTCTTTCATTAGCATCGTTCATTATTTTGTAAATATTTACTTACTTCAAGTTAAAGTAATGAAACGCACTTAAATATCTTAAAACTAGAATGTGTTAATTTCAAATCATTCAAATCAAATAAAACTGATCAATTAAATTAAACTTTTGTGCTTAAATACGTTCAAAACCCAGCTCAAAATCAACAATGAATCATTAAAATGGTATTTTTGAAAATAACCTGTAAGTTATTATTTAGGTAAACGTAATCAGTTGAAAATAAGCTTAATGGTATAGAATGCAACATGATTCATTATGATGATTCGAGCACATGATTTCATATTGTAAATAAGCACAAAAACCTGTTAATTTCCATTGCTTAACCCAAGTTAAATAAAAAACTTGCTTATTCAAAAATGAAACAAACTTAAAAATAAAAATAAATTGTTAAAAAATAAAGGTAAAACACCAACTGCGTATATACTTAGCCACAAACTCCGTAAAACTTCATTAAAAATTTTGTTATAGAAATAAATGAATCCGCTACCGCCCGCCGTGGAGGACATGCATATTTGAGGATATGAAGCGTTGATACTGTTTTTATATTTGGATATCATGTTTTCTGCATAGTTATATTATATTTTATACAAAATAAGTTTTGAAAATTATCATTAAAAAGTATACGATGGACTTAAAAATAAAATTTGTTCTGTTTCGAAATGGATTTTCATAGAATATGAATGGTTGGTAAATGTGGTCAATAAATTGACATATGATATATGTAAATACGATTTGATTTACAGTGGGTTTTCATGAATTCAAAATGGACTTTTTATTATGTTTCAAATTTATGTGGTTGGAAGTGAGGTGTTAAGAAATTTTTTTAATATTTTAATTGAGATGTTACTTTCAAAAAACTGATGGTATTTTATAATGTCAATGATATTGTTTTGTACAGACATCTATCTGATATAGATATAGATAGAATGTTATTATGATGTTAGTAAATGTTGATCACCATAAAACTTAATACAAAAAAAAACTCCTCACCCATGGATGTGTATCACTTCAATCAGCTAAGAATGCTTATCAAATCAAGATTTGAAGCAGTGCTGATTGTGATTTAAATGTTTAAGCAGCTAAAGAGAAAAAAGACAGAATTAACCCAATCAAAATAAGCTGGTCAACTTGAAGCTTCTAATTAAACGCGGAACTCAGGGATGATAATATTTTACATATTATGTTATTTATATGAGGAGATATAACGAAAAGTTTTGACAAACTTTGGCACGTAACACGTGCAAAAATACCTGATTTCCACCTTGACCATGACATTCCCATTGGGCAACTGGTGCATGCATGTCCTCAGGTGAGGCAGCTGAGTCAAGGCACATGTTTGACCACGGATTAGCAATCTGGAATTATTTAAAAGAAACTAATGAAATTTCCTAAATTCTGATAATTTTCTTTGTCCATTTTCGTTTTTGATGCGATAGATATTTCATGGAAAGGACTGTGATAGTAAGAAAGAAAGTATCAAATGCAATAATGTCCTTTTAAGAAATGCGGAATTTTTCGATTTTTGTTTTACTTAGATTTGTATTTCGATGAAGTTTGTGGCGGTCGCATAAATTCTGATAGTTGGTTTATCATGCTTATTATCCTGTAAGAAATTAATAATAATTAGTTAAATATTATCAACCTGATTTCCTCCTTGATTATGACAGGGATATAAACCAACAGCTTTCTTCAAATCCTTCTTTCTTGCTGGTGAATCCAAACATGTGCGACCGCCATATCCAAGATTCCTTATCTACTCGTGATTTGCAATATTATGAATAATGAATAAAGTTACATTTAATACAGTTCATTGATAATAAATAGAATAAAATTGAAAATTTGTTTAGTTTTGTAATGCAAGCCCCTATGGTTAGACATACATACCTCTCCTGATGCAACTGCCTCCCCTGGTATGAACAGTTCAGGGTAGATATTGTCCAGATACCATTTAAAGCTTTTGCAACCCAATTTATTCCTTAGAAAAAAAAAATAGAAAATAAATTGAAATGTCCATTCACTTTTAGATGATGTTCAGTTCTCTTAAGACTTATGAAATATTTGATTTTTCACAAAGGATTTATTTGTGTAAGAATAAAAATCAAAATCTCCTGCATCCTCTCATTAAACACGAGTTTGACTTTTTCATTAAAAATGTTTGCAGATTAAAATTCTACATTTTTTTTCCACATTCAAGTTTACACAAAGAAAAGTAAATTCCAAAGGACATCAAGATTTGTTTGGATAAAATCTTTAAATCCTAGCAAATGAAAGGATCATAACCTTCCTTCTGGCATTTGAGTGTTTCCCCGAAATTCCGTATATCATTTCAGGATTATGTTATCAAAACTTAGAAAAACTCCATTTTTGTGTTGGCCAATAAGACAAACATACAAAAGGCAAGGATCTTATAAACGTCTCGTATTAGTTTTTCCCGTTTACGTGACGCCAATATGTAATGAAAAATAGACCTAAACGTTCGAGTCGATTGGTTCGAATATTTAATAACAACGAAATATAGACTTGTTCAATGTCCTTTGCATGGCAAAAGGACAACGTCTGTGGCCTACAGCAAGAATTTTTATTGATAGCTTCGAAACGTTAGTGTGTTTTTGTTTCTTTTCAACATGTAGATGTTATAATATTATATACAGTTAAACTTTGACGTTATATTTGACGTGACAAAATGGTATTTCTGGTACCTTGTTGGTCCCAATACACCGATGGCAGGGTGGAAACTTTGTTTTCCTTCAAGAACTTTTGCCTTTTTGATGAAAATGAATGGCTTTTCTTGGATCAATTTGTCACATTTTTCGTTTAACTATCGAACAAGGAATATCCTATACTATACGGAAAGGTATATATTATTTCGTTGTTAGGGTAGGTGCTTTTGAAACGCAATAACTGAAGCTTAATTTTAGTTAATGTCGTTGGGAAAAAAAAGTTCTCTGTTTCGATCAATAAATGCTGGAAGCTTATTCAGGTAAATTCTTCATGCTGTCAGGTATGTACATGTTTTTGCATGAAACTCCTTGACAGCACATACATTGAATAAATGATTTTGATATCCAATACTTGGAAAAATAAAATTCATCAGATTTGGAGTCAGGAACAGTATTTCCCTTGGGGCGTCAAAGCCGCACGTTTTGCTTCTGAAGGACAAGGTTGACGGTTTAACATTTAAAATAATGGATAATAAGTGTTATTCTTACCTCAACTCCCTTCTTGTCGTTACATCTCCATAATCACCCTTATCATTACCAATACGTTGATAGTAGTATTTAGCATATTCATCCAACCAGACCTCAGCTAATCGAATGGAGTTCCTCTTAAGAACATTCACTCCAGATCGCCACTAAAAGAAGTAATTTTGATAGAAAGGAATCTCGTTAATATAATGTTATACTCATTTACTTTATATGGTGATCTCTTCCGGAATATATGTCCTACATGAGAGCATGGAACTATTTCTAGTGTACCTCCACACATCCAAGTTTTAAATGATAGTTCAAGATTTTCTCCTCCCCAAATATCGAAGCCAGAATCATAGGTTCCTAGTCGCTCGAAGAACTTCCTGTCAATTGAGAATAATCCACCAGCCATTGTTGGTGACCAAACTGGTTCAGCTGAGCTCTGAAATTAGAATGGATGCTTTAAAATTTCTTTCGATTACAAACTTTAAAAACACTATATCATTCATCGTATGTGTTCTGTTTTTTTTTTCAAAGGTAAACACAAGAGGAACCTAAATATCCACTCCATTAACTTTCAAAATGATTGAGTAAAGTTTCTAAATTCTTCTACATGAAATGAAACAGAAGTTAAATAGATAAAAATACAAAAGCTAAAGCCCTTTTAATGTTTCTGAATCAACAAATAATATTTACAACACCTTCCAATTTAACTCGGAAGTAGACGTTTTATGAGATCCGTCCGTGATAGCCAGCATAAAAAGTAGGATTTCCTGCCATTTGGATATAGTCTTAAATCCATCTTAGGAAAGTTTTATTGCCACGTTAGGTTATTTATACGCACCAGTTCCGATAACCTTTACGGATGTTTTGATTCTACTTCTTGTGTGAATGAAACGGATATCTTTGAATCCTTCTTATGTTTTTATGTCTTCTGTTTATCTCAAGATAGTTTATCATGCTTTACTTTAACATTCACTAAGAACTTTCAAATTTATTTCGAAATTTTGTTTCTCTTCTTGAATGTCACGTCCATTCCTCTTTCAGATACAGTAGATAAAAGTTCTCATAAATCAAAACTTAGGATTTTTGAGGAATCTCAAAGAGAATGCCTCCGTCTTTGAGAGACAGTAAATCTTTTTTCGAAAAGTATAAAATTTTTATGATCTCATCAAGAGTTTTATCTACTTCTTTCAATGTGTTATACAGAAACATTTCCCATTCATATCTGATAGAATACGAGTAGAACGTTGAATTGTGTCCTTGGAGCTTGATCTAAATGGGAATGTTGAAATGGTGTTGGTGTATTTGAATTGCACTCATCATTCTAATCCTAACTCATATCCTTTACCATACTCATGACTAACATACATACATATATGAATGCAAATTTGCCTAACAATCCTACGTTAGTCTGGTAATGTCCTATTCCCCGACAAATGGAGCAACAAATTTGAGCAAGTTGCGAAAAATTGTGTTACCCAGGACTTCGACATCGTGTGGAACGTGATCAAAATGAAAAGTTCTATTTGATTTACTTTTGCCAACTTTGTTCATTTAATCGGTGAAAGCAAGCAAAGTCTACAAAGTTTTCTGTGAATATATGCTGCACAAACTTTGGTTGCTATTTTTACAAAAAACTAAGCGTTAGAAAAAACAGATGAGGTAAATGCGGTTTTCAGGTTTCACAGAACTTTTCAATGTATGCAGACTGCAATTATTCTTAAAACAAATGTATTTCACTGAAATAAGTTTCAGTTGTCAATAAAATCATAATTAAACTTTAATTAGAATCATTTAAAGCTTTTCGTGTTTAAGTTCAAGAGCTAAAGTCGAAGTAAAAATATTTATTATACTTAAAAGTGAATACCATTAGCAAGAACAAAAGCTACAAGTTGACACAAGTTAGGTTAAGCTCTTCTCATGAACGGATGCATCGAAGGGTGTAAAACTTTTAAGCTATAAAGGAATCTACTCGGTATCTACAGGATCCTGAGTAGCCCATAGTGTCATTTTTCATGACAAACTTAAATTGGAATTAACACATGACACTTTATAGTCCATGGGGAAATTTAAAAATTAATTTTAAAGTTGGCAGGGCAACTTTTTGTCTGCCGCATTGTTGTTAACAACATTATTTTGCTATCCTTTTCGAAACTTATTCTAATTACATCCTTTCAAACGAAAAATCAAGGATGCTGGAGTTGCAATCATTAAAGGCTAAAATGTTTTTCAGTTTTATTGTGCATAACCTCGAATTTTAAAAGATGAGAAACCCCCCCCCCCAGTCTACTTTTTATACTTAAAATTTATAGACTATCATAAATTACCCTTATAACCCCATTATGTTTTACAGTAGCCTGGTGTATAGAGGAATGTAATTAATTTCCCATGTGCAAAATTTTAAAAACTAAATTCTTTCTCTCGGATGCACATTTTGCACTAAAATTTTAAGTGATTTTATACGTTAGCTATGCAAGAGAATTTCTAATATTTATAATAAAATATTTAAATGATGTTCAACTAGAGGCAATAGGTTATGAAGAAGTTGATCCTTCTTACCTATATAAGATGGGTTTTTCTGTTAAATTTTGTAAAGTTCATTTTGAAATCATAATTGAGAGCAGTTTAAAATATCTCACTTTAAGTTATTTAATTTTGATGAATTTTAATTAAAAATAACACAGTATGCTACTAATATTTTCTTTGAATAACTATGAATTTATTTTCACTTCAATGTTTTCCGAGATATACCTCCAATTAAATATGTATTATCGTGTATAGTTATGAAGCTAAGATTGGTTATACTGAAATAGAATTAACAATTTTTGAAAACTTCTTATTCAGTTATACACGAGATGATATTGATAAGAAACACGTAATAAATTCATATTGAAGCAATGTGTTTTCTTCTGTAGCATTTGAAGATATCATCTTAAGTTAAAAGTTAACCAAACAGAATATCTTCTGCTTGTTACTGAAATTCAGTTCTTAAATTAAACATTGAAATGGTCATGGGAAAGATATCAAAATAAATAAAACATTACCTTATGTCGTTTGCGTTCCCTTTCTGGTACAGCATGCCAATTAAATTGTAAATTCCAATCGAAACCTCCAACATTTACGCCACCAGAATCTCTCCAATGATACTCCATGGTCGTGTCATCGATAACATCGATAACTGGACAAACCACTGTAGTTGAATTACGGCCAATTCGAGCCAATAAAGGTTCCAACCAACCTAAATGAAAAAATAACCGTGTTAAAGAATTTCAGTTATTGTGTATTGTACAAAAACAAGATTGTCAAAATTTTATTAAAAATTACACTCAACGTAGCAAAGAAAAACTACTTCAATTGTAAGTAATTGAACAACGTCAATTCTTTAAATTATTAAAAGTTCAAAAGATTAACAAATAATAAAGTGCTTCAGCTCTCCTGGAGTTACTCTATGATTTTTCCTGCCAAATATTGCTACATATCTGGAAATTTATATTAAGTATACTAGGAATAATGTCCCTGAAATTCAGACAATATCCCTTCATTATTTTGCATAAACATCAGACTGAGAGCGTATCCATGACGAACCTTAAAAGTTCCACTTCAATGGTATCGAATTTGGTGAAGGTCGAGACACTATAAATAAAATGCCTTCTAGAAAAAGGTTTATTGTTAAGATATCAATCCATGAAGGAGTTTTGTAACTCTCTAGAATATCCATCCGTTCGTAGAAGAATTCTCATCGATTGTGTATTCAAAGTTGAAGCGGAAAATTTATTTTCACAAGAAAAGTTTAATTTTATATATGTTTTTTTGTTCAAAAATTTCATATTCAATAACAGACCAAAATATAAAATACCTGAAAATGGAACTGAATTTTATTAAACTGGTCAATTCAACAACGAAAACATCATCAATGAAATGAATATTTTTTGTCGATTCTGGAAAAAATTCAAAAATAAATAATTCAAACTGCAGGAAGTGAATTCAGAACCAAAAACGGATTTTCTGATTTCCATATATAAAATTTTCGCTTGAATAACATCATCCATACCAGATATATGTATGTTGGAAGTAATCTGTACAAACCACATTGATATGTTCAGAGTTGTGTGAAAAATTTTCTATTTATTTTTCTGATTTTATTCCATACATTTTATCAATTCTTTTGCGAAATATGTGTTCATCAACTGCAGCATTCATTGGAATGAATGGAAAATGTAGTTATGTTCGGTACATATTAAAATTTTAAACGGAAAATTTTTACGATAAACTTAACTGACTACACGACTAAATAAAAGAACAGAAAGTTTCCAGTTGGTTTCATACTTTTTCGAAGAAGTGACATACTTGCTTAAAAAATTAAAAAATCATTTCCCAACTCATACACAACTCATAGTCACAACTTATAGTAATACAAATCAAAAATCATGATAGTCAAAGAAGTTATATTTCAATAATGAAATATCGAAATGGAGTAAGTTTCAGGAAAAACTTTCAAAACACACACGATATCATATAATCTCCACCATATATGTAGGTATGTTGAGTTCATGATACTTTCTATGACAGAATTTGCAAAATTTCCTTATCAGACTATGATTTCAACATGGTTTGGAAATGTTCTTGTACCTGTTTTCAACAATAGCTCTCTATATCACACATTGTAACATTTATTTTCATTTTACTGTAGTAACATTCAGAGCTTCAGTGTCACGATACGACTATCATATTGAAAGTGGTGTCATGTGGCAAGAACGTTGAGATTACATTTAAGGCAAAAAGGTAAAATAGAAGAATTTCCATTTAGAAGGCATATCATGACGGTTACCTTTTCCTTTTACCCTCATACACTGTACTATTATGAACATATTTCGATTTGAAAAAGGGTTTTACACAATTTTGCGTTTTATTAAATTTTATCAAAGATTCACCTGAACTAATAAGAACATGAAAAACATTCGTTTTGTGTCGTTTTTGATTTGAAATATAACCACAGGTTTTGTGACATGTGAAGAGCTTTGATAGAAACAATGAAAATGAGTAGTTACATATCATGATGATATACATGTTCTATGATTTGTATGTACATACTATTTGTATGAAAAATCACAAACGAATCACTTATATTTTGTAGAGTTAATCCGTAGTTATGACATTAACTTTTCCCTTAACATTTTCTTCCCATAAAATTTGTTGTTTTCTGGTACACCTTCTGTTTGCTGATCGAGCAAGAATATTTCCTTTATAAGAAAGGCAGCTAAGATGTTTTGGTCTTCCTTAAGATGATTATCATTTAGTTTCCTCAAAACGTTTACGAATTTATTGTCTTGTGAAATTACTTGAGGTAGTTTGGGTAGCCGAAACCTTTTTATTAAAACATGTTGTGACTATACGTGTTGCTATGCAATTACTCTCACAGGAATAAGAGCAGACCTTTTTGCAGCATAGTCTCTTTATTTTGTGTTCCATAATTTAAGTGGCCTTAACAAAACCTTATAATCCTTATGTTGGGGTTCCATGATTACAACAAAGAATAAATTCTTTGCACGACTGATTCAAAGTCTTTTAGTAAATTTTGTGTATCAAATGATTTTGTTTTCTAGATCTTATCACAGGCAATTATTTCTTTAATAAGCATAAAATATTGACCAGGACCCTCAAGAAAATTGTTACAACATAAGAGAAAAACAAATGGATTTGTCCAATAAAACAATTTCCCTAAGTTGTTGGGAAAACAAATAACTTATTTGGCGTTCAAGGGATAACAAATAAATTAAGTAATTCCACCAGTAATATAAGTATCTTATAGGGATAATGACTAGACATCGAACGAGAGAAACAAATTACAACCGTTTGAGGGTAGCTAAAGATATTTATACTGAAACGCGATTTTCTGTCTTAAATTTAATAAGTGTCTTATCCACTGATCCTTTCGAGAGCTTTAAATCTCTGTAAATTTTTTTCTGTAAAATGGAAAAAGAAAGTTTGAGATTTGTCCTTTTCTGTGTAAGGAGTGACCTACTCGTTTTGCCACTCATAATGAGATAACATCTTCTTGAAGTCAGTGTTCTTTCAAGTTAGAGAGTTTCTTTGAAGTTAAAATCTATATTTAGTAGGTTTATCCTTTAATTGGGCTAAAAAATATAAGTCTAAAATTAGACTTGACATTTCCTACAACGTGATCAATTGCCTTTCACGTGTGACGGTTAATTTGTCGCTCTTATGTTATCCAAACACGTCGAAATTAATTAAACTGGAAATACCATTAAAGGGCAAAATAAATGGAAATTCAGATGAAAGCCATTTGCAGAAACTTTGTCAACTTACTTGCTACCGGGGATGACTGGTTAGAGCACATTTTAGAATAAAGTATTACAGTAGATTTTAATTGTAACAAACTGTTCGAAGTATCGATAATTGTTCAAGTTACAATTAAAACTGTAGAAATTAAATCAAGAAGTGTAGAAAACAAAAAGTTTCTAAAGTTGAATTAAAACCAATAAACAAGGGAGGAAATTATTCTGAAATTAGTTTATAATGTTAGCATTTAAGAAAATAATTAGTTTTTCTAAAAGGTTTTTGTACTGTTTGTGAAGGAGTTGTTATGAGATTCTCATCTTCTAAAGAATCTCAATGGAAAAACGAACTTGTTCGTGTAGAAAATTACAAGAATATTGTAAAAGGTCGAGTTCCGTAATAAGTTTAATATGATTTGTAGACAGTTTATGGTTCAATAACTTAAAATGAACGTTTCTTCTTCGATTTGGTTCGGTAATTGGTAACCACGACATAAAATTAAATGAAGTATTTCTACAATACGTTGAATAGATGAAGGAAAATAAACATTTCGATCGATATTGAGTTTGTCCTATAGAACATATTGTTAAAGGTTTTATACTAACATTTTTTGTTGAATATATAGTATCTACAAATGAATTATGGTTGCTTAGGTATGAGTTATTGAATGGTTTTTTCAACAAATTATGTGTTGTACATATTATTGAGATAAACTTAAACATGCAAACATTGTTTTACTCCTTGCGAAGGGATCTTCTAATTTATCGCTCTAACTATAAGTTATGTGTTTACAATTATGATTAAATTAAAGTTAAATATAAGTTTTTTCGAAAACAAATCTTCCGTAATTTCAAATACTTATTTATATTTCATTAACTTCAAACTGTGTAACTCACCTATAGTACATTCACAATGTGAGTCAAGATATGTTAGAACTGGTGCGGTTGCATGTCTAGCACCAAGTAAACGAGCTCTAATTAAACCTTCACGCTTTGGTGCTCGAATTATTTTAACCTTTGGATATGGTATGAAGTAATCTTCTAATTGCTTTTTAGTATGTGCTAAAATAGATAAATTTAAATCAATAAAATCACTTCATTTTGTGATTAAGATGAACTTACGCATATCAGAATAATCATCGACTAGAATAATATTGTTAATTAAATGTTCCGGAGATCTATCTAAAACTGAATGAACAGTTCTTAATAGAACCGACCAAGCTTCATTGTGGAAGCAGATAATAACGTCTGTTGGTGGTAAATCTTTTGAATAACGACCAGGTTCCTTACACCTGTAAAAGAAATAAATGAGTATCTTTATATTTTATTTTAATCGAATTTTAGCCACAGGAAATCGTTTTATTTATCTTCATGAATACATACCATGGATCCCTGGGATCTGGTAAGCTTCTGTGAACTGATATAAGATCGGATGCATATTGATTGAACGCATTTTTCATCCAACCATCGTCGTAAGTTTTCTTCATTTCAGCTGACATGTTTGTAGGAAGAACGACAGGACGACCCATTTCACCGTATCCTTCATCTTGTAAATTGTCTGCTGGTGCCGCAAGAACACCTTTTCCTGGAAATAAAATTCAGAAAATGGAGATACATTTCGAAACATCAATTCGTTTATACAATTTGAGATTTTCTTGCAAATGGTTTAAAAATCCAGACAGAAATGGTGATAAACACGTAACCGCTTGCCATGGTTACATACTATCTACTCGTCAGACGTTAGTACTTAACTTTTACGATGGATGCACTCATCATCTCGAAGATATTTCCATTAAATTATAGATTTGTTAGAAGAAAACAAAATTAACAACTTTGAGGATATTCCATTTAAAGTGGAAGTGATTATTTCGCGGAACGTATTAATCTGTTACAAAACCTGGACCATTCATTACGTTAAATACAAGAAGGAATCATCTGTCTAACATTAAATGAAACCGAAAGCAAAATGATGGTGATGAAGATGAAATTGAAATGATGATGCATTAACCAGACAACGAAAAGGTAGATTACTCTGTCAAAGAAATTTATCTTATACAATGCAATGAGGTGTAATTTGCAGTTAAAGTTACAAAGTAGTAAAGGTTGTATGAATCGAATTGAAAGTGGTCAGGTTAATTGGCATTTCTTACACAATTTTTAGACATCTACCCGTTTCGAGATAGAATTCGTTCATAATATGTCTTATTTTACTATATTATTCAACCAAAATTCAATATCTTCTACTATTCTTTCCATATGAGGTTTGCCTGTTTCATGTTTAAGGGGTTAACTTGAAGTCCTGAAGTTCGTGTTCATGACACGCTTGAGTTATTTGTGTTGATGGCGGAGACAGATGTTTGTTTCATTTCTTACCATTATCATTTCACGTGCTTATTGATGTTTATAAAATTATTTCATGCGTTAAACTTAACTTTATTACAAAAGCAAGCAACTGGAAGTGAATACTAACATTGGAACATTTGATGGAAACCAATGGGCTTTATATATAATTCTATAATACTTCCATCTAAGCGAATAAAGAATACCATTCCAAAAGGAATTTAGTTATTTCTTGTTTTGACATTTTTATGATTTAATATGATTCTTTGTTTTAAAAGATAATAAAATTTCCTTCGACAAAAACATTTACATTCATTCAAGAAAGCTGTTCGTCGAAGAATTCCTTGAATTCTATTTTCTCAAGTACAAGTACGAGTATATATATATATTCAAGTAAGTTCCTTAACCGTGACTAAAGTAAACGCAAAACTCAAATATGAATGTAGAATTTATTTGCAGTCGTAAATTGTAATGGTTCCACCGGAAGTTTGACATTCGTATCCTGTACTTCAATGTTGGGGTTATAAGGAGATAATACGAGTATAGAAAATATTTGAATGCAAATAAATAAACGACATGTTGACATTTTCAAATTTCTTTAGTGTATGATGATGGAAGGTTTTATATTTGAATGAAAAGGGTTGAAGGTTGAAACAAAGAAAATATTTTTTTTTAAAAGTTCAGCTTTCTGCGTTTAACGTTTGTTTTTTCTGTTATAAAAGAACCGGAAGTTATCGTAACTGAATGAGGAAGACGTTAAATTCTTCACAAATATTATGGAATATTCTTCATAGTTATTGAAGCAGATACAATTCCGAGAAAAAGTTGTACTATAACCAAGTAATTTACGTAAATGGGAAATTTTTATTTGCATGAAATACCAGTTTTTCCATGAAAAGAACCCTAAAGCTAAGAACTCTCAGCTGCGGATAGACTCATCCGTAACCTTGGTTGGAGGTAATTACTTCAAGTTGAAGTTCATCCCCTCAACTGATATCTACAGTATCCTCAGAGTAAATGAAGACTGAAAGAATCTAAAAGGTTTCAACCCTTTTTAAACGCTAAATTTTGTTTTCTTGGAAAAATTCTAAATTTTTATTTTAGTAAAAAGAACTTTTAAATGTTTCTTCTTCTTTCAGTTAATATATTTCCACGAAATTTAATGCTTTCAACGATGAAGCTCGGGAGTATCCAATTTTTTATTGGTTGCCCATAAAACCTGGCATTTTTCGCAATTCCAGATGTACCTTTACGACTGTATTGCACTTAAGGATCAACTTGGGGAAGTAATAGTTACTTTAAATAAATGTACGAATTCAACCATAATACGAAACATCACGAATCCTGGTCGATGACACGATGCAGTTTCTCGACATGATGGATAATTCTGTGGTCTGCATATTACATATAGGAAAACCAAAAGCTTTTTGTTTAATACAATATAATATGGTTGTGGTTTATTGAGCACGTTCTACCGAAATGAACTTTAACGGCCGACCACATAAAAGTAACAGTTTGATATGATAGGTGCCCTTTTTTAAGTGAACTCTGATGATAACTTTTATAGCCTCATTGTGAACATATCTTAATAATAGCTGGATATAACAGCTTGAAGTTAATTACATGAAAAATGCAATAGACTATTTTACATATCAGGAAGCTGTTTTAAGGATGACATCGTAAAAGCTTCTCTGATTTTAGGACAAAACCTTCATCCGGAAAGCAATAAAATCCGAATTGTAATTCGAAATGATACCAAATCCTATGAATGTTTGTATCTACAATAAACTAAATGTAAGTGAATTTGTTTATTGGACCGATCTCTGTCATGAACTTTTACTGCATAGTCTCTGCATGACTTTGATCCTTAAAGTATTCAGTTTCTGTGAATACAATTCGAAATGAAATTACTCTAGGACACGTATACAACAGGGCACATGGTATTGTATCGAAAGCAGTAAAATCACAGAATTTTCAAATTAGTTTCGGGAACATTTTCTGAAGAACCCAAACCCTTTTTGGATATCAGAATCTGAGTGTCAATGCAATGAAAACGGATTACAACAATTTTTTTTTTAATTCCAGAACGAATGAAAGGTTTTTGAGGATTCTAAAAATAGAAATTATATAATATAAATAAAAGTTAAAATCAACTAAAACTCACCGTCATCACCATTCTGGGCATTATCTTTGTTATTGTTACCATTACTATCTCCGCCCTTGTCGTTTTCCATGTTCATTTCTTGTTTAAATTGTTCCTTTAACAGTTCCTTCTCTCGTTGGTGTATAACAGCGTTATTGATCACAGATTCGACATCGTTACCATCGTTCCGGTTGTAGCTATCAATAATTGTTTCAACAACATTCCCTACACCACCACTACCTCCACCACCAAGAGCACTTCCGCCACTACTCTTCAGACTTAAAGGTAAATTATGCGCCTGATTGCGTCGACTATCGTCTGTGTAGATTAGGAATGCGATTGTAAACCATATGGCTGTCAGGATAATGACTATTTTTACAATCGATGTTGATCTACGTCGCCATATAAAAGCCATTTTTGTAGTTAATGTATGTTTGTATTTACAGTTGAATGTGCTTTAATGATGTTTTGTGCAAGGACCACAGTGTAGATTTAAAAAATTTTTGCCGTTTTTCTTCTGATAACACAAGTAAATTTCAATATCATTAAGTCAATGTACTTGTTTTTCACAATAACACTTAACACACACGGTTTGCGGTTGATAATACAGATATGTATTTTGAACGAGATATGTCACACGAAATGTTAAACGAAATTATCACATCTACCGGAGACAGGATATCTCCTGTACCTTAATTTATTCATCTAACTCAAAGTCTATGTGCTATTTCAATCGGACGTGGCAATTGTGATTATCCTGTTTCAGAAATGACGCATTCAACTGTGAATCTTCACTTGGTAAATTGCTCTTGTGTCCAGTTGTCCAGTTAACGGCCATCTGAAATGATAAAATTACAAAACGTGGTTAGTCTAATGACTGCTAAAAGTGTCTGTTTATAGCTGAAACAATGTGAATGATGAATTAACATTAGCAACGACATATTCGTAGTAAATTTGGGACTAGAATTATTTCACTGGTAAATTTAACTTTTCCTATTAAACAAAACAGATTCATTCGAGTTGACAATACTATTTCATACCGGTCGGTAAGATGTCACATAGAATTGTGTAGTTATGTAACCTCGAAACGACCGGAAAAGGTCATCTGTGTCACAATACATATAGCATCAATTATTTCCAGGGCTTGTAATTAATTATTTGGGTCTAGTTTAACACCACAATACCTCCACACTGACAATACATTCAATTCTATTGCTAACATTTTTTCATTTACATTTCTTGCTGAATTGTTTTTTGTGAGAATGTTCTCGCTCCAGTAGCTTTGCAGGCTAACTCTTTTTCATACTTTTGTTTTTAATGAAATTATATAAAATTGAAGTTGCTTGTGAATGAACTTTAATAATTTTAAAATTGTAAGTTTTTCATTTTGAAAAATTAATTGACAAGGTATAAAAATTAAATTTGTTTAAGAGTAGAAAATTAACAAAATTATTTCAAGCAAAATTGTAATTTTTTCGAATTTATTTTGATCCTGCTTTCAACATTAAAATTTGTCTGATGAAATATATATTGATTATCGAACGATATCGCAGTTAAAAAATGAATGATACAAATTTCTTTATAACTTTTATAAATGGGCTTAAGTAGAACGAAATTTCCCTAACCAATGAATAACTCAATACGAAATTTATTTATGTTATCTGATTGAAGAAAAGAATCCAATCGAAAGATATATTTTTCCGTTAAGAAAAAGGATATTGTAACACATCGTCATATCTATTCTATATATGACAAAGTTGGACTCTTTTTTCTCGTCCTTAAATCAGCCTCGAGGAAAGGGACTGTAAGTTTGAATTTATAAATTTCAATTCGTTCGTTCACTTTCCTGGTTGGTATAGCGATTGGTTTCAAAAACGACTGATTCCCTTTTTGAAAATTTCATATCCTTATTCATTTTATTCATGAGTCTTTCTATATCTTCGTGAATAGTAAATGGATCATTCAAAATATATTGTATAAAATATATTTTCCAAGGAAAAATTATCCTTTTTACTTGAGTTTCCGATAAGACTAGAATCAGAACCTTCTCCTGGCTAAACGCTATTTTGTACGGATTCACTTCAGGAATACATCTCTTTCAGAAACTTGGTGTTATTAAAAAGTTTCAACTGAAAAACAGAAATTATGGTCAAAGTAACTTCTATTCATGTTATACCTCGTATGTCCTTTTCAACGCTATATATTCATCACTTTTCTTGTATTTTGCTTCATAATATATATATATATTAAAAACCCAAAAGAAGATAATCGTTCTAGTGGCGGTACACGCGTACTACAATAACAAATGGTTTGTTTGATAAGATACGACCATGAAATACGACTTCAGCTGTTATACACAAAACCCACAAACAGATAATTCACAATTTTGAGCGAATTCAAAATGTCTTGGTTGGTTAATCCTGTTCCTGTTCTTGAATGTTTCACAACTGAAATTGAAAGTGATTCAAGTTAAATAAATTATGCAATTGTAACAATTGAAGATGCGTCAATCGGTTAATGCACCTTGAATATCCGGTTTGATTATGCTGCACATCAATGTCCGGTGTTGCTTGTTTTTAGTTCAATGCAATTCATCGATTTATTATTGTTTTTAGGTCAAAATCAACAGAAAATCCGTTTCGTTCAATTAATTTAATTGCAATTGCATGAATTGCACATTGACAGGTTGGCAATTTGTTGTTGGTTTTGGTGTGTACCTACTGTAATTAACAATGAAAATAACTTTTCTAGACTTTTGAATGGAGACACTGAATGACATTGAAATGAAGTGATTGATAGGGAATTTTTGGATTGGAGAATTTTGGTGGTTTCTAATAGAACGTACAAAAAAAATCGAAACCTTTAGCAAAGGTTTGCACTTAAGAAAATCATCCCTTTTTTGTTGAGTACTATAGTACTAGGCTCACTGCGGACTAAAGGATAACGAAAGGATACCAAGAGGAAGAAAAAACACAAACCAAATTGAAATGTCAAATATGACCTTTTCGCTGGACGGTTACAGGAAAATGGAAGTAGAAAATCCTGAAAAATGTTGTGGTGGTAAACAGGAAGAAGTTTTCTTTTAAAGTAAAAGAATGTTTGTTTTGTAACAACAGAGAAAAGCTTTTAAGTATTTCATTTCGGTAGATTTTATATAACTAAGGTTAAAACAAATTAAAAAACAGTAGAGATAGTAAAGTGTTTAAAAGAACTCCATGTTGCATGAAAGGTCGAAGGCACAAAACCTCGGGATAATCAGGGAATTTGTACTGGGAAGAAGAAATTGAATTAACAGGGACAAACCCATAGGAATTTCCAGATCTTTGCTTCCTAGTCTTTTGAGGTTTGATTAGTTTATCTTACAACACACAAGTGTTATCTGGAAAAATCTGGTTCTTTTTTGGTAAAGGTTCGGTGAAGCTTAATTAACTAGAGTGTCGGATAATTTATTTTTTCCATTTTTGGGTTCTTGTTGTCATTTTTAATGGCAAGTTGCGAAAAGGTTGTAATTAAAATGTCAGCAATTTGTATAGTTCACAGATTGTTAGTACCGGTGATTCTTTAAAACCAAATTAAACTTGAGCTTTTTTGTGATAGAAATTTTATCTTATCAGTTGGAAGTCTTTTGATTTTCAAATAATTTGTGATTCCGGAAATGAAATGAAACTTGTGTAATCTGCATAAATTTTCATTCAAATTCACTTTTAATTCAATCAAAACTTTCATTTGGAGATAAAATAGAGTTGCAAAAATTTAATTAATTTATTTTTTTTTTTGCTCCATGCATGCATTTTGCCAATTAGTTTCTTGGAAACAAAACAAAAATGAAGAGGAAATGAATGAAAGTTTTGCAGAAACTTTTTAAGATATTCATTAGAAAATTCTGTGCGATTGTTTATGGAAATTTTTCGAAAAGTTTTTAATCATTTTCAATCAACTATAATTTGATATATCACATCATTATCAAATGTACAAATGATGAACCTGGAAAAAGTGTAATAGAAATAAACCTTGCATGAAGCATGTAACCTAAACATTCTGTTTCGTTTACTTAAAATATTACCTGCAAAAGAACGAAAGCTATTATCAAAATATATTAGGTACAACTTCTTCCGTTTTCAACAGTAAAAACTTCCCGGGTCGGTATACCTACATTCTTTCAGATCTCATTCTCATTTGATCATTTATTCATTTTGTGGTGTTGTTAATGTTTGCAAATAAAACCTTTTGACTTTTATAACCTTGACAAAGAGGTTTTTGTTGACAAAGTATTGTTGTTAAGCAAAATTTTGTTCTGTGAGAATATAATAATAAATATTAAAAATGACATACAACAATGAAAACTTATGCTTTGCTTTATACGGACAATTTCAGTAGCTGTAGCAGGCTAAAGTTACAATAATAATCAAAAGGATATTCATAACTTTTTGTAAAAAGCTTTGAGTTTGTTATTTCCAGAGAATTATGTTTTCATAACACTGATACGGTTTGTAATTATACGAGTAAACTATAAACACTGATATCATGTTACAACGTTAACCCATTAAAAGTTCATTTCAGAAATGCTCATATTTTGTCTTTTATGAATTTAAATTGATTTTTTCACAAATTTACTCCACAAAAATGAATTTGTTTTGTTCAAATAAAACTATGATTTATGACAGAAAACCAGATAAACTTGCAATAGTTATCCACAAACTCATTCATGATAAGTTTCGCCTCATTTTCATGATAAGTTTCGGGTAATACCATTCTATAACTCGACAGATAACCAAAAACTTACATGTGAAGTTATTTCCTTATCTAAATTGGGATTATATCACTTTCAGCTCGAATGCACACAAGCTGACACTAAAACGTTTTCACAGGGTAATAACATCACGCACAGAATTTCATTAATTTTTGTTTGTATTCATCTTATATGCGAATTTAAGATAATTACAGGAAGTCTTACGTGAATTTACTTCCAGATTTGTTGTAGAAATAATAAGACGAAAAAATAGTATCACTTTTATGATGGAAAAGTCATCAAGGAAGTTATGCACGATTCCGTGTTAGAGATGGAAAACAATACGAAATGAAGAAAATGTCATATGTTACACAACCCAACGAACATCATTTAAAGACTGGAATATAGAAGTTTTTGTTAACGGAAATTTCGATAAAGTTAGCATTTTATGAATACGAGTATTTTTCAATCCCGAAAAAACTTGATTGTTTATCAGAAAACGCTTTTATCATCGTTTGTTCCGTTTAAGCTTGATAAGATAAAAAGTTCTTGTATCGGAAATTGAGAAGTAACGCTTGGAGAAAAAACAGAAATACTTCCAGGTCATGCACAGTTACTTCGTTATATAATTATCTTGAGATATTTCAATGAAGAAACACATCGTCACATCTTCAAGATGCATGATACGAGAAAGTGACCAACAAATCTCGGTCAAGACTTGCGATCGCGGATCTGAATCATGAACGAAGAAAGAGAGATTTTTCACATTAGGTTTACTGGACATACATATATAGCCTTATAACTTTTTATTGTGGTTAACTGGGTTTTTTTCTTATTTACAGGAATGAAAGTAGTTGATGACCCAAAAAACACCGAACCAGATGATATCGTACTTGATGCATCTCTTAAATCAGGTGCAAAATTCAAGGAAACACAAGTAAAAAAGTAAATATTCTGGACAGTGAAAAATATTCCATTTAATTTATAGAATGTCTTGGATTCTAGGATTTTACAAAAAGCTTACCTTTGCAAACTAAATCCAACATAAAACTCTAGCTCATTTGGCTTCGTGCACCTTAGGGATTTATCGTATCTACAACTGGTACTGGGTGTTATAAATAATTCTCATTTTACTTGTAATACATTTGTTACATACATATATGTGCATAGAATCGCAAAGACAAACATAAAATTTTCAAATTACATAGCGAATATCTGGTACGATATCCACAAGCATGGTTACTAGAAGAATTTGCTGAGAGCTTAACTCTTCGTTTTATACGAGGGCAATATATATTTCTTTAGGTAAGCGCATATGTAGGTACGGTGCTCTTATAACTTCTATTCAGTTTCCAATAAATCTAGCCTCGTGAACGTGTGCCTTTGGTAATATGTTTGTTGCTCAAAGGATAGCTTCTACAGAACACCGTATTCGAGTTGGAAAATTAATTCTTCCTAGTTCCATTTTATGCTAGTTACAATTAGGTACTAGACAAGGCTTTTCAGGAATTTATTAAACCGAAACTCTCAGAGAGAGTGGTAGATTGATGATTCTTTTTATTCGCATTCATCTCATTCAATGAACCAAGTCGCGTTCGTACTATAACTATCTAAATCCTTGATTTATGAACTTTCTACTATTCTACGATATGAGCAAATTATGAGTTACAAATCATAATCAATATAATAAAGAAACAAGTGCTTCTTCAAAATCACCATAACGATGACAAAGAAAACATGTTAATCACATGCAAATTAATTAATTATCTATTCAACGATTAGGTTATGATAAATTGGAATTTGACAACGGAATCAATGAATTTTTGTTACCAAAATCATTTCGGATGAAGATACCAATCGTCGGAAAACTTTTTGTTGTTGATATACAATTATAATAAATTTCAGCAGTTAACTGGAGAAAACATTTTTTCATTGTTAATAAATATCGTATATCATATTATGAAACACATTAAGCTCAAGGTACGAAATGTTTGATAGTGCGAAGTTAAAATTTTTATTTTTTTTTTTGCAGGTCATACAAACGCCTCAGGTTATGATGGAGTTTCGAAACTTGACAATTATTTATCAAGATTTGCAATTTGCTTTTGAACACCTTCAACATCTTAAAATTTTTTTTGTTTAGTTATTGTCGGAAATGTTGAGAACACGAAAAGCGTGATGTTCAAATTAGCTTTCTCTATAACTAATGATGGGATTCAAATGAAAACATTCTTGTGATGACACAAAACTTTCGTTTTATCTATGAAATTGTAATGGATCTGGTTGTGAAATACAAAGAACACGTTCAAGTGAGAAAGTTGTTGTACATTTTTATGCACGATTTTTATTATTAACAGGTAAACAATCATTAATGTTTAAAATGTGCTTTTCTTTTGACAGATTTTTATGAAATTCTTGAGAATATCTTAAAGACAACGACCTAGATGTCAAGATTCGTGGGAAAACCTATCTCATAAACATTCCTCTAAACGAGGACATCGATTTGATTTTTGCGTAAAATTTATTATCGAATATTACGTCTAAAGGCCACTAAGATAAATATCAATTTTGTTGTTTATTGGTGACATACAAAAACTATTTTGAATTTGGCAATTTATAAAGTGTTACAAAACCATGTTAATAACATTTAATATACCTACCTAACTATGAAAGATATTGATTGAGGAAACCGCATTCAAGAGCAAACTGCAGTTCATGAACATCGTAGTTGAACCTGGTAGTCTATACAATGTACAATATACTCGTATATGGATCGTATGAAACAAGTTTTACAGCTAAACACAATTTCAATGGTCAAGTTTAAGTTTAGTTACTGAAAATTATTTATTAGTTCGCTACAAAACTAACAACAACAATCAGTAACAAAACCTAGAAATCAATACGACGAGGTTAAAAACTGCAGTCTATCTGCAATAACCGTGAATATTGTGCAACAAAGTCATTGAATGGAACTTCTACATGAAAATGTTTTTTTCTGTGTATAACATGTTAAGGAAAAGTCCATTAGCATTTTGGTCATATGAGACTTATTAGGCTGCAGCATATTGGGTCGATGAATATTAAGAAACTCAAATGAAATAGTTTTCAAATCGACCAACATGGATTAACAGTTTTCCAACAAACACGTTTCTACTTCCTCCTGGTCCTGTTTAACCACTAGTCACTAATACTTGTGGTAAAACCAGTTTATATGGGTTATGTGGTTATAGCTTTTTTTCTGTTTTGTGTACATAGTATCATTACTATATGTTCATGACCGTATATTTGCAATGTTGCACCTTGGAATTTCATTCAGATTGAGATTTACGAGTTGGACTTGTTTCTAACTTTTTCAAATATGAAACAATCTGCAGTACAAAAACCGACAGATAGTTATCGAGTACTTGCAGATGATATATTCAAGTTTATACAGATTGTTGATGGTGATTAAAGAAAGTTCCGTAACTTTAACCGATTTCCAGCTTAATTACGTGGTACTACATATTAACCGGATCATTTTAAAGTTGAACAACTTCCTCATAGCATAGTTATTAGTATTATATTGACATGTTAACTGTTTAATTTAATAAGTAATGTAATTCTAGTTTGAATGAATTTTAATCCTATTTTGAGTAAGGTTTAACACATTTTTCAGAATACACGTAGGTTAAGAGTTAATTCAATAGAGTGAATCAGTTATTCGAAGTGATTTACGGCTAAATCAATTAAAACAAACTCATTTTGATAATGGAAACCTGCATTGTTGAATCATGAACATTGTGTTAGGTTTTACATTATATAAAATTACAAATATCTCTGGGGTGTATTATGTGATATGAGAATTTAAAGTTTTTTAATTTCATCAGATTTGAATGGATTTAATTATAGTAAACATTCAAAATAGGTATTATTTGTTAAATAATTATAATTATATTTGATGACATAAGCAGAGCTTAAATATTAAACCAAAATCAGTTCTTTATTTATTTAAGGATTAGCTTTAACAATAATGTATGTATTTGAGTTGATTCCAGAATCATATACTAGGTGGGCTGAAAAGTTCGTAGGCTGACACATAGATGGCGCGACTATAATTTAGTACATATTATTTTTATTTAGTACTAACTTTCAAACGATGCGTGTATAAATTTGACATTTGTCAGACACTTGGTTCGTGAGATACAGCATTTTTAGTCAAACAAGTTTTGTGTTTGTTAAAAGAATGGATAAAAAAGAATTCCGGGTGTTGATAAAGCATTGTTTCTTAATGAAAAAAAATACAGTCGAAGCCAAAGCTTGGCTTGACAAACATTATTTGAACTGTTCACCAGGTAAATCAACCATTGAGAAGTGGTTTGCCAAATTTAAACGGGGCGAAATGAGCACCGAAGATGATGCACGCAGCGGACGTCCGAAAGAGGCTGTTACGGATGAAAACGTGAAAAAAGTCCACCAAATTATATTGAATGACCGTAAAGTGAAGTTGGCCGAGATAGCTGAAACTCTAAGGATTTCAAAGGAACGTGTTGGCCATATCGCGCATGAATATTTGGACATGCGAAAGCTTTGTGCAAAATGGGTGCCGCGCGTTCTCACAATCGATCAAAAGCAACAGCGTGTTGATGATTCAGCGGCGTGTTTAGCGATATTCAACCGCAATAAAAACGAATTTTTCCGTCGATATGTGACAATGGATGAAACATGGCTTCACCACTACACTCCAGAGTCCAAACGACAATCATCTGAGTGTACTGCACGACAAGAACCGAATCCAAAGCGTGCAAAAACGCAACGGTCGGCTGGCAAGGTTATGGCATCAATATTCTGGGATGCGCATGGCATAATATTTGTCGATTACCTTAAAAAGGGCCAGACCATCAACAGCGATTATTACGTATCGTTACTGGAGCGTTTGAAGGATGAAATCGCGAAAAAACGGCCCCATTTGAAGAAGAAAAAAGTGCTGTTTCATCAAGACAATGCACCTTGTCACAAGTCGATGAAAACGATGGCAAAATTAGTTGAATTAGGCTTCGAATTGCTTCCCCATCCGCCGTATTCTCCGGATCTGGCCCCCAGTGACTATTTTCTATTCGCAGACCTCAAAAGAATGCTCGCTGGAAAGAAATTCGACACTGATGAAGAGGTGATCATTGAAACCGAGTCCTATTTTGAGGCTAAAGACAAATCATATTATAAAAATGGTATTGCAAAATTGTTTGACCGCTATAATCGCTGTATCGCCCTCGAAGGAATTTATATTGAATAATAAAATCGAATTTAAAAAAAAAAAAGTGTTTTACTATGTTAGCCTACGAACTTTTCAGCCCACCTGTTATTTGAACAAATTTTGATAGAATATAGGGATTGAATGTTAGTTTGGCTCTTAGAATAAATTACATAGTGTGGATAGTCCATAGTAGGAGTCACATTTGGTTAACAAGAAATCTCTTAAACATCATCTCAGAACATACAATCAGTCTATTGTTAACCTGTAATTGGACAAACCAAAGTCAATACGATGAAGTAACTAATGAATACCATGAAATTGAAATGTAATAAAGATTTCTCAGAAGCTATAGATTCTCGTTAACTGAACCATATACCAACATGAAAACCTTAACGAAAATCAAATACCATAATTGAATTTGTAATTCAATCAGGTTGAGTTGTACAATATTACCTGATTTTCAATTTCAATTGGAATGTGCCCGAAAGATCAATTGATTTTCGAAAATCGAATTATTTCAAAGTTATAACCATAAATTTTGTTTGTAACATCTGTGTTTAATATTATATATGTGTGGTTTTAGTTCAAACAATATCATACTCGTATAAATATCAACTAATTCATTATAAGGTATTGTATCTGAATTTAAGTATTACTTTTCCCCGGAACAAACTCAATTTGTACGTGATCAATTGCGAATAGTCTTAAAAATCTTAATTTTAAATTATTTTCTGACAACTAAAGAAAATGTTAAACTATTTGAGCAATTAGTCAAAGTAAATATTTACCAAGTACCACATAAATATAGGTATTGTTTGTTTTGTGCAGTGATTAATAGTTTCGTCATTAAACAAACACATTTTCCTTGAAACAAACAAATCCTGAATTAACTAAAACTAGATTTTAGAACAAATAAATTTTCTGTACTACGATTGTGTTACATTCAAATGATATCATAATGAATGGACATGATGATGGTACTTCTGACTGTCATTACTATAAAGTATTTTTAAGTGTGGTATGTAATCTGAATTTTAAAGGACAAAATTAACATTAAAAATTTGTGTAAACTTCTAATTGCTATTGAGGTTGAAACATAAAGTATCAAGAATGTCTCTTGGTTATCAGCAAAATATAATTATATTTTGTACCAATATTCAAAAAGTTACAAGGATAAAGTTTCTAACATGAGCCTAGGGTATTCTACATCACTAAAACAGTGTCATAATTTCAACGTCAATAAAGACTTTTTCAAGTTTAAAATATCCCGGAAGTTATTATAATTACAACTTGTTAAGCGCATTCACGAGATTACAGGACTGTTTAAAAGCTTTTTAACAACTATAAACAAAAGTTAGACAAGTTTTAATTAAGTTGGAGTAATTAAAACTCGAAATGGAAAAAAGGAACTTTGTGGTTATGTTTGGTCGTTGGAAATCGTTTCGTTTATAACAATACATTTTTTTTATAACTATGTCCATTTTGTTGTTTCGATTGTTTCCTATCTGAGCTTTGTATAACCACAGCAGTGTGAAATTATGGGTCTGTTAGTGGTCAAACTTTAATTTGAATGCAATTTTACGGTGCACCTACATAAATTTGTGTGGAAAAACTTTTCCACCTATTCAATGTGAACTTTATTTCAACTTCGAATAGCTTCTAGCACCATGATCAGGTCATGCACGTAATTATAGTTCTTCGTTTGTATCTTTAGACATAAAATGATTCGATTCAGATATGACTAAACATTACGTACATAAATCCATTCAATGTACGTGGCTTCTATTCCATCTAGACACAATTATTTCCACGTGTAACAGCATTCTATCCCAAATTTCTCCACGTGTCAATGGATCCTTTTACATTCAAGTGGAAAAAATGGAAAATATCCCAAAAATAATGCTTGTGTCTGAGCGGATTTGAATTGCCCTTCGGATTTTATTGTAGATGCCATTTTCCGTGGTAACGATTTATGACTATGATTATGTGATAAGAATGTCCTTGGCTTTAAATCGAAAATGTCTGAACTTAAAAGTACATTACATAAAATGCGTATCCGTGAAAGAATAAAACAAAAAATAATAATATAAATTCTTCGTTTTTTCGTTTCACTTGATTCATTTTTCGAGGAAGACGAAAACTTTTTGAACATGCTACACAGCCACAAAAAATATATAAAACGAATATAGGTTACAAAAACTTTCAGGATTAAAAGATGAAGTTTCTCTTTCTCGTTTTCTCCGTTTCAAAGTGAAGACGTAAATCCTTAATTCCGCTTTTCTTTCTATGCTAAAATGTGAGTCCTTTACAATTGTATAACATTTTCCTTGAAATTCTCATAAATCTGGTTTTTTCAAAAACAGCTGAAAATTGTGAAAAATCCTTTCGTTTAATGACGCCATTCCAACTTAATTTTATGCTCTGGTAATCATATCGGGAAATGGAAAATACTTTGCATTTTCTTGAAAATATTTTCCCACTGAACATTTTCAAATAATTCTTATGTTGAAGTTGATTTATTTTCCATGTTGGATGCCATCTCAATTTCTAGCTTTTAGTTTTGGTTCGTCGAATATTTTTCATTTCTTTGGTTCCTTGTGTTGCTGAAAAGATGTGTCGTAAATTTTCTTTTAGAAAAATAAAGAAAATGACTTTCCATGATAAAGTGTTTCAATTTTTAACTTTTAAACAGAACACTTCTTTTCATATTTGTTTTGTTATATTTACGCGTGTATATCCAAATATCCTTAAAAACAAAAAGAGTTCTTCCTCGTGTGTAAGTTATGAACTCTGATATCAGTTAGAAACTCTCAGAGGCGTTACATTACAAATATCGTCTTTCAAACCTTAAAAGTATTATTTTTGTTCGAATGATTGCCCATGGGATGTTTTCGGAAAACTTCCACAATTCAACATCTTCGGATATCTGTATTACATAAAAAGGTCGATGTAAATTTTTCTCGTTAATGTGGGACAATGATCTTGATTTCACATATTTCTTAGGATGTCTTCTTGAGTGTTTTATTTAGTTGATTCTGCAACGGGTGATATTTCTGAAATGAGTCTTTTGTGCTTTAGGATACTCACATGAGATTTGTCACACATTCTTTTCGGATTTTTCTATATAAGATCATGTCATATTTTCGTTTTTGTTTTTGTTGTATTATATTTTGTCATCAATTTATATGACTTGACACACAAACTCTATATTCTTTCTTCGAGAATCCATACTTTCAGGTCCTAATGGAATTCTTATGTTTTATGTCCACTTCGGCTACAAGACAAAAAGTCATCTAAAAGAATATAATTTCTGACACAGCACTGGTCAGGACAAGTTCCATTAATGAAAATTATAATTGATAGCCTATTGATCTTGTCCATGATGTATTGACGATTGTATCGGTGCCATTTTTCGATGAAAATTTTGTTTGCACAAGACATTCCCAATGATATACGGCATCGAACGACAACATTTTGTGCGTTCAATCAATTTTTTCAAAAACTATAATTAATCAAATTCAGATGACAAGTGTAGAAACAGACTGGAAATTGATTTTTCCGTTAAACAAAAACATTGATTCTATGGAATTTTTAGAAAATGCACAGGAAATTCTGGTTGACCTTTTCATCTATAAATTTTGTTTTCATCCATGGATGACAAATATCCACTTTTTTCCCACTACCATCATATTATATTATATACAACACAATAAAATTAGAATTTTTGACACGAAGGTATTTTCAATTCACTACAACTAAAATTTAATACAAAATTTATGAAATTCAAATTTTCTACTCTCATGAATAGACAGTGTTCAGTGTTCAGTGCATGGAAGTGACCCAAAAATTTAATTTACTGTCCAATTTTGAATACCAGCAAAATTATTATTTTACTATAATTGAAATAGCACTGAAATTCTAATGGAAAATTTCAGAAGAGGTTATATAATCAGATATTGTTATACGATGCAATTTTCATATTGTAGATAATACAAAAGGATATCAGAATAAATTTCTAATTAAACATTTTTGTTAAAGATTTACGAGCGTTTGTTATAGGAATTCATAAGAAAATTTTTGAAATCGAATTTTGTACACCATTATTTCAATACTTTGATCTTAATTTTTATCTGATACATACAGCGTGATGCTAAAGATTGGCAAGTCTCATGAAGAAGGATATTTAGGAGATAATTCGCCGCATTCACCGCATTAATACTTTATTTCGTGAAAAACCCTTTCAAAGTTTAATGTTTCCTTTGAAGAGTCAAGAACCCACGCGAATGTTAAATTCTTTTATTATATACTAATCCTAAAATTTATGAAAAACATTTTCCAATGTGATTTCTAAAGGTTAAAGGAGTTGAAAAAGTGTACTACATTTAGTACCAAATCGTATTCAATTCAAGTATCTTCAATTTTGGGAATTCGTTTAAATCATCTGTAAATGGCAATAATTGGATTTTGATGGCTTTTCTTTTTCACCACACAAATTTATACGATGACAACAGCCTTTTGAAGAACTTTACATAATCATGGCTTTAGAAGAGCAGTTTTGTAGAAACAGAAAAATCTGTAAAAAAATCTGAAATTCACAGATTCCAAGAAGATAAAGTCTAGGAAGTATGTAATGGCATGGAAATAAATGTTCGAATTTTTTGCACCAGCTGCTTGTTTTTGTTCCTTTTTAAAGTTGTAAATCTTCTCTGAGTTTTTGGAGAACTAACAAAAAAGGACATGAAATCAATTGGAAGTGATTGCAGTGTGAGTGAACTACATTTTCTCTTCTAGACTTTCTGATTTTTCAGTTAAATTTTGAATAAAATTTACATCGACACGCATATCCTTTTGATCACCTTTCATTAATCTACTTCAATTAGCTGTCATATTCTATTCACAAATCAGAAAGGACCTGATTTTCACGGTAAATTACAAAAGTCACATCCTTAAAGTGTGTGGAATCTTTGACAGGCTTGACATGAAAACATGAAAAGGATTTATGTCAACAAAATAATTTTAACGTCACTTGAACGCATGATATCAGATTTACAAGGACTTGCTTATTGTTAAGTCAGCATAAGTCAACTCAAGAGAAAATTCATTAAAATTTTGAGTATGTACAATGTTTTATCCTTAAACTCACACACAAATATAACAAACTAGGATTTGTCATTTACATGCAAATGTAATGAAACTTATTCCACAAAATCGATATGTTAAAGATGAGATTCAGAGGAATGTTGTTGTCTTTATTCAAAGTTATTTGTTAGCACGCACTAAGACATGATATAAGGACATGCCAGGATGTAAGTTACATTGTAATTTGAATGAATTATTAAGTTTGCCAGGAACTTCTTCAATTTGTTGATGTAAAGTTTAACTTGAACTTCCTTTGACAGAAATTCTGAGAGTTTCCTTGTTTATGTTCACATAGCTTAAGGACATTTTAATCAATTTCATCAAGGAATTGTCCAACACTATTTTACAGAATGATATTTAAATTTCTTGATTGGATAAACCTGCTAGTGTTACATGGAGATAAAACAAAATGCTTAATTCAATTCCTTAATTCATTTAATACATTATCTGAAATAAACCTCATCATCATTGGAAGATTTATAAAAGTCTAGCCGATGACATGGACATTTGCGAAATGGATGCTATAACACTTAAGAGCCTCAACGTCTGGATATTCGTATGTAAACATTTTTTGAAAATGATTGTCCTGGTTTCTACGAGTGCGTTGGGAGCATTCAAAGAATGTTATTTCAAGGATCATCTTCACATACTCATGGTGTAGTATTATCATAGTAGAAGAAATGATACTAGAAGTATCTTATGAGTGAGGACAATAAAATTAGTCTAGATGATACACTAAGGAATTTTGAGGAAACTTTTTGCCTTATTTAATATCAAGGAAATATGAAGAAGATTTCTAGTTATATTAAAAATTATAAAATTAAATTGGATACACAATATTTCAAAAACAGTCTGTAATTAATGCCTCTCGTCATTTATCCTTAATGTGAACAACAAACGGCCATTTAGTTAAATTGACCCAAACAGTGTTAAATGTGTCACTGTAAGGATTCAACCCTTAAGGACATTATGGTGAACTTACAAAACGCAAAAGCCAATTATCCAGGGTTTGATTGAACGATTAAATACAAAAACCCTTTTATATGGTTTTGTGGGAAACGAAATCAATCATTTGAATTTGAAATTGATGATGAAAATTAATCCTTTCTCGTTCACAAGAAATTTACAAATTTTAAAGAGTTTAAAGAAGTTAAGTTGAGTGTAAAAATAGTAACACTATAAAGTGATATCCTTTTTTTTATG
Organism: Chrysops caecutiens; assembly: GCA_963971475.1. Classification (NCBI taxonomy): domain Eukaryota; kingdom Metazoa; phylum Arthropoda; class Insecta; order Diptera; family Tabanidae; genus Chrysops; species Chrysops caecutiens. The sequence continues at coordinate 28,845,139 of OZ020567.1, read as the reverse complement.
ACAAGTATCAAAGTCATGACATAACAATCCTCATATTGTTCTTGAAGACACTTTAAAGAATGGAAAAATAGGTTCCTGTAAGGAGAAAGGATTTAATTATATATTTTACTGACATCTCCTGTCATTTATCTTAGTTAATGAGACTGAATGTCCTTTTTTGTGAAGGAAAATCCTTAAAAAAAAAATAATATGAAAAAATGAAACGAAACCCCAGAAAGGAAGGAAGCACCAATTTCTTGGTAGATTCCAAGAAAATAAATGATCTTTGTCCTGGAATCATTCATCCTTGCCTTGTTTTTTTTTTCGAGAATGACCATTAAATGAAAAATTTATCTTAAAGGAAATATCTTATATTTTTTCTTTAAATTTTCGGATTTTGATTCAATTAAATCGTTCAGTTCAGTTCAGTTTTTCGTCCCTTTAGAAAAATGACTTTAGAATTGCATTTGAAAAATGAAATCCTTTTTAAAAGGACACTGACCTTTTTGGACTTCATGTGATATTAATAAAATTCTAAAAAAGGATGGAGTGTGCATGATTTCCGTTTCCAGGAATATAAAATGTGGAATATGTGTATTACACAACATCAGCAAAAAGGGTTCATCGAGGTCTGACACATGCAGGAACTTTGTAAAAGACTGTTACCTCTCGTACCGTAAAAGGGAAAGATGTTTGCAAGTACACTCTTTCAAGCGTCATGTGTGACAGTGTACTACAAAATTATCCTTTTAACCACATACATATAGTATGTAGGTTGATTTGAGTTGGTACATATGGCAGTCATATTTTTCCATGATTCTTTGTAAAGAATTTGACCTCATGTGGGAATTTTGAGACGCTCCCTGAGCAACTGTGTAGAACAGAAATGACTCCTTTCATGAAATTCACTTAGAGATTTCAAGGATTGTCGTGCATTATCCTTCCAAGTGTCTTTCGTAGCATGTAAGGGTTTTGTGACAGGAAACAAACACAACCAACTGAGACCAACGTACTTGGTGGGTAATCCAACCCAACTGAAATTGTGACATTAATTGTGTACGAAATTTGGTCACAGGGCTATCATGTTAATAACACTTTCGTAACAAACATCTACCACCTACCCCAAGTGGGAATTTAGTACACATGTCATCGCCAACACTTTTCATAACGAAGGAAATTTGTCAGTAGCACATACGATACGAGTAGCAGTAGGTATGTTACATAAACTATAGAGGGTGGCACTTGAAAATAATTTTCTCTCTGCAGTTCCTTAAATTGTTTTGAGTGTTTGGTTGTAGTGACAAAAAGGATTAAAGGATTTCATTGCAAGTGAAATGAAAATGAATGAAATTCTCTTGACATCAAAAATTATCAACATTGATAGATGATTTACAAGGGATCAAAGAAATCCGTTTCAATTAGGGAAAAAATTTACATAATTTTCTAATTTGTCTGCAAGTAAGAACAAGACTAGAAAAAGTAGTTTCTCTTGAAAACCTGTTCAACTAGTCAATTAACATTTTTATAGATCCTATTTCACATCTATTTGTAGGCTACCTCAATCCGGAAAAAAGCCACTTAAAATTAATTTTCCTTCTGTTTGTCTTTAGTCCTGATTCCATACATTTCTGCAAACCTTGTCTGTTGAAAGCTCAATTTGTTTCTTTGCCAACAAGCAATTATCATAATTACACCATCAGAAGTGACGATAAAGGGTTCGTTACCGCCCTCGTAATGATTTGTTTTCTAGTTTATTCTTCATTTTTTTATTTGCTTTTTGCAAAACCCTATGAAATGAATTCAGTGAAAACACCCCTTGGCAATCGCGTGCAGCCCATTTTCAAATGTAAATCAACCCTTAAACACTGCGATTCTCAATTCATCAGGACTTACCGTGAGTGATTATTAGGAAGTTTGCCTTTCATCCCTGTAGGGATATATCCTGGATAGGAATCATAAAAGTAGAAATGCATAATTTTTTCCATCACTCATTATCCTGATATCCTGATATCCTGGTAGTCAAGGATCAATTTACATATTGATTAACTTCTTCTAGGATTAATTAGAAGAACTATATTTTATATTTGACGTTACAGTTTTGCAGATTGTCGATGTGTCGAATAGAGTAATGTTTCTAATCGTAAATAAAATCTTCTGTCGGCAAACATAAAGAAGATATTGATTTCTGATAATCGGTCAAGTTTACTTCCAAGACGTTAAAAGACTTCTTGCAGAGACACGACAAGTATAGTAGCTTCCCAAGAAGACTGTCTTGAAATTATCCAGTATCTAGAAACGTCTTTACAGACACTGACCAGTCTTACGGATAGGAAAAGAAAAATGAGATGCAAATTACATGGAACGCTTGTCAGGTTCTGTGAAGGTTCCTTCAGATCTTGGTCGTTTGGTACGTTATGGCAATGGAAAATTTGCAAGTGAAATCTTTTTAACGTGGTACAGAAACAATAACAAGACACAGATAAGATGTAGAAATTCTTGAATATTCTTGAAAATTCTTTAGTCTTGTTCATGCTACCATGGTGATGTGAATTGCATAGTCTGCATATATGCATAGGTTCCATGAATTTTCCCTTCCCTTTTATTCCAAGGGCAATAAGTTAATCGTCGTATTACATTTGCATGACCTCTGCTCTACACACTTAATTCTTGCCCTAGGGACATGTCGTTTAAACTGTAGTGCATTCATTTAATGGTAGCCAATGATGGCTAATGGAAGACAAGAAAACGCTTGCAATGACAGCGTGTCTTAAAATTGAAATATCCAAATAGGATTCTTTGAATTCTTTTAAGATTTGTAATTAATAAAATCACAAAAACCTATAAATTGGAATGTTGATTCGATATGGAAGAAACGAGTTTAAGAAAGGAATATTGATTTTGTGGGTCAAAATAATCCCAATAACACCAAATCATCCTGATACATTTCGGTTTATCTTACTTTGATTTTGGGGTTGGTCTTTCAACCTGTTTTTATTTATAACAGAATATCAGACACGCTATTGCCATCAGACAGTGTTTACCTGTTCAGGTAAAATGAAGAAAAGAAAAAATATATTTTTATCCAAAGATCAGCATGATATCGAAGATCTTCTTGACGTCGAATCAGGGCATAAATCTGGTTGAAGGCGTGTTGAGGATTTTAATTGACTTAATTATATGCAAAAGGGTTATTAATTAACTTTTTTAGTGACAGTCAATAAGAAATTAATTAAGCTGCATTTCAGGCGTATTTGTGTTCTAATTTTCCAGACGGTTCAAGTTTTACCTTTGAAATACCGCTGACATGGCGTTTGTTACTGATCGAGTTACAAGATCAATTCGATTTGACACACAAGAATTTAGAATTTTGTTACACGCCCAGAGTGACATGAACATGCTTTGATGATTTCGCCGACGACATAAGAATATGAGATTTACCACATCCTTCATATAAGATTTTTGCGTGTAACTAAATGTGTGTCAAGTATCCTTCTATGAGTAACGCTCAAGTTGCACTGAGTATTATTAAAGGTATAACCAGAAATCAGGAAAAATTTTTATTCGAGTGTGTATTCTGTTGTGCGGCAGAGATAAGGACTTGAAAAATAAGTTGAATCCTCATGAGGAAGTGGAAACGTTCGTCTTCAAGTTTACACTGATTTTTTTATGATCCATGAAAAGGATGGAATGGAATCACAACAGTTGACTGACAATGAAGAATACTAGTAATCGTGGTTTTGGTGCATTTCAAATATAAAGTTTAGTGAATCCTGACATCAAATGGGGAAAAGGATAAAACCAGAAATTACTGATTGCAAAGTGATGGGATGCGACAATCCTTAGAATATGATGACATCTAGAAAATTGAACAAATTTTTGACACTTCACAGAACCATGACATCTCCTTTAACTTTAACAGGATACCGGAATTTGTGGGTGAACAATTCAAACGTTACGTTTGGATCCTTATCATCGTTGACGTGTAATTTGTAGGTGAAGGGAATTTTAAACACGCAAAGAAAAGCAATTGTCGTTACGTTAAAAATGGTAACATTTCATTCATTTTGTTGTCAGGATAATGGCTTTCAATACCAAGAGTTTCTTGGTGGTGCACACTTATTTACACTGTTTCAAATGTACACCGTTTCGAAAATAAGAGATTTCACTGAAATGACATCCTTGATTACTTAATTCTAGTCTGTACTCAGTTGAAATTTACATTTTAATCGACTACAGTAGAATAATTTTACACTTGGCTTTGTAAATATTAGTTGTCGCGTGAAAAAGGTTTCTTTGCTATATAACTTAGCGCATACAGCTTTGGTTAAATAATTTTGTGGATTCAGGTGTTTCCAAGTTAATTCGTCATTTCACTTCAAGCACGTTATCTACTTTAATTCGTGTTTCAAGACAACTAACTACGCAAATTAGACTTATTGTCAAGATGTTATTCTCATCTGGTTTGCTTTTGATAAACGTGATTTCCATCTGCATCTGTGTGCTGCTTTATGGATATCTACTGAAATCAACAATTTCTATTCTGAAGTTCTGTGATGAGCGACATCCTGGTGCGAAGGATCGGAAAAAGGTAGCATAAAATTAGCGTTATTTCCTTCCTTTATTCTGTGAAGTGAAAGTAGATAATTCTCCTGTCTTCTCTGACTTTATGAAGTTTTACGGTCAATGCTCCGCTCGGGGATATCATGAGTGGAGTGCTACTTCCTTTATAACTTTAACACCTGTCTGTCTTTGTGAGATACACTTCTTGTGTAATGCCGCCACCAATATCATACACCTGTTGCTGCCAGACACCTGGATTTATGACAAAGGTCAAGCAAAGGTCTGTCCGGTTCTCAACCAGTTGCGTTTCTTAAATTCAACGAGTGAAAATCAGATAAATTTTCCAATTTTATTTTTAAATCAACATTGAATTGAAGATAAATTTAAAGACGTTTTTATGTAAATTAAAGTCATTGCACTGATTACGACTGATTTCCATTTGATAAAGTCTGATGCCGACAATTCTACGTTGTTTTTCAACTGAATTCCAATAATATAACCTTTGTGGTCAGTGTGTAAGTAACTGAATAACTTTAACTTTGATTTGTATGAATTCACTGTTAAATTTAATTAAATTGTTTAGTTCTACAGATGCTGCCTAGCAGATGGTACGATCAAGTCTAACTGATTAATTGCTATTGTTACAAGTTAGAAATGAAAATTTTTTTAATATTTTGATTAATGATTTAACGGTGCAAAATAATTCAAGAATGAGACTGTGGAGAAAAACAGACAGATTCCATGGTCGTAACTCAGTGGAATCAACCGTGAAATGTCCTTAATTCAATGAGAATTAATAATTTTCAACATCAGCTAAACTATTATTAAAGTAATTGAAATTTTTTTGTTGAAATAAAATCTTACATAACTAATCAGATGCATTCATTGTTAATCGTACTACCTTGAAATAATAAGAAAATAATGATAATTACAATCAACAATTACAAGCAATGAAGAAAAGTCCACTTGTTGGTGAACTTAAATCCTTATACCACCTTTACACCGATCTGAATCTAGTAGATTTAGTGAGATGACTTAATAAATCTCTTCGCCTGCTCACACCACCAGTGAGGAAATTTAGTTTGACAGTTCGACATGTTTTTTGTGAAATTTTAGTGTTTTGTTGTTCTGTTTTGTTTCAAATCAATTACAAAACTTTCTTGGACAATATTGAAACTAGAATAAATTTTCAAAATCAAAAATCGCGCCAAATGAAAAATTCAAACAATTGTAATTATTACAATTAATGATGAAAAGTCCACTTGTTGGTGAACTTAAATCCTTATACCGCGTTCACACCGACCCGAATCTAGTAGATTTAGTGAGATGATTTAATAAATCTTTCCGCCCGTTTACACCGCCAGTGAGGAAATTTAGTTTGACAGTTCGACATGTTTTTTGTGAAATCTTAGAATTTTGTTTCAAATCAATTACAAAACTTTCTGGGACAATAGTCCACGCTTTTGCTTGCCTCTTTTGATTTTTTTTATTGAAACTAGAATAAATTTTCAAAATCAAAATTGCGTCGAATGAAAAAATTAAACAATTGTAATTATTACAAGCAATGAAGAAAAGTCCACTTGTTGGTGAACTTAAATCCTTATATCGCGTTCACACCGATCTGAATCTAGTAGATTTAGTGAGAAGACTTAATAAATCTCCTCGCCTGCTCACACGACCAGTGAGGAAATTTAGTTTGACAGTTCGACATTGTTTTGTGAAATCTTAGTGTTTTGTTTCAAATCAATTACAAAACTTTCTGGGACAATAGTCCACGCTTTTGCTTGCCTCTTTTGATTTTTTTTATTGAAACTAGAATAAATTTTCAAAATCAAAATTGCGTCGAATGAAAAAATTAAACAATTGTAATTATTACAAGCAATGAAGAAAAGTCCACTTGTTGGTGAACTTAAATCCTTATATCGCGTTCACACCGATCTGAATCTAGTAGATTTAGTGAGAAGACTTAATAAATCTCCTCGCCTGCTCACACGACCAGTGAGGAAATTTAGTTTGACAGTTCGACATTGTTTTGTGAAATCTTAGTGTTTTGTTTCAAATCAATTACAAAACTTTCTGGGACAATAGTCCACGCTTTTGCTTGCCTCTTTTGATTTTTTTTTATTGAAACTAGAATAAATTTTCGTCGAATGAAAAAATTAAACAATTGTTATTATTAAAAGCAATGAAGAAAAGTTCACTTGTTGGTGAAATTAAATCCTTGCATGAAATATAACCATCAAAACGTCCTGTACCTAGTACGAACAAATTTGTTGCCTTAAAATTTAATCAAAATTTCTCTCCTGTCTTCTTATGAAATATGAGGACTAGAATAAGTTACTTTCCAACACATTTGACATGATTAATTGTCTAAGAGCATCTGGCGCTTATGTGAATCAAAATATAAGTCAAAATTAAGATTATTCTATAAAACCATCGGCCTACTTATGATTAATTAACAATTTTATGTAATTGATGAGACAAAATATATTTCGCTAAAAGTTATGTTAATTGGGAAAAAACTTTTTTCGTAGGTGTACGAATTAAGTTAAGAAATCATGATGAATTTTCCTTGTTATTAATGAAAATACAAATCCAGGTTAGTCTGTGTTAATTATAAGCTCTTAAAATTTCGACTTATAATTTCTAGAACAAGTGGAATCATTAGTTATCCTGCAGGCACTTTAACTGCTTTGATAGAATACTCATCCATCCGACCACACAGACCACGCGTAAGGGTACTTCATGGTTTCCTTTCAATGTTTCAACATCAGCAGAAAAATTATTTCCTGATTGCTCGTCTTGAGTGGCTCTTGGAAAAATAAAAAGATTTTTCTAATTTTTCTTGCGTGAGTGCCTAGAACCGTTGAATGGGAATTATTCCACTTTTCACAACACAATCTGAATCTGGTTATATCTATGTATCTTTTCCTCTTGAAATGAGTTATACTCAACAACCCATTGAACTCGTTCGGGAAGTATTCTTGTATGATATTAACTTGAAGTGAGTGAGTAGAACAGGAAATTGAATGAAACCAACAAAATCGTCGTCAATGAACACGTTATGCTACAAATAGTTCTAGATGAGTTTAACGACCCACTCGATAAGGGACGTCGTCTTAGACAACCGGATTGACCGGTTAATTAATTTTCAATACCTGCCACACACATTGTGTACTTGTGCAAATCGTAACAAACCGCCGCGCGGTCATTATACCACACCAACTGTGTAGGTTATACTACATTCTCTATATGTACTTTGAATCCCTTGAAACAACCGTATCCTACTCATATCAAATGCACATACATTAAAATTCACTCCATTTTGAGTTTCTCTTTGTGCAGAATTTGTTATTCTATAGCGTTGTGTTGAAGCTAAAAGGAAATTCTTGTTCTTATCATGTCAAACGCATGTCTTCCTCATACTCATACCTGAATCTGTTTTGTATAAATCGAATCAGACAGTTCAATGTTTCACTTCAATCTGAATGTTGATGAAGACGAATTGAACTGTCAATGCCTTGATATGCATTGTAGTATCCGGTTACGTGATATCAAGGGTTCTTTTACAATTATACCAGAGTATATGGTGTATACGTTGTTGTGAATTTATTTCATTGTTTATCATGTTGTATTACAAACTGAAGTGTGAAATTATTTACTTGCAGTTTTTTAATCTTCATTACAACAATCCGTGAAATCTGCACTGGATTCCAATCATTTTCCAGTTGCACATTGGAATTTAAAAACCTACAGAAAACTGAAAAAATTCCCATTACCTGAATACTACTGAATAATATACAATATGTAAGGAATTCATAAAAAATTGAATGTTTCTTGCGTTATTGACTTGTGAGTTATCAAATCAACCTTGCGTGTGAAACACACTTGACGTGTTAAATATAAACCTAGACTTCATTGTATTGAACTTAGAATTATTTAGGTAATGAGGTCATATATATTTTTCATTTCAAGTAGCAAGAGCACGAAGCTAAGCATTTAATTGTGGTTTTTCCCAATAGAATTGGAATTGAAAAATCAATCACATTTACACTACATTGAATCCCCTGAAAATATTATATCCCTGCACAGATATTCATATTAGTTATACACTAACGTTCGACTTGATTTGATAAAAATTTACATCACTGCAATACCAGGTTATGGTTTCATTCATTAAACAGAGATTAATACGGTTTTGTTGGATAATCATTCGAAATAAATATCATGAACATTAGCATAGGACATATCTGTGTAGATAATGAGGACACAACTCTCATGTCATTGGTTTTGGTTGTTTTGTTGATAAATCCTAACCCGTTTTTCCTATCCATTTAATTTGTTCTCGGTTTCATTAGTCTAATGACTACGATTTGCAATGAGTAGTGATTTAGATTTTTCCATTGGGCTCATGGGGTTTTTGATACTAATTAATATCAATGTTCTCTAGAGAGATTTGTAAGCATCCGTCAAACTTCAAATCAAAAACAAAAACCAATTTATTGTCGTATTTTATGTGAAGGTTTAGATAAAACTTTATAATTTAGTTTAAGTGGTTACACGACCCTTGTGCCCGTGGTTGCTATTAATAAAAATTCTATAAAATAATTTTCAATCCACTCATTTACACCACAATTTAAGAAGAAGGACAAAAAATAAAAATTGATAGATATTTATGACTTCATGTAGAAAATGAATTTTCCCCGCTTGAGTGAATCCCGTTCTCCGGTGAATGAAATTCATTGTGTGTTTGATCTACATAAAATGAACTTTCCCGCTTTCAGAGAGTGAATCCCATTCTCCGGTGAATGAAATTGCTTCACGACCATTGGCATTTTATATATTAAGATATTGTTAAGAATATATATTGTAAATTTGAACAAAATCGATTAGGTAGATATTGAGATATCTTGTACATCAGTTCGTAAACAGTTATTTCGAGCAGTGTCATTTTGATTTAAAACCCTTGTGATTTCTATGTGACTAGTCACACCTTTCTTGGAGGTCTAATGTTTGTGTCTGTTTTAACACCACGAACTTAGAAATTATAAATAATGTTTATTTTTCACGTACATAACCTTCGTGAACTTTAAAGTTCTCATAACCAGGCGGTACGTAATGTTAACTACAAGCACTCACGCCAAACAACTATTTATAATAGCTGTGTCATCATTCACTGAGATCTCGAAGTAACAGGAATCTTCATTACATCTTTTATAGCTTCATTTGTTGTTTGCAAGTTCACCTGAATCACCTCGAGAAATACCAAAAATTGGGAAACCTTGAAGATGCCGAAGTTCCGCATTCTCATGAACATGTTTTGATGCAGAAATTAGATCCATATATGACTAAATTGTATAATTGTATGCTGTAGATATAGTTATAAGAGAATCGATTATTTCATGTAGCTTTCAATGAAGCCGACGTTATCCAGAATGTTTCTTGTTTCGATGATAACACGCAAATGATAAATTATTACTTTGCAAAGAACTACACGTTTTTAATTTATAATCAATATTTGAAAAGTGAGCAAGAAAAAATATTGTTAAGAAAATTACGTTCCAACAGCACTGAATAGTTTGAACACAACTCCAGCTGCTTTGGCTTGTTTTAAAATTAACATTTTTTGCATCATCCCAGGCCAGACCGTGACTGTGTTGGACACAGGCAATCATGCAGGCTAGTTGCCTTGTACATCTCTGGTAAGTAAATTTATAGAAAAAATAACTAAATAGAAATCAACAATGCAACGAAGTACATACCTACTTCTTACGGAACCAAAGTGCACTTCAAGTGAGTAAGAAAAGTGAAAAATAAAAATAAAAAAAATTATAAATTCAAGGAGATAACCAACAACTGATAAATCTGAGAGGAATTTAACAAAAATAAACGACTTTACATCACGCGGAGATGCTGCTACAAGCATAACAGCAAAACAACAAAACAGCAAAACAGCAGAACAGCCTGCAAATTGGCTTTGTTACTTCATGTATGTGCTTCAATTCAACTGAATGTTCTTGAAGCTAAAGCTTCTTATTACAGAGTAATTGGCATCATAATGGATCAAGTACATAAATAAGATGAAACGTTTACTCGTTGTGATGGGTTGAACTATTCAAAGTCTTCTATGGTATGGGCTATGGGGGCGGCATCATTGGTAATTTAAAGCGAAAAGATATATGTGCAGCTCCTCGTCCAAGGATGTCTCTTGTACATGACGGTTTTAGCTTGTAATTAGATCCGTCCGCTCGATTTTAAAATTACAACCTAAAACCATTTTTATCGATCAGAGTTGATTGGATTTTATAAAGCAATAAATAAGTCTAGACCAAAAATCTATTTATCTCCCTTGAACTTGGTAGTTCATTAAATGATCTCACTGCTAAATTGATCGTTCCTCATTACAACCACATCGGGATCAATTATAGTACCTTATACGAGACTGCGCAAAAACAAGAGATCAAATCAATTGGACTACTTTCAATGTAAATGCTTATCGATTACACTTTGATGGGTATCATCTGAAAGTCTCAAATTTGCCTGAATCAAGTCCTTTTCTGCAAATGCATAATCTAACTCTAACAAATAACAAAAACACTACAACCCAGAAAGTATTATACATCATAATGCGATTGTTAACGCTGTTGTAAACTTTAATAACATAAAGATGTGCTACCCTTCTTGTTAACATGGTTATAAAAATGTTGTTAATATGTAAAACATGAATTATGTCAAGAAACTTTCTGCAAAATTTACGAAATTTCATGCATCATCACAATAACAGTTCAATAGCCTTATTAAATTCTAGTACTTGATGACAATCCCATTGGGAAGGAGTGTATTGATAAACTAGTCCACAATCCGTAATTTTTAAAAACAACTTTTAACCGTGCCCTGCTCTTCACTTGATTGATTGAGTTCCTGTCATAATGTTAGCGACAAAAACAAGATTTGAATTTTTAGTTTAAGCGGTTCAAATTGTCTCTACTATAAGCCTGCCATTTGCGTATACCTTCAAAGTACCTCAAATGAAACCTAGAAAACATGAAACAGATTTATTCAAATTAGTTTAACGTGTAACGTTACAAAGTTGTATGGTAATTTTTGTTGAATCTTGAAATTAAGTCGACTTGAAGGTTTTACATACTATATCTATATCGTGGACTGGGCATAGTTTTTATTAAAAAGTTCTGCAGGACATTGCAGACGGTGAACGTGTATTCTATTGAAAAGGAAATGTTTTGATCAAAGGATGAGGTTTTAATAAACAACTCTAAGTGTTTTATTAAAAAACAATTCCGGTTCTTGTTACTTCGACGAAGAGAAACTGGCTTATATTAGATATTCATGAGAATTTTCATTAAACAAAATTTCCTTCTGTTTCCTATAAAACGATTTTTATGCTTTTGACGAATAACATCTTGTTGAGGTAAGGCAAAAGGATATAAAAGTGAGGAATATTAGAAAACTCGCTTAAGCCCTAAAGATAAAATGAATTAACTTGTTTTTCAATTACGTAGATTTGCAAACATTTTGAAAACTTTTTCAATATTAGGTAGGGCACTGACCCATAATAATCAATGATTTATAATAATAGTCACCGAACACTACCTAGTTGGTAGAAGCTACAATCTTTCGAATTTGATGACGATGAACGTTATTAAAATAAATTGGTCGATATTTCAAACACCATAAAATAATTTATAAAAGGAATTACCAGCAGCAGGTCAATGTGCTTCTGATGATTTAATTTGACCGGAAAGTGAAAGAAAATGATTGGAAGTTGGAGGCAACAATTCACGTACAGATAATGTTTCGTAATTTATTTTGAGTAAAATGAATTTTTAAAAGTGCTACTGTGTACAATCATTTTGTTGTTATTCTTTAAAGATAATTATTAACACAAATGCTGTTATCGTTTTAAAATGATTATTAGCCAACGGGCTGTAATTTGTTTAAGGAGATAATGCACTTCATATAGCGTGCTTGAATATGAATTTAACCAGAATTTTTGTTCAAAGTCAAACAAAATGTAATATCACCACATGAAAGAGACAACCATTTCAAAGTGATGGATACACATAATCTTAAATAAGTCTCCACAAGCCTGAAATTATCCCGACAAATTGAATATGACAATAAAGGAAGTTCTTTCCTACTATGCCAGCCAGACTAATGTGGTAATATATTCCATCAGACGGATATAATATACTTGACAACACTGTATTATAACAAAATGTTACTAACATATGTCGACATTACAATTTAATACATTTCTTTGAATTGTATCACTTTGAGATTATTTGCTGCATTTTAGCATTAAAACATTTTAAATTTCAAGTACTATATACCTAGTGTGAACCAATCTTCATCAGTTCACTGAGGATTATCTATGATTTTCACCCCTTTCCATTGTAAAATTTTTCTATCCTATTACTTTCGTTACACATGCTCCACAAAAGCGGCTTATATTTGGGGATTTTAGATAACATTTCAATCAAAAATTTCATTTTCTCCGAATTTCCCAAGCCTTTAGAATGTCTTTCGTCCTTTGATGCGAAGATTTTTAATCCACATAACCCAGAAACGTAAATGATATGAAAGGTTTAGTTATATTTTTTGTGATACATAAAAGAAAATATGATACTTTCCACGTGAAAATGTTTGTGTTTGTAGCACAAATCCCTGGGTAGGGAATTTTCATTGATATTTCCTGAATTTTCCTGAATCCTCCTGAATCTCGTAATGGATTACTTTGAGGTTGTGAAATGTTGTGCTTACCTGAAAGCAAAATAACAAGAAATGTATTAAATTTAATGTTTTTCAAAAATTATAACCAACAAAATTTGATGATTGAAAAATGAGTAACTATATCTTATAAGACGTCTTCCATTAAACTTTCACCCTTAGACGAGACTCTGTTCAATGAACCCTGAATGTACATAATTTGCTCGTTAAAAATTTAAATTATTTACAATTGTGAAAATCCATCTCATCCATTATGAGTCCCTTGTATTGATTTTCATCCGCCGTAAAATGGGAATCTTTCGGAAAATTCATTTTAAATCAACATAAATTTTTCACTTTTCTCGTAAACCACTAATGGGTGTACATAAATTTAAAGTTTTTAAAGATTGATTTTATGGAGTATTTCGGAGAATTTGTTAGAAAATCATTTAACTGGTTTGTGGTTGTCTTGCAAATTTTCTTTGATCTGACTATTTTGCAGCTCATCAAGTACTCTAACTTCAAAGGTCTAAGGTTTAAGACAACCTTGGACGGAAAATATAATTTACTCAAACAGCAAAAATATTATATTCCTACATGGCAAAGAAGACGTCAGGATAATATCTTCAAGGATATTGTAATCAGTGCCTTTGACTTATTTCCGTTCATCTCCTGAAAATTTCATTAGTGATCCTTGATGCATTTACATCTCCTCACACTTTGTATATTTCACCACTTTCGCACTTGCTGGTATCCAAAAAAAAACAGACGAATAAAAATTTTTCAAATACTTTCGATTGCACAAATGGAATGTGAACAATTCACACGACATTCTCGCGTGTAATTAAAGAATTTCAGCTGTCGACTGATCAAAAAGCGACAAATTCAGTCCCTTCCTTTCCCAGTTGAAAATATTTCTTAGCTCTGCAACGCCTGAACAAACAACACATGCAATCTGAAGTCTTTATTGAATTACGTTCTGTGTCATTGCAGATGCATTTCAATGTCAACAGCCTAAGGAATGATGCACTTGCACTTGAAATTATTTAAATTGTAATTTATTCTATTGCGCATCTTGGTGGCACAGAACATCAAATCAGACCAGATTGTTTCGCTTTCAACAATTTGTCCACACAAACTTTTGTCAATCAAGACTAGTTCTAAAATAGGTTCACTGTGGAACAATATAGTTCAATGGCTTATCACTCTCTCAGATTTGTTAAACTAAACTCACTTATCTGAATTCGTCTGTCAACCTTAACAGAACTTATGGAAAGTTGCCAAATATGTCACGTCATGAACTAGTTATTATAATACCTTCTGTCTAGGTTATGATCGAATTCATTAGATGAAATATCTTTCGGGATAATGTTCATGAAATTGGTATTTTTCTTTACTCATAACTGTTGCCTTCATTATAGAATCTGCTAATGGAACTGATTCTTCTAATTACCGAAATCGTTGTGAAACGTACAAACATTTTGTTTGTTTGTAAACATTGTCTGGAACATCTACTACACATAGCTGAAGATTTCCAGAACTAATCATAACGTACGAGTATAGAACCACCCGAAAATCAAGTCAAGTAAGTCCGTCATATCCAATTAAAATTTCATCAATTTTGTGTTTTGACTTTGCTGTGAATTTTTGAACAAATTAGAGCTGTAAAACGTGAAATTTTTCAAAAAATTTTTGAATTCACTGTCTATAATTATCATCTTCCACGTTTGGTTAAAAGGAGAATAACAAATGTATACTTCATGTGGTGGATTCGTTTGATTCTTCATTGGTTAAAAATAGACTTCACCTAGGGGAGATGGTGGTTCCAGCCAGACTAATGAGCTTCCATGATTTCTAACTCCAGTTTCAATGGATTATCTTTTCATCAGCTTTCGAGGGCACCTCCAGATTTCGTAATTTACGGCCTGTGAACGATTGTTTCAGCCCAATTCTGATTTAAGCCCTTAATCCGTTTTGTACCATCCAAATCATGCAGAATTCAATTCAAGCTTCAATGCAACACACATGATTACCTGCATACAAAATTCTAGAGAAAATCACTGTTAAAATAAACAAATGAATTTGGAGGTTATATCCGGTGCGAAAATGTAAAACCTAATTTCACGAGAACGTGATCAGAGTTAATGCATTTAGTTGAACTCAAAAAAAATTTAGAGATAAGCTTAAACAAAAAAGTGATTGTCGTCTCTATATCACGTCCATATCAGGTAATTTTAAGAAGATTTGCGAAACTTTTAACTAAAGCTCAACACGCTACAGTGATTTGTTGTTTTCGGTAGTACGTTTGTTGAATAATTTCGCTCTAATTGACATTGTGATGAGATGGCACTGATTGACGGTATGTAGCAAAAAATAAAAAATAAAGTATAAACAACTTTTTGTGGATTTTGTGAAAATTGAGGTTTCTGAATAAATACTTCATAAATATAATCAGAATTTTTGTTACCCCATCAACGTAGTTTCCAACTCATTTTGGTAATTAAAGTTTTTTGTCAAATTTTTGTTCTTTCAAAATCACATAAAATATTTTAAACACAAAACTAACCCCATAATTTCACGGTTCGATAAATAAAAATGTCGCAATGCACAAATACACCGAATAAAAAATTTAATTATTTTATCTGTTTGCTAAATGGACCGTCACTGACTCTCATGGAATTTATGAATTTTTATCACAATTTTTTATTTTCATAATTAACACAAAACTTAATAAACAAATTTAACAAGTCAATTAAAAATAATTTTATTTTATTCAAATTTCCTGGTATTTCCTTAAGACGTGACTTTCATTTTAAGCCCAAAATTTTGACAACATTTTCCTGGTTTTTATACGTTGATTCTTCAAAGGAGTTTGTACGAAAAAATTATTTGCAGGAAATTAAAAGATTAAGAAGGTTTTTTCTCGTGTTTCTCTTTATGAATTAATTATGTAAAGATTTTTAATTTCAGTTTATTTCAGTTAATGTAATAATAAAAACATTGTAAGGGTTAAAATATGCACAACAATAAACGTTTTAGATTATATACATGATCGTCTTGTGAATAATTTAAAATAATTAAGTTATTGATAAATGAAAAATGTTAAAAAATAGCAGGAGTATGAACAAGCGAGTCGAACCATATTGCTAATGGTGTAGAACGTTCTACTTGTTTCTCTGCCAGGGATCGCCAAAAATTAAATAAAATGAGGTATAGGTGAAAACATTTTAAAATTTGTTTTTTAAAAATCACAGTAATGTTTTTCAATCCAATTTTAAGTTTTAAAAGTTTATATTTTCAATAACAGATTTAGATAATATTGTTAAGAATATGATCTCGAGGAGATCTCGAGATATCTTGTATTAGCAGTTCCACGAAAGTAACAATAATCGAATGTTGACTTCAAGTTAAGTTGTATAACCTCAGGAATAACTTGAATTTTGAAATGGTTTAAAGTTTAATAGACTCTCAAAAGTATAAACAATCCATGTATTTCAATTATAACTTTTAAAAGTCAATCTTTTCTGAATTGTAAAGAAGACCTTTCGTCTGCAATTTCGATGCATCATCACTGTTGATGGCATGACTTTTAATTTTTTTCTATTTCCGGTGGAAATAGTTTTGAAAAAGAAGAAATAAGAAGAAAGTAAAAGTTAACGAAGACTCACTAGAGTCGATGAATGCTCAATAAAAGTCATCTTTCATTTTATTTTTATAATGGAACGTCTACAATAAAATCCTAAAGTGCAATTGGCAATCTTCCTACACCATTTGATGGCTTCACCTTTTGTTTCTTCACTTAACCGCGCATTACCGAAGAGATAATGTCTTCAATGGATTTAACTCAGGGAGTCATCCCACTTTGGTTTTTTAGCTTGAAGCACATCGGCAACTGAATAAAGCATTGTAAAAAGTGGCCAAGAAGACTATGTTAAAAGCAACTGATTGCGGATAAAACTCGGTATTTGATCAATCAAAATAAATGGCACACCTCAAGCCAACCAGTATGAGGAGCGTCTTTAAGATCTGAAGATGAGTTGTGCTGTTGTTGAAAATGACTTGTGACATTCACAAATGCCAGGCAATAGTGCAACTGTGATGGAAAGTTGCCTCTTGGCAAAATGGCAATTCACATCGTTTAATTATATTTTTCTCATATTGTATATACAAGAATGATCGTCTATTGCTAAAACGTAAAAAAATTGTTAATTAGAAAGTTTTATCGTTTTTAAAGATCAACATAACCTTGCTGAGTATGACCTAAGCCAGACATTTGAACTGTGATCTTTTGTTAAATTGCAATTTCATTCAATTTCCTGTATGAGTTTAGTGACTTATCAACACAAAAGTGATTTTGATTTAGGAAAGATCAATAATACCATTTATCTGCTAGAGTGTCTGAAAATATATGTCTGAAGTTTTTGCAACTCGTTAGCTTAGATAAGTTAAAGACTTATAGAACAATCCTCGATTGTATGAGAAATAAGTTAGATGAAAGTTTGATCCAGAAAAGCAACAAAATCAAATAATATACCAATTCGTTCCCAAATGCATTAGCAAAGGATGAAACTGTTCAATAGATAATCCTTGCCAAAACGAAATCCTTGTTGCATCAAACGAATCTCCTCAGTTCAAAGCAATACGTGTAGGTATGAGAAGTTGAATTAGAATTTGAAATTGAAACAAAACTTTGTTGAATTTAATTCATTCGAACAACGTTCCTGTGGAGACATTCTCAAAAGCTTAAACACAATATAATGAAAGTGTGTGAAATGAGGTCATGGACTGAAACTAGATAAGTTCATCTCAATTCGAGAATCCACAAAAAGCAGAATGCTATGAAGCTCTTAGATAAAACTGTTTTTGCAATTTCAATTTTCCACTAAATCTTGATTAGACAAGGTCGTTTGATTTCAAGAAATTATTCCTTGATTCTTCTGCATTCGTGTGGTACGGTGCAGGATAAAGGATTAACATTTGCAACTGCATTCTACAAATACTCTTCAGTATTCAACATCCCTGAGGAGGTTTCAACGATGCACACACAATACGTGCATGTGAATGAAGATACCATTTGCCATTTGTGTCCATATTGTGTCTACCTTCACGTTTTGATAATCCCTAGAGAAAACTCTATGGGAATTAGCCAACATTGATTTAATATTATTTATTGACATACGAGCACTTCCTGCTGTGAATAATATCCCAAATGCTTCTATGCAATTCTGAACTTTCTAGATTTAGATTTATGCTATGCTCCCAATGGGAATGATCCCGGATTAAAATTGAAGCATCTTAATTGAAGAAATCCGATCTGTTCAATTTTGTATTGAATTGTTAATGAGTAACTTTTCAACTGGAACACATTCCATTCACGAATCTGGAATCTTCTCATATTTCAAGGGTATTGAGGGATTTTTTCTGGTTAAAACTTCTGCTTATTAGTATCCTTTTCTCTATACTGACGTTTCAACTTTAACCAGTATGACCCAAAATATTAGACTTATTGCATTGAGAATCATCTCGTATTACTAAAATTCATTACGTTTACCCAGGATTCAGAGAAGTTTATCCATTCTCCTATACACTAACTCAATATGTTACTTGTGGTAAATTTTCATCTTCGATAAATCTTAGTCAGTGTCTTATTCCATAATTTTCTTGATAGTTCAGATCTAGCTACTATCGCCTATTGGATATGTTGTATTAAGAATTTTCTGCTTTACTATAATACTAAGCCAGCTCAGGTGGTTATCTCCATTAACTCTGGTTTCTTGAGGATTTCTCTTAGAAATTATCTTTTACTCGAAATCCTGTCAACTTTAAGTGATAAAAATTTCACTTTTTATCCATCACTTGATTTCTCTTGTGCTCCATACATACATTTTCTTCGTGGATAAATCTTTGACGGTATCCAATTGCAAACAGTGTGACCTAAAATGTATAAAAAATTGTATCGTGAACCATATCGTCTTCCTAGGAATCACTAAGTAATTTCAGCTGGTCATTATTAGCTTCTCAGATTTCCGAATGGGACAATTCAGTTTTTAATTAGACTCTGTCACTCTAAGAAGTTTCTGTGTATTTTCTTGTAACAGTCTTTCCTTAATTTATACACTGCGTTAATTGGCACACAACTTTGTCCTTGATAAGTCTTATTTTGTCATTAACTTGTTTATTTTCCTGTAACTAGTGTCTTCTAAAATGAAAATGTTGTTATCATAAAATGTGTTCTTTCAAAAACTCGATACAAACATTACCATCTGCAGAATGATTTTTACCATTTTGCGTGACATTCCTGTTATGAAACTGCTAATGTCTGATGATAGTAGGTTCCATGAACTTTACATAAGCCTATAATCGAATCATTGATCCGTGAATTTGGATTTTTGCACTTGTTGAAGGAATTTCTACCCACATTAAAACCATAATCGTAAAATGTAACTGCATTCATTTTGTCGTTATCTTTTTGTAATAAAAGAATACGATAAAAATTTCTTTAACATTTCTTTATTCACTTCGAAGAAGATTTGCATAAAATTGGATGATAAAAATTTTATTAATGTCAATAGGCTTTTCTTGATATTTTATTTTCTTTTGCGATTGGTGTAATGTATGTACTTCATTGGTCAAGGAAGGAAGTTATCATTATAAAAATTTCTTAATATTCATCCATTTATCAAAGGAAACTTTTCAATACTTTTAACATTCGAGAACCATTAACTGAACTCAATATCCATCGAGATATGAAGAAGTTGAATGAATTTTGTAAACAAAGTATGATGCAAATCGAAAGATGTCTTAATAACTTTGATCTCTTAACATTCAGCGTAACCAGTTGACTTAAAGCTATCTTATGCAATTTCAATTGCAAATACAATTAAGGTTAGTAACATTTTCCATAGTGTAACAAATGAAAATTTTAAGAATTTCATCTTTTCTTTAAAGACGAAATGGTGACGGTATTATTTAAATCGTCCAGTGAAGCTTGAAATTACCAAAAAATTCACTTTTTTCTTCATTGAAAGTGAAGTGAAGTCTTGTGAAATTTTTCACAGTGTCTTGAAATGATTGCGTTTTCCTTTTGAGACGCTTGCGATTTTCAAATGTTGTAACTTTTAAATGGAACTTGAGCGTTGATGACTTGTCAGTCTGTAATTCATGCCAAGGCGGATGAATCTTTACCAGATTCACAATAGTCATTCCAGCAAACTTTACTCTTCCGAATTGTTAAGACTTTTTATATGTACGACACTCATTAGCACGAATCAGTAGAATCAATAGTCGACATCCTGAGTTCAGAACACCTGTCTGATATGTGCTTGTGTGTTTTCACTGGTTTAATCCTATACTTGTAAACATTTCTGCGAAAGTGTCATCCTTTGGTACACTGTGAAGCGTTGGTGCTTAAGGATATTTACTTCCTTTAATGTCAATCTATTGAGACCTTATTTTCAATTCCACATCCATTCCTGGCTTCTCCTAATCCATTAACAAAAACCCAATTCCAAGAAAAGTTTAATGAAGATTTTTTGGTTTCTTCTTTAAGGAGAATAAGAAAATTATGAGCATTTACAGGGAAAATTCTGTTTTCTTTGACTAAAGCCAATTTTAGCAACTACGATTCGAGATAATTCTTTGGTATGACGGATTTCCAAGAAAGGATTTCATATATCTGACGAGATATAAAGAGCAAAGTTGAAAGTATCTTTGTAAGTCATAAGACACTGAATTTTATCGGGTTTTTATGACATCATTCATTAAAAACGTATAAATCAAAGTGTTTGGAAACATGAAAACCCGTTCCTAGAAATTGGCAGTCCTCAATATCATCGTGATGTCTTCAGAAATAAAAGAAACTGAATTGTATCTCCAAATTCCGGAACTGGATAAGTTGTGACAAAATTTCAATAATTTTGCCATTTCAGCGTGTGACATATGACACTTGCAAGGATTCATTAATATTCACTCAAGCAGAGACAAACAGCAGAATAAATTCCATCTATGACAATGGTTTTTGTCAAACATTGGACCTTGTCCAATTTCAATGAATAATCTTATACAAATTTTTCTTCAATAACAGGAAAAACTGCTCAAGGAATTATTTGGCGACCTTTTCACAAAGGAAATTTTATTAAATATTTTTGCATTTTCTATTTATATGCCCATGACATAACACATATCCCAATATCTACAATAAATTTTCAGATCGTTATATTGTTTATCATCGAATTTATTTCAATGATATGCAAATTTTTACGCAATCGTAACATTTCAACAACAAAATTTCATTATTTTCTCAATGGATACACCTGTAAAAGTGGTCGATTTCACACACGTTCCACAGGTAATTAACACCTCTAACGTAATAGCCAAATCTTTTCATTTAATTGGTAGGAATGGAACTGTAAAAGAGCAGAACAGCTAAAGAAGTTCCGTCGAATCTACAATATTGACGGAAGTCTCGATTTTTCTAGTTCATGTAATTAGCAAAACAGCGTCAATTAACTTGAGCTTAACCAGTAATTAGTGGGTTAATTTGTTAACTTCTCTGACGCGTTAAACTTGAACTTTTTCGCGTCTTCTTACAAAGAATAGTCTGATGGTCTTGGAGAGGGCATTGAATTCTCTCGTTTTGAAGAACCGACAACAGTCCACTGTTATTTACTAATTAAAATTCCAATCAGGTGGTGTGTGGGAGATACAATTCGAGCTTGACTTTTCAGTTGACAAAACCTCAATTTATTTGTCAACGGAAATACTGATGGTATGAAAATAAATTTTAAGATACAAGTTTACTTTTACTTTAAGGGAACGAAGAATAACATGAGTCAATGAACTGAAAAATGTAATTTTTTCTTAATTAATTAAAGTAATCATGAGCATCACCTCAGCTTGATGCAATGATTCCCGAATAACTACAGTTGCTTGAATTCATGTTAACGCCTTCGAAGATCACCGAGATAGGGAGATTCCATGAATTGAAGGTACATGGGGAACAAGAAATATTCGTATGATTAACCTAACTGATATGAGGTAACCTCTTGGAAACATGTTTTTTTGTAGCTTCACTTATCCCAGTGAAAGGGTTACAAACAAGTCAATGATCTACAATTAACCGTTTGCACGTGATTTATGCCAAAAAATTTTAAATTCTTTAATACAGCTTTCACATAGAAGGAGGAAGAAGACATGTTTGCATATGGTTCGTTAACTTTCAAGTTCAAGAAAGTGCTTACGATGCGTATCAAGAAAAACAATTTAATTTTTTTGAATTCTTTCCGTTACGATCAAAACTCCGTAACATGATAGACAGTAAGATATTGAACATGTCCACTGATGGATACATTAGGGCTTCAACAATGACTAGTAGTTATAACCTAAAGAAACGTTTTGGAGAGATCTGGCTGTATGCTTCTTTCAATTAACTAAGTAAATAACCCGATATTAAATGGTCGTTTCCTGGCATAATTTTCATACGACATTAATTCTAAAATGTTTCCAAATTTTCATTACGCACATTGTAGCACACAAAAATGAGATAATAAGTAAATTTTTAAAAATTATCTAAATTAGGAGGATATGGTCAACCGTAAACCACATAAGCCGCATTGGTCATATTAGAAGGATAACTGTGGCAATGAAGATAATTCAATATCGACGAATAGATACTATGGAGAATATCATAGATATCAATATCACTGATGTGACTACTTAATCCTATACAAATAATCAACGAACATAATGGTTGTAGACAGTATGTATCCATCTATTAGTCAAGAATCTAGTCTTAGCTGTTGAAGTCTATCCGGATCAAGAAACCACAACAAGATACGCAAAGTTTTCTCCCATACAACACTGAACACATGTATGCATGTGCTTTGTAAGTCAACACATAACACTTAATGTTATGAAACAACATTGGAGTCTATCCGTTTAGGACAGTGAGTGATTATTTTAATTTATCCTTATGCTTCTTTAACCACTTCTAAGAAGATCCAAGATCAGATCAAGATGATCCTTCTTTGACACTGTTTCCTAACAGTGACATCTCTTGGTTATTCCTAAATCGCATGTCTTACCTACGTTTTGGATGGAAATCTATGGATGCAAATTATTCTCCAACAGAACTTTAGAACATTCACACTGATATCTGATGATGTTGTAAATGTTATCAAGAGGCTATTGTTATGGAAATGGGAGCAAACTTAGAAATGGTTCATTGAAGGAATTAATCCTAAGATATATGTAGCTGCATCTACAGTATAAATTTTACAAAGAATAACTTCAGTTTGGGTTTCGTGGTTTTTTTGTTTATTTTCGAAGTTGTCCCCGAAATGGGGCACACCCAGTGGTTACCCACATCGACATGCAGGTGTGGAAGGAAAATATTTTGTAATAATTTTAAGAAATTCATTTTGACAATCCCATTCACTTGATTCATCTGGTTATTGCCAATATAATGTATAGGCCGAGAATTTATAGCCCATAAATAAGGATTTGTTGAATTGCTGGAAGACTTCCCTCGGAATGAAGACATTCTCAGATGTTCAAAACCGAAACTTAATAGAGTACTGTGTATTGGACAACTTAAAGTATGATATATCTACTGCTTCTGTAGCAGGTGCCCTAATTTTTTGAATAATTTTTACAAATCCTCCTACCAAATTCAACCAAATTCAAGACAAGACAAACAGCCCCAAAACAATTTCCAAAGCAGGAACAAAAAGAATATAAACGTACAAACGAAATTCAACCCAAATATGTCCAATATGGAGTTGAATCCGGAACTGGTGTCTACTTTCAGTCGAGAATTTTCATTCAAAATGGGCGTGTAGAAAATCGAATACCATTTCGAAAAACATAGAGAAACCGTTACCAAAAATTGCCCTTTTTCGCCCATACCACTCCGGAAAATTCTACCCAAAGGAGTAATGTGCGAAAAGCAATCAAGTTGGGAAAACTCTAGTGCAAATTAAAATCTCTCCACATGATGGTGTGGATAGTGTCCTTAAAAATGGTTTCCAACATCGTTTGCCTTTACATGAGATTGAAGAGAAAAATTTTTCAGTTTGTAGAAATATAGTATAGCTCCATTTCATCGAACTGAAGTTTTCTTTCTATGGTGAAGTGATTTTTATGTTCAACATCATCATCAAAAACTTTATCCGCGGAGTTTTGAAAGTTTTATTTGAAAATTTCACTTACTTCCTCTAATTAGTACGTTTCCTCTTTTTCGGTGAATAGCTACAATGGCAATGGGATATAGTTATGACACCTAACTATTTCATTTATCCACATTATATCATCATCAAATCTTTGTGATGCTTCCATAAAATAACTTCCTACTTGAACATTCAAGATACTCCCATGAGAGTTATAACAGAAACAAATTGAAGGGAATAAATATTGGTTATAACATATCTATATACATGACATCTCGTCAAACCGCAAAGTGTTTTATTTCTGTTTGAGAGTAACTTTCAACCTGACCACCACCATCCTCATCCTCATCATAATCATAATCAACATTCTCGTCATATTGACATACAAAAGGTAAGATTACAACTTGAACCCGGTATTCATTTATGGTTTTCTTTTACACCTGTAATTCTGATGTAATTCAAGATAATCACCAAGATTTTCAATTGTTTGCAAAAAAATTACTTGTTCACGTTCGCACATACTCTAGCGAGTCATTTTTGTATGCCAGCTGAGGGCAATAATTCCATGAATGAAGCCATAAGAAACAAATTTTATGAGTTCGATATAGTATGAGCAACACATTAAACATTCATGAGGCGTTTCATCTGCAAAGAAATCATTATTTAAGGTATACTTATATATACCATATATTATATTATATTATATATGTGTATCAAATACATATAGTGATATTGACACAACAATATTGAAACATGTCCATAGGACATGACGGTTCCTCTTGCTACTCTAGGGATGTCTTTCGTACATCCTCATCCATGACAAACAATACGTGATTGGGTATATAATTTTCATGAAAATCTTAATCCTAGCATTTGTCTTTATTTAAAGTTTTCGTTTTCTTTCTTCTATCAAGAAGAAGAAGAAGAAGACGAAGAAGTTTGTTCAAGGAGTGTCATGGTAAATAATTTTCAAAAAAGGATTACAGTATAGAAAACATGTTACTATAATAATCCAAATCAACGCAATCTCTTGTGTTGAAATCTGCTTCAGCTACTACGGAATCTGGTTAATCTGAAATTTATGAGTTTTGAGTTATTCGGATCCGTTGTGTGTCTCAACAAATTCTGGTTCTGTCCATTACCAAATCTCTGAACTTGATTCCATGAGAATTTTTCGAGTTCAAGAGCAGCATAATATTTCCAATCATAAAAACTAGACACAAATTCATGATCACTGCGGGGTATCTGTTTGAGGGAAAACGTGCGTTACATTTGAAACCCACTTATGTCGACTGATATTCTAGAGAAGTCACGATTTTCGAAGTCGTTACTAAACTGTCTGTCAGAATTAATAGTTCATGAAGCTGAGAGAGAAATGAAGATGATCCTGTCATGCTTGTCATATTTTAAAGTGGTCACTCATAGTCGTGATCATTTTGAACATCTGCACGATGATGCATTTCACGATTTTCTTGTTGAGCATATCAACCTTTCTATTTTGCACAAAAAGGGTTTTCTAATAAACGTCAATCACGATTTAATTGAGATCAAATATGTATTGCAATTGGTACGAAAATATTGAAACAAAATTTCAGGTGTCATACAATAATCACGAAATCACTATCCGAAATGATTGATCAGCTACTTAATGTATCAGGTTATGGTGAAATGGTTAAATTCCCTAAATCAATTAACTTCTATCTGATCATTGAGCTTGTCTGAAAATAAAAGAAAAAAAACTTGTTTGCGACATTCCACCTTTAAGATATTCAACTCCGTGCAAGTATGACTATCGAAGCGTGTCTACTCTAAAATTGACACCTCAGCATCTTAAGGTCAAGGTGAATGAAAAGCGAAAATGACACGAAATTTTTTCGTCAAGTGATATCAGCTAATTTGGTGGTGTTATAAAATAGCTATATTTCTTTACTTTTCCCGTATCACTTAGATACCTGGACACGGTTTATTGAATTTTAATGCTTTTTTAAATGAGCTATCATGAAAGTTTTATGCGCACCCATAAAACAAGAGTCAAGAGTCGTTTACAATATTACGATGTTTTTTTTTTTGTTGCTGTTTGGTTATTTAACATTTCATTATTATAAATGATATAATTTTATTGATACAGACACCTTAAATTTTAAATATTAAGTGCACATAATTATAACGCAGAAATATTTCTAGATTAACTACGAGCTTTCTTATCATGCCATTTGATATCTTATCGCTTTTCAACAATTCGTAAATATATAAGGGTTAAATAAAATTCAGCTACGCTTATTTCTTCACTTGATTATTTATTTCTTATCGCAAATATGAGTTATAGCGTAAAACTTAGTAGACTTTTCCCGGACTGTAGGTACGGCAGCAAACCCAGGGTTATGTTTTCACATATATCTGGTTATGTACGTGGTATTCTTTATATCCTCGACTGATTCCAACACTCAAATGGTCGGCGCGTGCGGAACTGTTTTTTTTATATTGAGTTTTGACAACTCTCACGCCGTACTCATTTTGCGGCGAATTCAGTTCTCTCTCTGCCAAAGTTGAACCAACTTCAACTTTCGTGCGGAAGATTTTTGTTTTCACCGTGAATGTGTTCCGCGTCACGTCGTTCAATTTGACGATTGTTCTAAAAAGCGCGGCAGATTCATGACGAACGAATGAATCATAACCCAAGACACTCTCTTCGCGACGAATTAGTTCCGCACGCGCCGAATGGACTAGTGAATCCAGCATTATAGTCATGATCTTCAATGAGAAGCAATCAGAAGGATTTACTTTCCCTTTCAAAATCACATTGAGTTCATTGTGCCTAAACCTTATGACATCTCAAATCTAGGACTTTTGCAACTATAACATTTGAAACAATGATATGATAAAGTATTAAATAAGTTTCCAGTTATAGGTGATACTATATTATAAACTTCATTTAAAATTTAAAATTCATTTTACACGAATTGGTATTTTCTGAGATATGACAGTCTTCATGAATACCGACTACCGATATATCATATTGAGATTCCTTGAAGTTTATAGCAAAATAAATGTAAAACATAACCTGTGTTATTTCTAACTCAATCTACTTTAATTTAAATAGTACGTGCTATTAATGGAATTACTTTCCTTAAATTCCTTACTTATAGATTATTAAATAGATTTCCATGTTCCTTGAATAAAAACTAATTTGGAATGTCCCTGGAATCAGTTCCTTAATAATTAATTGCAATTAAACTGATTAAACATTATCGATTTTCATAGAATTTTTTAACTTTTGTTTCTAAATGCAATTGCTTACAGTTGATTGAATTACACTGGTACCGTCGGATACCAGTTCCCTAACATACGAGATATTTAAGATACGACCAAAACTTGAGACCCGAGGCCAGACAGAAACCTCCTTGGACAGTTTTATTTTATCCGGCGAAAAAGCCAAAGACCAGCGAAGAGAAAGGCAGTGACTAAAATTGAGCATACAGCAGCAATTAAATTGTGTGTCAGAATGGCATTTAAGTGAACATATTATGTTATATTACATTGTTATGTTTTTATACAATATTTGTCATTTATAAATACATTTTTCTTATTCAAAAACTGGGTAGCATTTTGGGTACTGGAACGAATTAATGGCATCTAAATTAATTTCAATGGTTTACGAGAAAATTGACATACGAGCAAGGTTACGGAACGAATTAAACTCGTATCTCGAGGTATCACTGTAGATATATTTAATGTATCTGAGAGTTGTCTAAATCAATATCAATTGTAATAGTAGCCCGTAATAGACCTTTGAATGGTTTTCTTAAAAAACATTTTTGAAAAGGAACAAAATTTTATGGTTTCTATGGAAGCTCATTAAAAAATGGCCAGGAAAAGTAATAAAACCATCGTGCGAAACATTCAAATTTTCTCTAGTTAGTCTCTAGTTCCGTCTTCCGTGTATCTCATCTCAAGGTGCAAAACAATACAAAACAAAAGAAAACAACAACAACAAAAAATATAGAAATTCTCCAACTCCAAAACTTTCATTTCATGATTCCAGTTCACCACAATCCGATAATGACATCATGCTCATATAGGAATCATCTTCCATGATGATCTGTCTTCATCGTTTGCGGTTTTTCTAGATATCCGTATCTATCCACAGTGGCCACGTATAGAGATTCCGAGTCTATTCAAACTTTTATTTACAACCAGGTACAATGATCTCTTTCTGATCTTTGACTATACACCTTGAAGAATGAAAGATTTCTTCTTCCGCCACTCGTCTACTGTGACTTCTGGAGGTTCGACCATCTGATGACTTGATTATTTCTCTTCTTGTTTTTTATGGGACCAAACCATGTCTTACGGTTGCGCCAAATACCAAGTGAATGTCCTCTCAAGAGCTTGAATCAATCATGAAATTTAAGGTGTTGTGAAAGGCAGGCGTGACGTGTTAAGACAACTGTGGTAACTAATTCTTTTTTGTCTTAAGCCGATTAAAATTGATTTTCAGCTCCAATGAAAGTTTCAGTTTTGTTAAAAGTGAATTTTTGGAATTCGTATTAAAGGCATATAAAATGCTTATTACATTTCATACCAAAATGAAATTCTGAGTTTAACCTTTCTTGAAGTCAGATGTATCTCCACCAGGATATTCATGTACTTGTAAGAGAGATATTTAATTCTCCAGGTATTTTCCTTTTATTGAAACTTTTTACGACAAGGAAATGATTCGAAATTTCAAACGTTGCCTTGCAGAAGGAATTCTTTTCTCGAGCCGGATAAGACATTAAAAGTTAAGGCGTCACTCAAAATCCCGTTCATCTTTGCAGGTGGTTGGTAAGGATATAAATAAGGATAAATTAGAAAATTTCAACTTTGGATAGGATCAAGCAGAGAGACAGAGTTATGCTAGATATATGGATATAGAAACGCAGGTGATTTATTAAAAAATTCATGATTCCTACTAAGACTAAGGCTTCACTTCATGTCACGTTTGTCTTATTAAAAATTCTGCGTTGAGCCTGTTCCCTTTGCTGCTTTAGGGAAATTTCACTTGTCAATTTCTGTACATGCGATAATTGCTTTTATGCTAAGACTCATGTCACCTGAACCCACTGATATTTTCGCGAATTTATAATGTAGATAAGTATGTTGTGTTTATGTGGGGGATTCAACTTGTGGCTCCTAGAACTGGTGGAGTTTAAAAATTCATTAGGAAAATTTTAATACGTTGTCAGAACATTTTGAACACATGACTTGTCAAACATTGATTTATGGGCTTATGAATTTAGTTAGTTACTCCTTGAAAACGTTTCTCATGTTGATATTTATGAATTTCTTGAATGTTTAAAAGCATAACCTTTTTGTATTCACTGTACATCATAAAAGAAACTCTTATTTATACATAGTAGTTATATAAAATTCTACCCACGATTGAACGTTTCTCAAAACTGCATGATAACGTTCGGAAACGTATAAATTTTTCCTTAGCTGAAGACGTGCATGCAGTTTTCGATTGAATAATTTTGCAGCTATAAAGAAAACCAGAAAAGTTCTTAACAATTGCACTTGTATTCGCATTCGTATTCGTATTCGTATTTTTATTCGTATGTAATAAGAAGTTCTTTGAAATTGTTGATAGAAATGGTGGTTCTACGTTTGGGACAAGTACAACTATTGTAGATTCATATGTGCAAAGTAACTCTTGTTAAACCGTTTATTCAAATCCTCTTTTCTAGGGAATAGTGTGCATTGAATGAGAATAGAATTTTATTACACATTTTCCTTTTGCGACACACAGGACTCCAAGTAGTTACACCTTGCAAACCATATCTTTTCCGGTCAGTTACACTTCCAGCTTTTTCAATTTTTTGATAAAAGTCTAAATAAAAATTTTTACAACCAACAGATAACATGATAATCAAGATTGTATCATAATAACGAATTTAACAACATAATTAACAATTTTAAATATCACTAATTGCCTTGAGAAAATAATTTGTGCGATGAGCATTGAATCACTCAGCGGGAATTTTTATTAAAAATCTTATGAAAATTTTCTGAAAAAATGTGAAAAAATATTCAATGTCATGAACATAAGAAACATTTAACAAATTTGCTTTAATTAACAAACAATTGATGACCTTAAATTTGATAATTTCCCGGTAAAGTCAAGATCATTTTGTGGAGGTGAGTTGCAATTACTTGGAATTGTAAATGAACTAAAATTGAAAGAATCAAAAACAACCTTGTAAGGGACAGGATTTCATCACATCATTGACTGTTAATTAAATAGACAGTGTTATGAAAGAACTACATTTTCCTAATCAATTTCAAAAGATTGTCAAAAGAACTAATCACCATTTCGAAAGGGGCAAAATCCATTTAATTATTTCTGATTGTCTTTCTTTAAAACGACTAAAACATCAATGAGAACATTTGAAACCACGTGATAGACTTGCTAGAATTCAACTTTAAATATACACTTCTCTGTGTATCAAATCAATTTTATCTCATTTGCAAAATAATAGGCTATACCAATAAACATTCGTTATGAGGCTATTATTTATCCAATCGAAATAGAATTTCGATGAGTCTGAGAGAAACTTAATTCAAACTAAATCGAAAAGTTCGTATGCAAATTCGAGAGGAGATTACAATAGGGAAGGTGTATTTGGTTATAGATAACCATTTCTTGATTTTCATTTTATTTAATTTTGTCTGTTGTTATTGATACTGTACTTGATTGAATTTGACGACGTGAAGTATGATGATGTAGACGTATTGTCTATAATTCACTCTTCCTCGAAGTAACAACAAGAATTCAAGAAAACTACGTACAGAAGGCAATTCTGCAGGAATTTTGTTCATTCAGATGATGTGAAAATGCAGTTGCACTTTGATAACTACTGAATATGTATACAAGAAGACATGGTGAATTTATTCCGTCCAAAAATGAACATCTTCAACTGATGAAATGTAGTTGAACTCAAATATTCGGAGCTGTAAGCTGAACAACATGAACCGAAACACAAATAATACTGGATGGAAAGACAAACCAAAGTCATAGGAATGTGGAAAAATAAAATAACAACAGAAAATTCCTTCGTCTAGATTCCGTGATGGTTTCCGGAAGTTTTTGAATAAAACCCAAACACCGAAACAAGGAAGTTGCAGTTCCAAATCTACTTCCGTTGCAAGTGTGATTACAAGGTTGACTATATGAATATGCAGTAGACAAAACTCACACATAACTATATAACTAGGTACTATCCTTTTACATGTTTTCAGTCCTTTTTTCATGAAGTTAACTCTTAGGCTATAAAATTTTTCCGTGCATTCTTCTGAAGAAGCTTCATTCAGCTCTACTCAACTCTACTTGACTTCTGAATATGAAACTCTTGCCTTCGAAGGAGTGCTGAAGTCTCTAAAAGGATATCAATATGTTGTACGTGAATATAATCTTGTGGGCTTTATTTCAGGTTGTAATAAAAAATTTTTTTTCTTCTTCCCTGGTCTTTGTGTTGGATGTAACAAGGATGCGGTATTAACCCAGATATAACCCTTGAAACATTAAATTCACTACATCACGGGAAGTTTATTACTTTCTCTTCCAACAATAGCGTCACATCATGTCCGGGAGGTATATCACACTATCACATGAATATGTTCATTTTATATCTTTTCATAAGGTTAAGGCGTTAGTGAATAGTATCTAAAAGAAAAGAAGAAAGTAATATTGTTTAATAACACACAAATGAAAATCTTACGCTCAAGATGAGATACTGCAGTGTTATTGCATTGGACGTCTTCCTTATTGTATGTACTCCATGTGCTATATGTTATCACAAACTTCACTATTCTGATAAAGCTTCGTGAAAAAATCAATCAAAGTGTTACACGGTTAAAAGTTAATTACATTAACCATAAAATTTTTATTACACCAAATTTCATACACTATCTGGTGTTTCCAATTTGTTATAATTTGTGTTATCAAGACTTTATTTTATTGTACACCGTTAATTATTTAAGACAACAGATTTATGTACTCGAATCACATTCAGTCGTAGAGAAATTTCTATAGATTTTGTAACTATGTATGTTGTTAGTAATCAAAAACTAAATTTATGGCTAAGTCATCACTATGTAAGTCACTTTGTAAATAATTATCGTACGACAAGTCAATAAAAAAGGATGTTTCTTCAGGATGTCGTAAAAAGGATCGTTTATTTTTCGCCATTTAAGTGATTTTATCTACTTTATGACATCATGCAGTGTAGAGAAATGTATGTTGGTTGTGACAAAAGGAAAAACTTTATTCAATAAAAATTTATTTTAATTGAATATTTGTAAATTCAATTGGAAATAAACTTGCCCCGAAGAGTTTCAAAAGGAAAGGATTAAAAAGTAAAAACATGAAATTGAGAAAAAAGGTCGCCTGAAATAAATGATTGAGAATGAACATTTAATTATTAACGAAACGGATTTAAATTTACATCTCCTCCATTAACTAAAACATATTGAATTCATTTACAATTGATTGAAGGTATTGTAATGCATAACACACGTTGTGCACACCATAGTTTAAATCTTTACAATCTGCTTTATCTAGTATTGTGGTTCCTCTTGGAGATGTTCTTAGACTGTGTGCTAATCGAGGGCATAACCTTTCGAACGACATTTTGAATTGAAGTTCGAACTTTTTTGACATTTGATACCTTCGCTTCTTACTAAAACTGAAAAAAAAACTATTAACTTATATAACTTCAAGAATATATTAAAATACTTACGTTTTTTCCTGCATTCATGTGACGTTTCCGTTTTGTTTTGAAACTATCCCTGAACGGAACAATAAAGTGCCAATATAAAGTTGGCATTTTCGGAGACAAGAACCTTTCGAAATAATGAAAGGAAGAAAAGGAATCCTCAAATCGATTTCCATCTAGAACAGGAGCCTTTACAAACCTCGTGAAGCAGTTTATAACGTTCCTACTGTGGCTCATATCTTATTTAAGCTAGTTACCCGAAGAAACTATCGAGCCGTCAGTTGATCCATTACCTACTGATTGGAAAAGGTTATACCACTCTGTTGGTAAAGCCCCGTTTGACCCCGTAATTCGACCTTAATTTCCCTTTTATGAGCAAAGGTCTTTTCATCCAATTGCGATATACAGTCACCTTCTTCTTCAAATTCGGTGAGAATCTGACTGGGGAATGAATCCGTTTCAGGAATGAAATATTTTCCACTGGACAAAAGATTCAGAGAAAACTTCACAAATTCGCCATATGATAAATATCCTTCCAAGACCGTTTTATGTCCATTACTGATTAGCATAAATCTTCTTGTACAGATAACTCAACGTTGTCAGTTTAGTTTTGAATAGCTCTCACGAAAAACTTTGAAGTAATAAAACAAAACATTTCACCAGGAGATGAAAACTGAAGACAACAATATTCGAGCAATGACTGCAAAGGATTACAGTCTGTAAATCGGCTACAAAATTCATCAAAATGCCAATGAAAATAGAAGAAACAAGACACGATGTTCAATGAAGACCTACAGGGAATCAAGAAACTTTTGTAGAACAATTTCTAGAGAATTTTTCCAACCGTGAGATTCAACAATCATTTGCTCAATCATCCAGTAAACAAGTATGCATATCAAGTTTTATGGAAACGAAGTTATATTTTTAGCTCAATAAGAGGCAAACACACAAGTTGAGAAAGACAGTGAAAAACCTTTTTCAAGGTATGCAGTTACTTTAAAGTATGAAATACAAAATTTATTCGTTTCACAAGAAACGAGGGAAGGAATGTGGCAGGTGTCAACATTATTAGTTGGTTTTGTATCAATATTTGCTTTTCGAGACGCCGCCGTAATCAAGTAACTTCATTAGTAGAAGCTAATTGCTCAGCATTCCATAGAATCAATTCAACAATTTGTCTACGTTCAAGAAGCATGTTGCGTGTTGCCATTCTTGAATGAAGGAATAAAGGAATAAAGGAATAAAGGAATAAAGGAAGGAAGGCAGGGTTCAAATCAATAATGACCGGAAAATCATTCGTTTTTTCCAACTGCAAAATGATTTTAAAGCACAAAATTAATTGCACCACTTAAATATGCCTGTTCTTTGGAATAAGCTCATTTTTAACCTAATTAGCTTGACCTCAGGTTTTGTTTCTGGTGACGGTTCATTTTGAATTTGCATTTATTTAGGTTTAAATTTGACTTAACACCTAAACAGTAGCAAAATTTCACGTAAATTTATGCACATAATTAGTTAAAATTTTCTTCGTTCCCTTAAGTGAATGACCCGATTTATTAGAACTTTCACTTCATTCAGCTAGGAATCAAAGTAAGGACATCATTGTACTACAATATAACGACCTCATAACATGAACTCAAGGAAACACTTCAACACAAGGATTTCCCTAAACCCACCTGAATCTGAATCTTGGCGTGGAGGTGTTAAATTCAAAATAACAAAATAAAAGAAAGAAAATTTCGTTTTTCTTCTTTTCAAACTTTTCTGTTAAATAAATTTGCAAATTTTAAGGTCGTCCTTATCTGTTTCGTATCAAAGGAAAACATTTCAGGCATCATACTCGTATATATGGTAAATGGCACCGAAAATAAAAAAAATAATTTTATATTTCTTAACGATGTTTTCCAATCTACAAAAGAAGCTTCCGTCTTTCATATACTTTTTTCTCTCTACATTTTCATTGCAGGAAATTCATTTCCGGGATTTTCTCGACCATTGTTATTAATTTCATACCCCCAGCCCCATTTGAAGTTTTCAAGCAAAAGCAGAATTCATGTTGAAGTGAAAGGATCCAAAACACTCCAAAAATTTTCCAGGATATTTTATTTTACTCTTAGTCTTCAGGGTATTTATGCAGAAGAGAAAAAAATATAAATAAATTTTCTGAAGACGAGAACGTTTTCCTTGAATTGAATGAAATATTAATTTTATTTTAAACGATAAGACCAAAAAGGAAAATGTACAGGACTCCATCAGGACACAACCTGATTGCCTTAAAGGGTTTCCACGTTGAGATATTTAAGTTTTGAATTTTCCAATTTAATTTACGGATTTAATCAAGATTTCATGGAGTTATTGATTGAACAGATTTGAAACTCGTGTAGTGCCACTTTCTAAAGTAATATAAAGACTAATGGTCATGTAAGCATCTACAATATGATGAATTATATTAAATTACTTTGACGAGTGCATCTAACGGAACGTCTTGACTTGCAGAGATCGAAGATGTGTACATTAGTGAAGGTTGGTAAACAGAACCATGTCATGGAAGATAACTTCAAAGCTGGAATTGGAATTGGAATTGGAGTTGATGTTGATGTGGTGAAGTCCAAAGATTTCGTCGTATAGTTAGTTCTACTTTTTGTTTTTCTTTCAAGGTAAATGGACCAAAAAGAAGATACTTCTTAAACATGTTGTGTGTTGGAAGAAAACCACATTTTCAAGTAAAGAAAGTTGAAAAAATAATAAAAAGAAAAACTTGTTTTTTGATTTTTTTTTTTTTTTCAAAATCGATTTTGGCGTCAGATTAATTCGTTCATTGCCATGGACATTTTTGAAATAAAAATTTTTAATTTTCAATGTCAGAATTTGTTGAAATTTTTTACGATGATAACAAGTCCATCAGGATACTAACAAGGTTTGTCACAAAATCACTAACAAGTCATTTTCATTTTCTATTTATAGTTTCACTGAACTTTTACTAACAATTTGTGAGTCACTAAATAATTGTATTTTATTCTAACACTTGTTATATTCTTTCCAGCTTTTGAGACGTGTAGTAGTTTACAAAAATTAACATTTATTTATGTATCAATATTGAAAAGAGGTGACAAAGTATTTTGATGTTTTCAAGAATTTTTAATGGTAGCAACAAATTTTAATTTATAACTAAAACAAGGATACAATTTTTTGCGGAATATAAAATCATCCAATAAATCATTAATTATAATATAACCAAAAATTTCTGATTTTTTGTCATACAAATGGTAAAATTTTGAGTTTTGGATGTTTCATGAAGGATTCTGTTTAATTGATGCAAAATAAAACGAAAATGTTAAATACACTTTTTTGATATCTCGTCCCGTTTTTGAGATATCCCTACTGAAAATTTCAATTTGAGACGGACATATTCACAATAACTATAATAGTAAATCCAACAGAAAATATCCTTTTTGTATGTAACGTGATAAGGAGAACAATTCTTTTTTTAACCTTCAACTTTGGAGAAAAATGTTACGTTACTTTGAAAATTCAAATATTGCAGCTAGAAGAGATTTAATAACAAACAATTGAGATATTGATTTACAATTGAAGGGTTGTAAGTCTAAAGGTCTTAGTGCCAAAAAATCAAAAGTCAATATTTTTAAGAATATAGGTACAATCCAAGTGCCAAGTCCAATAATATCCAAATTGATCCAATTGCCTGTTTCTCTTAAAATTTTATCCACACACAAATAATGTTGCAACTTTCGCGCAAAAAGGTCTTTTAAAAAATGGAAGCTATGTCATTGAGTGATAAGAACATTCGAAGAAAACGAAGCAAACAAAATAATTTTGTTAAATTCTTTTCAAAGAAACAGGTTTATTTGGATATTACATATTTAGGCTTGGCACTCAAATTGTACATTCTTAAAAATGTTGACTTTTGATTTTTTGGCACCTCAACCCTGCAATTGATGAAAAACCAAAAATTTCATTAAAAACTTTAAACAGATATCCATATGTCGATATCTCGATATCTTGGTTGAAGTAACCAGAATTTATCATTTGACCACAAAACCACATACATATGGTTAACTTCAAACAATTAATGATGGCATTAAGGAACCATATTTAGGCACTATTTTAGGTGAAAAACGACTCACCTTTAAGAGATGGCATCCTGAGCAATCATTTGTGCAGCGTAGTTCCACAGGAAACACGAAATTTTCAGATTTGTCCAGCACTGAACATAAAAATCACTTACAAGGAAAATTTTTCAATAATTTCTTTTGTTTAAAACTCACTTAAAATCAATTAAAACCGGATTAAAACAAAATGAAAGTTTAATATTTTTGCACGAAAACCGGTGCAATTCTAATTAAAAAAATATCGATTTTAACACTTTCGGATAACATTTACAGGTAAATGCGAATCATCTGATTTAATATTTGTTTAAATTACATACGGAAATCACCACAAAATCACGTAAAATTCTGAAATAACACGCGAAATACTGAAAACACATGCCAATCGGAATGTAAACATACGACAATTGGAATGTTTTGCACTTGACAGCAATGACAGTTCGTTGTGCTGTTGTTGTTGTTGTTGTCAGTGCACTTGAAGTGATAAGAAAATTTTCTTAATTTTATTTATGTCGTTTCACTTAATGAATTCATGAAAACACCGGATATGCAAGTAATCACGATTAGAATCACAAGAAAAGAGCGGAAATTCGTTTAGTTATCGATTTTTATCAAAACCGAAGAATTTCCTTTAACACACACCACCACGAACGGTCTCGTACTCGTATCCTTGAATCCTACGTCAAAACGGACAACAACAAAACTGGTAAGAAAATTCGATTTTGACTTTCACTTGATTTTGTCCAGGATTTCTGTGTGAATTTTGTAAAATTCAAAAATTTTCACGAATTACTGATGAAATTCGATGCAGGATATGTTGGAGATGAATGAAGGTATGCTCGAGAAGTTCTTCACGAAAACAAAACACGATTTTGACGTTTACACTTTTGAGGAAATTTCT
This sequence comes from Chrysops caecutiens, assembly GCA_963971475.1. Lineage (NCBI taxonomy): Eukaryota > Metazoa > Arthropoda > Insecta > Diptera > Tabanidae > Chrysops > Chrysops caecutiens. The sequence goes on along the minus strand of OZ020567.1, from coordinate 28,806,927 downwards.
GAAATTTCTTAAAATTCATGTGAAAGTGTTTGCCAATTGGATATTCAATGAATTCACATTTAAAACGGAAGTAGTCCCGACAAATATTGCCGGAAATATTTCAATTTGCGATTTCCGAACTTCCGAATTGATTTCTTTGCCACGAAAAACTTAAGAAACTCGGAACACCTGAAACGCTACGCGTCGGTCTGTGAACTGAAGTTTTGTCCCATCAGAAAATGCAGTCGAGTCGAGTCAGAGGAACGGATCGAATCCAATTGGAGTTTTACTCTCTCTCCACTTCCACTCTCGCGCGTTTTGTTTACTGCAGTGAAGTCGACGCGGACGTTTTGTGTGTTTTCGTCTGTTGGAAGTGCTACAGCTACATGCAAACTTCCATTGGAACGTGGAATATAAACATTTTTCCAGTCGAAAGTACTTGTCCATTTCCACTGATAATGTTCCATTCAACTCGAGTCGACTTGGTTGCGTTGTTGCTGTAAATAACATGAATATGTTAGTTAACAGTGAATGTTATGTTATTTTTACTATATCGTGATTTTTTGAATCAATTTTTGTGTAAATTTTTAATGAATTCAGTGAGAATTTTCAACTAAAAAATAAATTAAATAATTTCACTTGCATTTATTATAAATTACTTTTAACTAATTAATATTAAAAACTTTCACGAAAACGACATTCTGTAATCATGTGTAAATTACAAAAGTATATTATTAATAATTACGAACAATCGTTATTAGTATTACAGTGGATATTTACAGTCTAGCTCTGGTTCATAGGGCAATTATGGCTCTCTCTATTACTATGAAAACTTTTATCCGATATATTCCGAACAATTTTACGTGATAAATATACTGTTGAATCAATGTGATATGTGGAAATATAAAGTATTTTTTTACCACACATCTGCCGAAAGTTATATTTTCGACCCTGTTTCGCGGGTTGAAAATAGCTCTTTTCAGCATTGAGTACGAAAGTGTTTTTTTACCACACCACCAACGAAAGTAAAATTTTCGACCCTGTTTTGTGATTATTCGGGTTATATTCGTAGTTTATAGGATTATAGCCTGGACAGACCGGCTAAATTTGATGTGTTTTAATGAAACTAGCTTAGTTTATCCAGTTTAACTAACTTCGCTTAACAGACTAAATCTGATTTATCTGTCCAAAAAAATCATGTAAAATAGATGCTGAAGTTGGCAATAAGTTGGTTAAAACCAGCCAATGGCGCAGACAGATTATATAACATAAACCGAATTATCTCGTTTATACGGTTTAAGTTCGTAGCCTGTACGTAACTGGATATAATTGCAACTGAATTTTCTAAATCCCGTTTTATTTAATGTGTTAGCTGGATATAACCGGCTTGTTGCCAACTTAATCTTATTTGAATATTTTGACAGTAAAACCGAGTTTAGTCTATGAAGATAATCGGGTTAAACCGGATAATCTTTAACTAGTTTCCCTAAACCAGATTAAATTTAGTCGGTTTGACTAAAGTTTGTCGAGGTTATTGGGCCAAACATAGTAGCCTTAGAAATTTCGTGGTTTTTTTTACTTTCATTTTTATTTTTTTTATAATTAAATCGTCAAGAATAAAATTATTTAAAAAATAAATTCGTTTAATTATCAAACCTTCGGCGGACATGGGGTAAAAAAACGTATGTTAACCGCGGGACATAAATAGTACTTCTTTACCCGAGTGTTTGCTACTCTCGCTTACGGCTCGAGTGGCAATTTAAACCCGGGTAAAAAAGTACAACTTTCGACCCTTGGTTAACAATATACAATACTATAAATTGATATTTTATCCGATATATTCCGAACAATTTTAACTGATAAATATACTGATGAATCAATGTGATATGTGGAAATATAAAGTATTTTTCCGTGAGACACGGTTTTGCCTCCATAAAACGACTCTTCGGCGAATAGCTTTTAGTATATCAAATATAATAGTGTAACCGCTCAAGGGCGTAGCCAGGATTCTGTTAAGGGGGGGGCAGGCTTCGAAGAAACAATAATATATATTAGTGACTGAGTTTATTTTAGAAAAATAGTAGTCGACTAAGTTCTTCACAAAACCGATTCAATACCTCAGATTCAATGGCATTCTTATTTACATGTACCACGGTTCGGTGTACACTGAGCATACAAAGGCCGTTCAAACGGTTTTCAGTCATCGTAGACTTCAGCCACGTTTTAACACGACGCAGTGTAGAAAAGGACCTCTCTATGTTACTTGTAGTGCAAGGTTGTGCCAAGGAAATAAGCATTGCTTTTTTTGTTGCGGGAAAGAAAATATTCGCCTCCCTTAACACTTCAGTAAAATCTCGTTCTCCGAGATCTTCTGTGGTCATAACCTTGTTCAGCTTGTCCTGCAACTTTAGTGCAACTTAGTTCGGCTTCCTGATTAAAATTAAGTATATCGTAGTATTCGCAGGAACGTTGTGCTTTTTCTTTGAAATCAACTAACGACATATTCAACATTGTGCTGGGATGTAGCGACATTAATTCGAATGCAGAAAGGTTTTGATCACCAAAACTATGTTCCAGTGCCGATATTAGGAAATCTAAATAAGGAATGACAATCGATCGCTTCCAAAAATTCCTTTATTGGTCGGAAGTATTTGAAGGCTCACTCCGTACGATCGGCGACAAGGACACATCCCCGATCTATGCCATAAACCATCGGCATCGCGACAAATAACCCTTGAATCAGTGTGTCTTTCATGTCACCGAACAAAATAAATTCACTGTAGCACAATACAATGTACAACTTCACAAAGTACGATTTTATGAAATTGGCCTGTCGATTTAATCAAGTTTGTTTTTTTGTTTATTAAAGTAGGTATTACATTCCTGAAAATAAGATGCATCTTCTAGGGGGGGGCAGCTGCCCCACCCTGTCCGTACCTCGCTACGCCCTTGTAACCGCTTCATACCTGCTTTAGGGTTAACAATCCATTATATTGATTTTGAGTATCTGACAATAAGCTAATATTTCTAGTTTAAATTTAGTTTATTAGATATACGGACTTTACATATTGAAGAATAAATAAAGGAGCATTCGAATATAAATAACAAGACATCTCTTCCGTGTTGAAAAGAGTATCATGTGTTCTCTGTTATCTTCTGTTATCATGTGTTGGAAATACATTTTACAACGCATATTTTCCGCATATGTGGACCAAAGAGCGCCGCTTTTATGGCCTACCAGAAAAGGGTATTATTGAGTGTATGGTGTCTGGGACAATATGCGTTGTAAACAGACGACGTTCAGGGTAATTTTTCTTTCCTCCATGATGATTGGGTTTTTCTAGGATTAGTTTAACGAGTTTAGTTTTTAGTTCTTTAGTTTTAATTTGAGTTAGTCTTAAATGTACCTTCCAAGTGTCTAGAACGAAATATAAATAAACAATATCTACGTGTCACCGAGGTTTTTCATTTTATATTTAAAAAGGGAAATTGTATGCGCCTAAGTGATTGAGGAGTGTATCCTCTGTGATTTCTACATCATGTATAAATTATTGAAAATATATATATTTACGAATTACAAAATGAGAAATCCTTATGAAGGTACCTAATAAGCGCAGAATCATGTATATTCACACCATAAAAACCACCTCAGTAACATATTCAGGATCTCCGTGAATCTATCTACTATTCCTGTTTAGCATAAATGTTTACTAGTATCTTCACACATGTTACTTGAATATGACAAAAACTAATATTATAGAACCTCTTTTATCCGTCAGGCACTGTAATAAATTGATATCAATAATGCGTTCTAAAATATTTTCCCAAAAAACCATCACAGACTCGACTTGGACAAATTCTTGTATGAATTCTTAAAGCAAGCGCAAAAATTCCTTGAAAAATATTTTAAAGTTTAACAAATTAACGACAAAACTATACTTCGCTGGGTAGTATAAATTTGAAAATGTCTCCAAATGCTTGAAATTGTCATTTTCAAGAAAGGATACAAAAGTTTCTGAAGACAATCTCTTATACAAGTGATAAAAATTTAATTAAACTTCCTGGAAAAGTTGGTAAGGAATTTAGTTATATTTTTAGTTTTCCAACAAATTTTAATCCTACCAAATATCCTAATGAGACACTTTACGTGTCGTAATGGCTAAATATATATAAGAAAAGGATGAATTTCTTAAGCAATTTTATAACAAGACATCTTCTGAAACAAAGAGATAAATAGATAAACCGAAAGGATGACATCCTTTTCAAAGTCTTTGCAACATATTTTGAGGAAAATTTTCAACAAAACTTTATCAAAACATTCTCATCATTTTATGGGTATAAAAACATCCTTTTCTATCAATAAACCTAAAACTTTTTAGGCTTTACCTAATTGTTGTTGGACATACAACTTAGGAAACATTTATTTCGGAAGTTTGTAAAGTTTTATGATAACTTTCTCTTTCGTAAAAACTGGTCTGTGTCCCGGAAGTATGGATGTTGGAGACAGTTTGAAATGAAAAGGGTTAAGAAACTATTTTAAGGTTATTCTTATTACATTGAGTGAAATGAGCAATTAGGAAACAATCAATCTTGAGGGTCTAATGGTTTACTAAATTAATACTAAGAAAAACTATTTTCTTTAAAAGCCATTCGTTAGATAAATAAGTCCTACTCTTTCGAATTTCAGAACTTCTTGTTTATACATCTGAGATAAATTGTATCGTTTATCCATTTACACCATATTTTAGCTTATTTCATCCACAATACAACAAGGATATCTTGAGAACTTTACGACAGTCTAAACATTTTTCTTTTTCAGTATTTACTTTTGCTTGCTCCTATTACACCCTTACAGTATTTACACCCTTACTGTTTGTTTTTAGCTGTAGCTCCTTTGAAGTATTTGGTTTTCTGATACAGATAGATGAGAAACATAGCTAAAGGCTGACATGGGGCTTATTGAGTTCAAAACATTTCCCAGAGGATCTACAGGTTGTTTGATTTTAGTTTCCTGTTCATTCAGTTTTCCGGTAAACTTGTTTATCCAAACTCAACTAAACCGCAAATGAAATAGAAAATCACCGAAAAATAAGGACGATCATCTCGAATAGTAAACGTTATCCTGTTTTCGTGTCACATAACATGAAGGAAATTGCAGTTTTACTGTAAAATATATACTCACTTCCTTACAGAATGTTGTCACTGTTTGCATCGTTATTTTTGGGGACTCGCTTGCCAGAAATCAGTTTTCAATTTGAAATCAAAGTGTCCCTGATTTTCTGGTCTTTCTGTAAACAATATCAAATGAAACTCAGCAAAATTTTGTAACAGGCTTTTACAATTTGAATATTTACCGAAACGCTGATTCAATTCAAGATACTCAAACAGTTTGTTATGAGAAAAGCTTATTCGGAAAATAGTTTTAATAAAAAATCGAAAATCTTGTTTGGTTTGTTGGAAATATCATAGAAGTGGCAAGTATTATGGAAACGTGGTTCCTTAAATTCATAAATATTTGGATATACCACGACGACCTCGATTTGCCTATGAAAATAGAGAAAACGTCGACGTACCAAATTTCAAAGGACGACTCCTGTTGAGACTGTAATCGATTTTGGCACTGAACTGAAGAATTCTACATCGAAGGTGTGGGAATTTTCAGTTCCTTCTTGAAGGTGTTTGGTCGAAAATTGTAGACACGCTTTTCTTTCTGCTAGAAACGGCTCTGTATAAATTTGTTTCTTTCCTATTGAAGTTTCCGTTAGCTTTAGTCTCAATGAAGGATCCAGAATTTCACCTGAGCACGGAAACATTTTTCAGTTTCATTTGAATCCAGTTTTGTTTATGAAAATTTTCTGTATTCAACATTCGTTCCGTTCAAACCTAAAACGAGACTTCAATGAGTATTCATAGGACGTACAAAACAAGTCGTAAACAAAAGATACTTACAGTACATGAATCCTGCTATTTGTGCCATGTGGAACACTTTACCCTAAAAGCAGGTATGTTCCTTCACGAGACACAAAAAGAGAAAAGCTGGCATTGTTGAAGCCATGAACTAGTTTTTCTCGAGATGTGACGCTTTCTATTGTAATTTGGAGTGCATTTTTCCTGTACTTGTTTTAACTTGTCTTAAATACAAAAACCTTGATGGTCTAGTTACCGAAACTCGGGTTGTTCCCTTATCTAACACATAGTGTGTTGAAAATTGTTCACATTTCCGTAAAAGTCTAGGTGAATAATGGTTTTGAAGTGGATCCGTAAGAACCTAAAACGAACTACAGTCATCTCATTAGACACCTTAACCTTTTATTTCTTAACAAATGATTTGAAGTCAATTTCAATATTTCGTTTTTGCAAAGTTCTTTCACGAATTTTCTGCTTCATAAGTCGATAACAATTGAATGCAAAACTTTTCCATTTAAACAACGTGAAAAATTAAATTTCCCTTATATATTTCTTTTGGATACTTGATTATTTACGTGCCAATGAATTTGCAGAAACAAAAAAAAAACAAAATTAAAATCGTAGTACAATGGCAAATTTTTTCAATTTTTCTACCGAAACTAAATTTTGCATGAAAGTCAGGAACTTGTTGAGCGCATAATTTTTAAGACAAATTAAGAAAGTTAATTAAAAATACTTTTTTAAATATATTTCATGAAGGGAAACTTTTTCCTCAACAATCAAAATGTCGTAACGAAATTGACTTTTTGACTTTATGAAGCACGTAAGCTTGTTGGAATTCTAATTTTTCGTGGAATTTATTGTTTTTAAAGTCAATTTAAAGTTTTGATGACGAAATTGTTGAGGTTTCGAAGACATTAAATGCAGTGTTACAGAACTTTTACGTAAAAGGGTAATCCAAATTTCAATTACATCAATAGTAGTCAATAATTTCTTTCATAACTAAATTACTGGCTGCTACTTAAAATTAGAGACTCAATATCATTCACTCGGAATACTAGAATCAGTTCAATCAACTTTGTCAGCTATCTAAACGTAAATATCAATTGTACAACAATAATTATAGAACTTATAACTACAATGCAATTGTTAAGTTGTTAATCAGTATTAATCAACAAAACGGTGACATCAACTGCGCTTGACCTACTTAGGTTAATGCTACACCAGGTTCCATCCAAGCGTTTAGTTGAGGTTTTTGGTTGATGAGTTAGTTGCGGCTGGTTGGACACGTGCCTCTTGTCTATTTAAGATGTAAATGAAAAGTTTAAAAATTAAACCTTCGTTGAGAAGATTCTGAATGTACCCTTGTCAATTATTTGCTCATTAAAATTGAAAGGAAACGTCTAGACGGTTGACGCTAAAATAACTTTATCAAAAACTTTAACTTGACTAGACGACTAGAATGTTCATAAATCATATCAGCACCAAAATAAACTAGTGAAACTAATAAAACAGACATCATGAAGGATACAATTCTTATTTATGTTCGTAAATATTTTACGTTGGTACAGTCTCATAAGCTTCCAATATATCAATATCTTTTCAGTGGGCAACTAGCCAAGTATGTTGAAAATTAACAATTTTGTATAAGAACTTCTACTTTCCAAATGTCCTTTTTTCATTTACGACAAATATAACACTAGCTCAAGATTGCTCAAGAAAGAAAATCACTAAACAAATATGCTCATCCTGTCGTGGGCAATGATACGTTAACCATAATTGTTTGGCTAAAGACAATAAAAAGGACATTTGAAGGTTCACACTTTGGGGAAAAAAGGAGATAAATTTCATGCACGAAAGGATGTTTTGCATAGAAATTAGCCTTTCTTCTCTACAAGAGTGTAAATGGAACATATTCACAAGTCATTAGGCACAAATATGGGTGAAGAATCAAGATCTCTGATTTGTCCTTTCACAGCAAGTGTCCTTTATTGATATTTCATTTTTACGTATGGTTTTCTTCAAGGTTTTTTGTACGATTCCTGTGTAGCATCCTGTTTCATCACATCAAAAATCATTTAAATTGAATTGAAATTAGATTTTCATGTCGAAAATATGTGTACAATACAATTTATTTCCAGCAATTCCACGATAATAAGTCTTCATTGTATCACATTTGCCACTAAATTATGGTCACTTAATTTTCATTGCTCCATTGGCTGGATCCATGTCAACAAATGAATGATGCTATCGTCTAAGCACTCCCTTGGCATAGAATAATCCTTGTTTATTGCGAAAATGTCTAAAATTATTAAGGAACATAAAATAGAATTATATCCTTCACGAAAGTTGATGCATCCCCTTTTTTCGGTTTATGTTAGCTTGTTGTTTTATTGCTATTTGTTAGTTAGTTCTTATAATTGATTACTGTTGGGATGCAAATCAGTAAAACTAGTATTTAACATGTAAAGTCTCCTCTGAGATTCTAATTGATTTTCATCAATAACCTGACTGTGGGCGATAATGTAGAGAATCAGAAAAGGGTGTCTAGTCATTATAAAAACCGCTTCAAGTTTGATCATAATTACACACCATAAGGTTCGACTCGATTCGTTTTTCAGAAATTTTAAAGGTCAGAACTCAAAGCATGATACTCAGATTGCAAGGCGGCAAAGAAGGGAACAAAATGAAAATATTTGGGTTAAGCCTGATTGAGGAAGGTCGTATATGTAGGATTGAATTCAACAAAACCTTACACTAAAGGCTTTCATCAACAAACCCTTAAAGCTCCTAATGACAACTAATTTCAGTTTGAAAAATGATACTTGTCTGTTTGTGAAGGACATTTCAAATTGTTAGGACTCGCTTCCAAGAAGGTGTTTAACTGAAAATTGCTTTCATTTTTACCATTTTGTTTAGTGGAAATAAATTTGGATATTAATTGTAGAAAAAGGGTTGAATCCCTGTCAACAGAGGATTAGACGTTTCATTCAATTGAACCCTAATAATCCTTTACGGAAAATTTGTTTTCTGGCATTTTCAATTCTCGAGAACTTAAAGTTTTTCAACTTTATGCAGCAATCAACTATTGTTAATTTGACTTTTAATTACTTTTCATAATGGAATTGATTTACAGCATTTCTCAGAATTATTTTAACAAAATGTAAATACTTAACAGCAATCAACAGATTTTGTTGAGAGCGATAATTATTGTTCCTGTTAAAAGCAAAGTTTAAACCCAATACAGAACAATGGGTTATCAAATTTTTCAACGTTAACGTTTCTACAAAATACAAAATTCAAAGTACGCATTCACTGAATTTTAGCTCTTGATCCGATTAGATTTCAATGAATAACGTTTTAATCAAAATGTAACGCAAGTGGATGCAGGTTAAAATGCATGACCTTTTTACAGGATATGAGGATATGAGTTCTCACTACTCTACAGTTCACTGATTTCGCTTCCGTGGAATTAATTTTCAGTATCCATTGCTGGCGTTTGATTGATAGTTACACAAAATCCTTTTCTGCTGTTTCTAATATTTCAACTAAACTAAATTTTAGTAAACATATTGCAAGCGCTTTTAAAGAACGACAGCACCTAAAAGTAAATTGAAATTGTTTAAAATCATATTATTGAAAATGAAACATGACAAATATCAGGAATATTTCAAAACCATGTAATAACCTGAGGTTTTTAATATAAAGCTAACCACTTTTGTCAATTTCAATGAAGTCGGCGTGCTCTCAATCAAAATTTTATCCATCCATCCATGAATTTCAGATATGTATTCGCGACAGGAAAACAAATAATATTATATTTGGCATATGTTGATTGGAGATATATTGAATTATTTAAAACAGAATTTTTTATTAATATTATTTTGTTAATGAAATTTTCAATCATGTTTCAAAACAATACAAAATTTTACCACAGATTTGTTAGTATATTATTGAATTTTGTTTTAAAATCACAAAGGCGTTGTGTTATAAATTTTAACCACACATGAACGTATCTAAATTTATAAACAGCAGCTTAATTTTTTAATTCTGTCAAAAACAAAATATGTGGATAATTTTTTCAACAGATCATTCTCAATGATTTTTGTTATATTTTATGATTTAGTAGCTTCAGTTTAACCACAACGCATTTTGATTTATTCAATCATCATTGAACAGTTAAACCGGAAAACCACAGGAACATCTACAATAAAACGTATGAAAAGTTCATCTTCCGATGGGGTTTATAAACATTAGCTCAAGAGCTTTCAAGTGGTATTCATTGAATGATGTTACAGTTGTTACATATAACCACAAAACTTATTGACTTGGTTGTTATGTCAACAAGGAAGTAGGTAATCGATATCCAATCTGATAACATGATACCATGTCCTTCAATAAATTGATTGCTTACATTTAAGAATTTATCACACTTCCACAACTTGTTCGATAGATGTCACAATATCTTGAATTCAATACCTTGCTTGTGCAGGTTCAAGTGTAATCAAATGTATCAGTTCAATGGGATTTAACTATAAATTATACAAGCTATCCTATCAAGTTGTGAATCATAAAATTGAATACTATTGGAATTTTAAAACGTATTTTTCTGTCAATCCAATTTGAATTTGTCCCTTAGAACTTGTTCTCAATTTATAAAGAGAATTGGTTCGAATATCCTCAAACATAACCATTTAATTTTATATGGATGCTTGGGTTTTATAGCAACATACCAGCCTTTTTTGTGCTTTGTAATGTGTTTGCTTAAATCAATTTCGTAAAATTGAATCAGCAAGTTTTTCTCTTTGGTAAGTATAAAAACATTTTTAAAAATTATGTTTTCAAGTAGCCAGAGATATAATTTCGAAGTTTTTGGGTTCATTTCTTTTATCTCAAACACAACACAAATTGAAGCTATCAAAGTTTATGTCACTACACCCTGACTGGGATGACTTGATACGAAAGTGAAAGCGAATTGTACGATGCAATTATGGAATCTTTTGGAAAACCAAAAGAACCCAACTCTATCGCACATACATAGTTTGAAGAACGAAAATTATGAAAAGCAAAGGGATACATTCCATTGGAGGTTGTTAAATTCCTTTAGAGTCATCATTCTTTATGTTTTCCATTTCATCGGAATTTAAGAAAATATTTCATGACTGTGTTATCCTTTGGTTAGAAGCCTTAAAAGTTTGATGACTAGACTTGATGTTAGATTCCATTTTCTTATTACGAACTCGTAAAAGTCAGCACTTTCAACTGTAGAAGTAGTTGACTAGCCATAAAGGAAAGGAGGAAGTTTCTTTTTTGTGGACGTGGAAACGCGCATTGCATTGAAAACTTTCAATATACTCAAAAATTCTTCATGTGATGTTGAGTGTATTATGACTCTTAAAGATTGAACAAGCTATCCTTCGAGTACAATCGCCACGTAGTTTTTTGGCAAAAACTTCATGATTTTTATATCCTGAAACTGCTGAATTGTAGCGTGTGAATCGATCCCATGACGAGAAGGTCATAAAACTCAGCGAAAAAGAATTGAATCTATTTCCGTATCCTGAATTTTATGGTCTTTTCAATGTGTAGGTAAGAAGGACCAGTGTTTGAGTTTATGCGCATTTTTCATATCCATGAACCGGAATTTATTCCGGAATCAAGTATTGCAACTTCATGGTGGGTTTTGCAATAAATTTTATCCATACACTTTTTTTTCTGTTATTCCGGAACTTCTTGACATGAGAAACAAATAGTTCCCGCAAATAACGTGAATTACGTGGTTTTGGATGACGGAAAAAGGTATCAATTAAAATTATTTGTTGTTTCATTTGGGTTAAAACTAACAAATTGTGGCTACATAAATTTCATAACTTTTTAAAGAGCTTCTAGGAATATATCTCATAAAAAAATGGAGGATTACTTTTACCTGATATCTCTCAAGTGCTTCCTTAGAATCACAACATACTCTGCAAAACATCAACGTTCATTGGAGCCGTAAGCCATTTAGAATTTGCATAAGTACAGCGATTCATTTTAATTTAGTCTAAGAAGTTATCCCTGAAAAAACACAATTGATTAAAATTCCTTTCTTATTTTAAACCAGATTATTACAATCAAATCCTTGTACGATGCTAGTTGGGCTATTAATCTGGTTGTATTTATGATGGAAAGGCTATTGGTAAGGGTGGTATCTGTGTTATATGTTCCTTGAAACTGTTCGCTTCTTGATTGTATCCATTTTAATTAATCGTATCATTCTGAAAGTAATTTAATCAACTAATTAACTAAGATACGAAGGGCGATACGTAATGACAAGGAATAATTAATGACATGATAAATCTACATAAATTGCGTTACACAGTCAATCGCAATGTGTAGGTATTTTGAATAGAAGCATTCATTCTTAATTAATGTTCAAGTGATAACAACATTCTTTATGTTATTTATGGGGATAATTGCAGCATCTGCATTTATGTATGGAAGAAAGGATTTAATATTGAATTTATTAATTTCACTTGAATAATAAAAAACTTCAGTTTTAAAATTGTATATACACTCATTAACTGAATTTACCATGATTTCATGTTTTATTATCCTATTACACCTCTTGAATGGGACTTGTTTTTAGTTGATCGTAGTTTATGGTTAAACATGAAGTTAATTGGCTTTAACAGCTCATCCGTCTCGTTCAAGTCGGGATTGTTTTCGAAAAATTCCTCACTGGGTTTCTGTATATTAAGTAGTTGGAACAATTTTTATTATACAATAAATCGAACTTGTGTCTTCACCTGAGGGCTCATCTGCCTCGAATTATTATGAGTGCTGCTCTGAGTGTTAGTGAGAAAATATGGTATCAATATCATCCAACTTACATATATGACGAACTGTGTGTATATCCTGGTTCTTTTAAGTTTTCTGTCCCTGCTTGATAATTAAAATTACTCATTGCATTCCACTGTCATATGAGATTATCAGCACTTCATAATTTCAAATGAAATCACGTGAAAATCTGTTTCAGAAGTTTATAGCACATATTGTATTGTGAGTCACTGGCGTCCAGAGTACCGTAAAATTCGTCAACTGGCTGAAAACTGAAACCCACAGGAAATATTATTTTACGGAATTTTACCAAAACATTATTTTGTTGATATATCATAATATGTATGTACATTGTACATTACACAGATAAATATTTCATCAAAAATTCAATTATCACTACGCGCGGTGGTGAAAGAGAAATGTTTTAATGTTATCGAAAAATTCTGACAAAAATGAAGGTATCAATTATTCAAAGAAACTAATCGATAGGTAGAAAATTCGTTCAGTTGTCATGACCTATTAATCTTTGAATTTAACCATCTGGTTGTGGTTCACGGGTCAATTGAAATTTAATCTAAGTTTTGAAATAAATTTCACTAGATATCTTTAACAGTAAAGCATTCTTTTTGTATTTTCTGTAGAACAACTTTAGTCCTAAAAATTCATAATCCTTCTGTAGGGAAATTATTGCATGCTCTGAAGAGTTCCATTCAACAAGCTCAGACAACTATAACGTTTCGTGGCGCTTAATGAACAAAGAGTGTACAACTTGATTGCAAAAACTTTTTGGTGGTCAGCTATGCCGGAAGTGTGAAATAGTTTCAAAGAGCAACTGTGGCTGCAAGTTCTTACTTCTACTAGTTGTTGGATAAAGCAGTCAGGAGAGAAAGGCGATGCTTGATTTTCAAGAGAGGTTGGACTCATAAATGGAAGGAAACACAAAGTTGCAGTTTCTGTAGAATTTTAATTAAATTTTGGTTTCCTCGCTGTCAAGGACGTAATTCAGTTTATTGTGCTGCATAAGTGTCGTCCACTAGAACTGAATAGATGTTGGAGGTTACAATTTAATGACAACGAAAACTCTCATCTATGTTCCGCGATAGAAGTGACAAGGACGTGGTTTTATGAGAAACTAAGGACAGACGATATTGGATTGTTTTTGTTAGTACATATATGGAAATCCAATAAGATCAACACGATATAAAACGTGTTGAACGTATCTTAGATGTTTTGATGTGTCAACTTTAATCCTCATTACGAAGGCAAGTTTCATTTGATTAAGTCATTCTGATTGATACTGTCTTATCAAGTCAAACTGGCATATAGATCTTCTTATATATTCATGGCCAAGCTGAATCTAATTTAAGGGTAGTTTTCACCTGTCAACAAAACAGAAATGAAGATGTCCATCACTCTCCATGTGGTTTATAACGAAGAAAATCACACTACCAGGTGCCAATCACTTATGACACTAACGAATGGACTAACACGGAATAACAATCATGATTGACATGAAATGGTAAGGATATGTGTTGGATTTTTATTTATCAAAGAACATTATATGCTTATGGCTTTTGAAAGCGATCCATAAAGCATTCCCTTTTAAAGAACATTTTTATGATTTTGATTGAGATATTGAAAACTTCCCTACTTTTCATAACGCTTTAACTGCTCCTTTTCCCTCTTTTCAAATCTGTCATAAAGATTTTCTGTAAGGAACAATAATTAGCTTTTCAAAGATTTTATTTTAATAACATTCACGTCATTTCCTCCCGGATAAGAACTACCAGCACAAAAGTTAAGAAGTTTTTCTTTGTATAAATGTTTATTGAAATTATTCAAAGTTTCTGTAACGATGAACATCTGCTGATTCAACAAAAACAACAAGATTTTCTTGCAGAGGAAAAGTTTTTAAAAAGTTAATGTGGAAAATTTACTTGAAAATATGTTTGAGAAACTTGTAAAAGAATGAAATGCTTGCACAGTTTTCAAAAATTTTTACCCACTGGAGATTTAAATAATACTCTGTTACTGAATGAATATTTCTTAACTATGTTCAGAATTTGAAAAGTGATTTATTCTAAAGGATACCAGTATCATGACTCCTAGAGCTCATTCTTCAACTTGACATAGTTGTCAAATGTGAAAGATTCTGACTTTCTACTCTAAAGATCCTTTTGGTCACAGCAGCAATTTCATGATGTAAGGTCATAAGCTAATATTTGAGTATGTAAAAGTTGTATTCCCTGGTCATTCAGACCATTGAATACGAAAGTTTTGTAAAGGAGAAAAAATTATATTAACTCCACAACGTTTCATGCCTAAGGGTTTCATGGTACTTTATGAGAATATATCCATTATATTTGACGTAAGATAAACGAAGAATCCTCAAATTCTTAAGCCCACTCACATGAAAAGGAACATTCAAACAAACTTTCAAAATCAAATCAACCGTAGAAATCATTCAAGTGTGTGAGAATATCAGAAAACTTTAGAGTGAACCCACTTAAACTACTGTAGAAATGAATCCATTTCGATAGTCCCATGAAGTATATTAAACGACCCAGAAAGTCTACTTTTGATATCAGGAAGGATACAGAAGAAATGATGATTGGAGGTTGTAAAAAAGGTTTACTTCTCGGTATAAACTTGACCCGACGATTGAGAAAATGCTGTGTAGACGTTAATTTGTCTTAAAGTTTTTCGTAACAATTGCAAAGAGGATAATGGTCAGACCAAAATATTTGAGATCTCTGTCAAAACATTATCTTTAAATTCTGCCTGTAGCTATATAGAATGCAGAATTCATGCACAATCGCATTTGTTCATTTTCTCTCATGAATTTTAATGTATTACTGCCAAAAGGCATCATATTTTCTATGTAAATATTTGATAAATCCATTAAAAATCAATTTTTTGTCGTTTTCATGGGAAACTGTTGCCCTGAAGGGAAATCTGACAATTTTCGTTTTTTTTCTTTTTGGGAAAAATAAATTTTATGCAAGTACTGCGTTTTTGGAATTTATGTGGTCTTGTTAAAATAAACTGAATTATAATTTAAAAAAAAATCATGAGATGAAAACGTGTAAGAATTAATTCACATTAAACTCTAAAGATATTGATTCAAAAAACATAAAATTTTTTATTTAAATCACTTTACTCCTTACCATAACCACAATAATGTAGAAAACACAAACATCATGTTTTAAATATACCACAAAAATGATATAATCAATGCCATCAATCAAAAACACATTATATTGATTAACATCCTTCATCATGATGTTTAGTATCATGAAGTTTATTTTAGCTCAGTACAGAACAACGTACGTTTCCACATCACATCCTAAAGGATCCACAAGGATACACATTTAATCAAGATACGACCTTGTACACTTAATGCTTTGTCACTTTTTTTTTTCATGTTTTAACAAATATTTAACATTGGCCTGATAATGAAACCTCTGTGGATGATATTTAGTCTTTGACATAAATCACTGTCCTTATGTCATTTTATAGTAATGGGATTCAAGAATATTAAAGATATACCAGGGTTGCAGCTCAATGCTGTATTAGATATTGCTTATCTCTATGTTCTAATTTGTATGAACATTATTCACTTCATATCAACTCATATCATCATATCAAAGCATCACATAAAAATGGTCCTACTACATGAGACAAATTTTGAAACATATCCTCAGATAAAGCCTCAGAATGAAATTTTCTTCAAAAGACATAAGGATGATACAAAATAACATATATCTATATCCTTAAAGTACCCATATGAATATCCTGTGAAATCCAATAACAAAAAATTCGTAATAATTCCATCAGGATCTACTCACTTCAGCAATTTTCTAAGGGTAAATTCAAATCACAAAAGCCTCATATCGTTTTGGAAGAAATTTTGGAACCTTTTTTTTCTCAAGGATATCAACTGCTCGCTTAAGGCGTTACTTATGTCATACGAAATTTGTTTAAAAGGACTTCAAAAAATTTTCTCAGTTTCAATATCATGGAAAATCTTTAGAAATACTTTAACAAATAGCTTTACGTCTAGGAAATAATACGAAATTCTTACGTACTATGGGCTTTAGGTTATTTCTCACAATTCCCCAATAGTTTTCCATCTTGAATAAGATTCTAGGTTCATTATTTAGATGTTCTTTATCTTGTAGCATCATTATTTCCAAATTCTTTATCAATCCTAAAATAAAAGTTTGTTCATTTGAAAAGATTCATTGCAGTCTGCTGGAAGATATGTACATACATACTATACAACATGTATCTGGTTGATGTGCATCAAGTTTCTACGTAAGAAAAATTTTCTGTTTTCCATCTGAGTGTATTCTAAAAAGCGTAAAATCGTTGTAGATCAAACACGATGTAATACTGGAAGTATAGTGTCGTTGACCTCCAACCACTTGCCTAAGGTGTTTGTACAAAACTTATACAGCCTCTAAGTGATTTCAAGCGACACAAGTAGTAATTTGTCTTGTGCTTCTGGTTCTACATAATGTGTCCCTCATTCTTTGTGCGCTTCACTTATTCTGTCGTCTTGTTACCATTGCAAGTATCGATTGCAGTAGATTCTTCTTTATAGCAGTGCAGTTCTTGATATGTAATTCAATATTTTTTACTTTCTCTTGAATTATTTTTTCATCATGTTTTTAATTTTTATTTAATACACTTGAGAAATATCAATTACCTTTCGCCATTTCTTTCCATTCCTTCCATATACTATATGAGAGTTTTTTCAATAATTAAGGAAACCTGTCGGATGTCTTTCATGTTTAACTGGATCTCATATATAGTTTATTCTTTCATAAATGGAAACTACTTGCCAGGTAACATACACTTGTCAATGTCAACCATGTCTTTGAGTTTGACCAGAGTTATCTAGAATGAATCTAAGATATAGATAACTTTGTACAACTTGTCCCCGATGCCATGTATCTGAAAAAATTGTATTCGTTATCTCCTTTGAACTTCATATTTAATAAAAATGTTTACCACGTCTATAGAGAACATATATCCAGCAATACAAAAGGATGTGTGTTTTACATAGAATCCGGTGCATGAGAAAGGTTTCTTTCTTTGCACATTTCTTGAATATAAGAAATACTTTCTGCAGTGTACTATATTCCTTGACCTCATGTGCTGAGCCTTGAAGCAGGATGTAGGTTTCCGGTTCTCAGTTATTTATTCTGATACTCTGAAAGTTTGAGTTCATTTCAAGTAAGACATAAAATGTTCTGGAATTTTTGAAGACGAAACTTTTTTAGATTGTGACATGTTCACGTCTACGACGATAATTAGCCCAAATTCTATTAAATTTTTGTTCATGAAAAGTTCAAGAAAACTTTATTTCATTCTCATTAGCATGATGAGATGAATTACCTGAGATGTAACGTTGTTTTAAGGAAAATTTTTGCTTGTGTTACAACCTACCCTAATGAATAACATATCCCGAAGCTAAGTATGTTGCATAGACAGAGTGATGAGTCTACATGACATTGTTCCTTCTCCTTACATAATGCAAGCAATTTCTATCAACATTCAAAACTCCGGACAAGTTTCTGAGAAGAACGATAACTACGTATCCTGGTAAGGACAAAAGGGAAAAGCTTTTGTGTTATAAAATGTGACTTTCCACAGAACTTGATTGTTAGAAAAATTTTTTTCTTTTACACGATGATGAAGTTGTCTTCAAGAGAAGAGAAAGCTCTGCCATTTTTCGTTGTCATGGAAAATGGCAATTCAACATTGGCGTATGACAAACTCTTTCATATTCATGAAGCTTATACTCAATTTAAATAGATGCATCAAGTCCTGAAAGGACAATGACAATTTTCATTGCAAAAGACATCATAGACGGAAAAACTTTCTTCATTCTAGGCACTTTGTGTGGGTCTATTATTTTAAGGATTTGCGAATTCACGTTACATTAATGGCCTGGGTTACTTTTCTAGTCCTGTTCTTAAATCTACAATTGTTGCTTCATGATTAAATTAAAACTTTACTGGTAACAAGACTAACAATTCTATTATGCTTTCACTTTGAACACGTTATATGTATTCATAACACATTTCAATAATAGTTTAGGTTCAAATCGGTCTTTGAGGGTTTTCTAACTTCAATATTTCCAGAAACTTTAAAATTTCATTACCAAAGAAATTTGATTACTCCCAATAAACAATTTGCCCTTAGGCTCCACTTTCTTGTACAAATATTTGCCGGAAATCGGTTTTATTTCGAGACATCCTGGTATGAAGGACTCTTTAAAATACATCGATTTCATTAGGGAGAATGTTCAGTGAATTAAACTTCCCAAAACAAAATTATTTTGAGTTTATGTTGAGTTTATGTAAGGCCGAATTCAATTTGCATCTAATCAAATTCTATTGGAGACACTATACCCCAAAGTAATGGAACTTAATGGGGACACGCATTTATTTTCTAGGGTAAATGAAAACTTATTTGGAATTTAATATTGAATTTAATGTTTGCATATTCGGTGGAATAGAGATTTGACCATTAACATTTCATTTGAATAAATTTTCGTTAAGGAAACAAAGTAGAAGAGATTCGGGATCTTAAACCATATAATGTTTACACGGTGGGTGTTGTATTCGTTATGTCTTAGGCTATTCAAAATCGAATCGGGAACAAAAGTTTCGAGATAAAGCACATCCAAATATTCGAAAAATGTTCCTTGATCCTTTTCATCTTTGTTATGAATATCTTCTATGCCCAGGTTGAATTTATCAGCCTTTGGAAGTCAACATGTGGAAAATCGTTGAAAAAATTTCTATAGAAAAGAAAGTCGAGCGTTAGTAACAACAAGGTAGTATGTACAAACGGATTCGAATTTCATGTTCCAAAAAGACTTCCAGTGTAAATGGGTTAAAAGGACTGAACGATTCCAAAAGAGTAAATTGATAATCTCTGTCTATTTTGGTGAGTTAGCGCGAACTCTAGTCGTGTTAAAAAGCCTGGAAAATGTATCCCAATTTTTATTTGTAAATCAATTTCTTGCAAACTCAAAGGATAATCCAATAACTTGGAACACAGAATACAATTCCAATTGCTGATATTAGTTACTTCAAGGCACGTTTGTATTTTCGTGATGGGATTAAGGTTGTTAAATAGTTTGAAATAACTTTAATAAATCCGAATGATATCAAAGATTAAAAAGTTATGATCCATTTTTCGATAAACACTTGTTTGGGAAATCTCAATTTGTCGCAGCATTAGGTAATATTTGTTTTTCACATTTACGTGACATCCATATCTGATAAAGTAGCTGTGAAAGAAAACTTTATTGAAGGTTTAATATCATAAACCAAAATGATGAGTCAGACTCAAAGGATATAAAGACTGACTAGAAGTCATTGTGATATTAATGATAATACATACACTATGTTCTAAGAGCGTTCAAATCTATTTTCTTCATTTCAATAGAAAGTAAAATGATCCTCCATAGAAATAGAAGTTCAATCATTTAATAAATTAACTTCAGTAACTCATGAAACCAGCAATGATTGATTTATTCGCTTGTTTAGTTGTTCTACCAGAGACATTCACACCTTCTGTCAGTAACAACACAAGCTTTCGTAATTATTCCAGCTAAATTGAGTATGAAATAATCTAACACCGATTTTCAAATCATACCTTTGCTGATTTTAGATTAATTACACACCGTGAAAATGGTATTGTTATATGACGATAAGCAACTAAACAATAGAATCTAGAATTCTAGTTAAAATCAATTCAATCTATGTTTGCTTCTATAGAACTAGCCAGAAGCCACAATACATCATTGAAACCAACAAATTTTGATTTATAATATAACAGATTCATTTAAATGCCAAAGACAGGGAATTCATTAGAAAATATTTTACTCCAGAAGCATGACGAAACATACCATAGACTAGGTCAATGTGTAACACACCTACATAAGTAGATTTGCACAGGTAAGTATCGTCTGAAATCCTTTAGGATGCATTTCGGGGTAGTGAACAATTTAAGTATTATTGCTTGGATCTTTGGATAAGAGATATTAAGCTACGTGCTTTACGAACACTTCTACAGGATATGCTAGCTTGTCATAAGAATCTTTTTGAGTAAAATACCAACAGACGTGCTGTGCTTATAACGATAACACAATTTTGAAAAAGATAAGAACATCGAAATGGAACATTTACAGAACTTGAGATTGTTAGTGCATGATAAGAGCAATTGCAGCTCATGCAATTTTATTTTAAGGTAATAAAAGTGCATGTTACGTGAAGAGATAAAAGTAGTATAGACATTAGTATTATTGCAGTAATCCAAAATACTTTATCATATTATATTTCTTAAATGAAATTTATAACCTTGTGTGTTTGTGAGGATAAAATAATTCCGGGATACGTGGATAGGAAAATTCCTTTATAAGTTAAAAGTATCATTCATATACACATTAGTTAACTTGAAGGCATCACATCAACATTAATTGAGAGTAATTTCTTCATTATCTCACACTTCAAGTAGAATTCATAAATCAATGACAGAAGAAGAAGTCTTCACCTTCTCCACAGATGAGTTGGATCTACAATTCAACTAAGAGGATTGAATGTGATAAATGCATACTAAACTGCAAATGAAAGGAAAAACGTATTTTCTTAGCAAATGGAATGAGGAGAACCATTTTATAATTCATTTCACACCTTGACTTTAACCTCACCTTCTTGAGGGCATACCACACCTGGTGATAAATAGCTCGTGCGATGTTCTGATGATCATTAATATTTTCTCACCTATCTGTGGCTGCCTGTGACAGAGTTAAGTTGAATTCACTTGAAAGTGTAAAGTTTCTGTATCTTGTTAGGTATCGACATTCAATGAGTTTCGCCTGTAACAACAGGATTACCTTCAACTCAAGTCGTTGTACTACGAATTGACTGATGTGCATAGCAAGGGATGAAAATTTATCAACGACCGTTCAGTGTCAGGACTGCTATAGTTGATAAATTTGTCTTTTTTACACAGACACATTGAATTGATGCAAGAGCAATGCATCCCCCTTTCGTTTCAAAAAGATATACAAGATAGTTAGCTGTAACTAACGATGTGTCTTTGAAGCTAAATTCTTTTCCAACGTTATAACCTAAAAACGTATAATCAAAAGAAGATATTACGATTTACTATGGTATATATTACAATTTTTCACCTACCATAAACGAAGCGTTCTCATTTTATATACATCCTTAAAAATTTGTTTATTTTATCTTCTTGGATCTACGTTGAGTTAAGACGTTATACAACTCAAAGATAAATATTTGCTTATATGACTATTCCATTCAAAGCAAGTATCTCAAACACCCAGACTGTCATTTGAACTAATGAGAAACCATTAAGAAAATTACAGTTCATGGGAACATCTAATTTCTTCCTACTTAATGAAATGGAGTCAAGTTTAAGGATAAATTTTTCGTGATGTCATACCCCTACATTGATGAAACTCCAAAACTCTAAAAATTCCAAAGTATTTGAATTCCCTTAACTCCACTTTTCACATCTTCTTACTAAGATGTGGTAAATTGCCCTCTTGTGGTATCATTACCGCTTCTAACCTCATTCCTGTATAAGGATAACGAAGATAAGGACTTCAACCCTCAATGATTCTCATTTTCCTCGTAATATGTATGAGACAACGTAACGATTACACTTAACTTTGTAACCTCTGAACGCTATTTACATACAAATCAGGGGTTTTTGTTTTGGTGTTCGCATCATTTATTAAAGTGTCTGCAAGAATTTCGAAGAAAATTTGAATTTCTTTCAATTTGAAATCTTCAATTTTTTGTGATGGTCAAATCATGTATATGTATATCCGTGTAGTGGTAATGATAGTTGACTCAATTGTCTAGACGATGGTCAAATAAAACGTTCATTTCTACCATATATGAATCCCATGAATATGGAAATTGTACACTGAAATTTGGAGGAAGTTTGTGGAAACCAATAAAATCTGATAATTGAAATGATAACTTGCAAAGGATATTTATACACTACACAATCTAAAAGCATCTGGATAACAAAATTTTTAGTTCAACATGAAATGAAAACTTTCAACAATTGTTGAAGTGAAACTTTTTAGAAATACAAATAAAAAATTAAATTCATTCAAAAAGTAAATTTATGAATACGTTCGCAAATAAATTGATTGAATTCTTGAGAAACAACAAAAATAAAGTTAAAATCCACTCGACAAGGAAGTGCTTGTTTGGGAAAAGTTTCTTTGGATATTTTCACAAGAAACTCAACGAAGGTATGTTCACATTATTTGCAAGAAAGTTACAAAAAACTTTTATTTGCACTCACAAATAATACGAAGACATTATTTATGCAAAAACTGTTAGGTAGCTAAACTGACAATCAAGGAATTTTCCAGTTTATCTTTATAAATTCATGAAGCGTATTTCTTTTAATATGTCTCAAAACATTTGACGTTGAAACCTTTTCTATAAATTGAAGCCTTTTTCTTCTATGAAAACATCTCTAATTCATCGATATGTTCTAGATCTAGACAATCTACCATTGAAGAAGTTTCATTATCAATCACAGACATTTTATATGTACGAACTGCCAACCCTCGTCAGTGTATTTTACAAAACAAAAATTTACCCTAATTTATTTTCGGTTTCTTTAATACACTTAACTGAGCATTAAATAAATTATCCTTCCATATTTCATGATGAATAACCTATTTAACATTCAAATTAATGATATCCTTTTCATATATTTTTTGATTCAATTCAATTTGTGTCAACATTTTTAAATTAAAGTAAATATTTCCTTTTAATTATATCGTAAATTTTAATTAACCGGTCGAATTGTGCCATTTTATTCGTATTTATTTTTTAATTTTTATCATATAATTATGATTTTGGAATTTAATCATTAATCATAAAACACACTGCCGTCAATGTAATAACGAGAATTATTAAAAATCATGATTCTACAGAAATTGTGTGACTGTTAAAATCTGGAAATTACGAGAGGTAAATGATGCATCCTGAGGGCAAGCCTTGAGTAGAAGATACTTTCTTAGATGATGATGATCTAATTAAATGGAATACTTTCCGGCTTTTATCGTTTTGAGCAAATTGCCAACTACAATAAGTCTGTCAAAAGAAGAATTGAATATTAAAAATCTGAATGTCTGTGTTAAAGAGACGATTCCTTTGAAATGTCTCGGATCATTTTGATATCTTTTCAAAATTGGATATCCTCATTACCATCTCGAATTGCAAAGGAACATCTCGTTAAGTCAAACATTGACCGTGATATGAAACGACCGAAATGATACCATCCTTCCTTTTGAAGTCATTTTTAAAACTCACTTTATAACACTCACACTTCTGATAGCTTCATGAGGTTTGCATGGACGGTTCTTGAAACATCCTTGTAATCTGTTCTAAACGTTCTTGTCATTATTAAAAGTGTAATTATTCTCGATAGCTGTAATTAAAACTCTCTCTCACTGTGCAGAAGGTTCCGGAGAAGCGTTTTCTTAGTTATTTTAATGTCTTACTGCTTCCTTACCATTTTTGATTTGGTACTTGTGGTGCAATTAATTTGAATTTTCATTCAACATAATCATTACAATAACCCTTTAGCTATCATAAAATTTCATTTTAGTCCTGAAAATTATGTGAATTTCGTTTTAACTTCAACTTTCGTATAATCGATAATCGTCATTGTAAATAATACCTGACACTTGGACAACTAGGATTTTAAGCCTTACAGGGTTTTTGATCTTAACGTCACCATGTTAAGCTTAATCACAAAAGGTTTGTTAAACTAATTTTTGGCCCAGAAGAAACTCATTAAACTTTTCGTTACTTTTTCATATTTAAGTTGTTTATTAAAGAAAATTTTCACAAACGTTAAAAGACGAAGACAGCCAAAGGGTATTATAAGGTGAATTCATCTTAATGAATATTTTATGTTTACACTTTATCTAACACGGTAAATTATCTTTCCTAATTACTATCCAAACTTTTCTGGAAATGTTCCCATCAATAACATTCAAACGCCCCATAAAACGTTAAAAGGTTTAAGGAAGGTTTTCCAAGGAAGGCATTTGGTTAATTTAATTACAAGCAACGAGTAGAAGAATTTGAATTTTTTGTTGGTAAAATTAGAATTTTAATTATAAATTCTTTCTTAACCGGAATTCAATCTTATCAAGCGACACGATTTTTCTAGGAAAATTATCAATTCCAGGAAATTATCGTAATTATGTGATAAGTGTTATACAAACGTACATACCTGTGAAACGTTTGGCACATCATGAACAAATATGCATGGTGAAATATCCTTTTTATAAGTTTGATGGTTAGCTTATAGTTGACCTGATGTAGGCAAACGAACTGCGGTTTGATACCTTTTCGTGGCTTAATATATTCCATTTACACTGAAAGTAAAAAGGATTTGAATATTTCAAAAAAGGGATTTATTTATTATCAAACAAAAAATTACTAAAAGTTGAAAATCATTCATCATGCTTTTTGATTAAAGCGAAATTTCCCAAAACCTAAAAAAAAAAGCTCAGTCATGAATGCTTTGGAAAGGATTCAAATTTCATACAGCACCTATTGAATTTCGTTGATGGTTTTACTGGCTTTTTTGTGAAATTTGTTTCATGAAATATGGAAAAATTAAAATATCACTCCGTGCCTAAACTAGTACATACAATGGTTTGAACAATCCTACCTGATACTCAAATGAGTTTTGGGGATTTACCAATAAATGAAATTGTTATGTCAAGGTGAACTTGTCATTGGGATAAATGCCTTCAAGGAAACTATAACCAAAGCACATTACATGTCATCCAGAAATGTCCCTAAAGCTAACACACAAGCCAATTATTTGCTACTAATGACAGCATGTCATTTAAATCCACTATAGAATACAAGTTACAAAGCTACGTAGGTGTCTTGTCTTGTCTTATCTTTGAAATGACTCAAAGTGAAATGTGTCTCAGGTGTAGTAGAAGTTAATATAAGCCATCTAAAATTTGAAGTAATAAATCAAGCTCAATGTTTTAATACGTTTAGTAATTATTCTGTGGGATAAAAACGATTTATCAGCTTTTAAAATTGTAATTGAAATTTCAAGCCCTCAAACACACATTAATGTGTTATCGTAATATGATTAATATAACACCAAGAAAATTTAATTTATTTTGAAAATTATTATATGCCTTCAAGCTTAAGCATAATGAGAGAAATGGACAACGCACAATCAAATTTGCTTATAGCTAGGAACCGATTTGTCAAGTGGTAAAGCGTAAAACAAATTAATATTACTTACGATAATTCTTAGGGATTCTCATACAATATAATATCTACATCAGATTTCTTTTCATGAATTACAAGTCTTCATGTTATGTGAATAAGTTGAACAACAATAATAGAAACATTCAATATAATTAAGGCTTATCTCTAGCTAACTTCCATTTAAAGCTTTAATGTATCCATATTTTAGCCTAATTACCTAACTTGTATCACGTGAAATACTTTTAATATTCACTCGTTACGATGAAAACACTTTCAAACTTTTCCAAACTTCTTGTGGTATAGACTCAAAGTTTATTTTGACTTGGCGTGCATAATACCCTATAACGCTTCAACTAAATTAAATAACTTTTCTTCTCTTCGCTCCAACACTTCGTAATTGAAAACATTTAAAACAATTGCGACAAACATAACATCAGGTTATATATTTTTCCTATTGCATTTATTCGAAAGGTGTCGCATTTCTATAAAGTAACTATTCAAATGTTTCTGTAATTAAATGTTGGTTACTATTTTAGTATAAAAATAAAATTGTACAAATTGCAGTTACCCTCAGTTTCAAAGTGTGAGGCATCTCTCCTAGATACTTGGTCAAACCTAAAAACCCATAAAAACCTATTTTGTTAGAGTTGTGTAAAAAAAACTTTAACAATTTTTCGCTTTTATTTAAAATAACAACCACGTTTGGGAAGGACTTTTGTTTTAACACAAAAAAATTGGTTCCTCCTTTCTCCATTGACATGTCCTTTTTTACTGGGCATTTTTAAAAACTCCAACTACCATTTTGATTTCGTGAGTTTCTGTGACACAAATTATTTTCATTTTTTCATGTGACTTTGGACGTTGTTAACTGGTTACTGTTTTTTATTATAAAATCTACAAAAACCAATTCATTGATGCGGATTTTAGCATTCTCTAAAAAACCAACTTGCCCACATACAAATTTTATGTTATACAAATTCTAACTTTAACAAAAAATAATTTGTTTTTTCGCCTCTGGAAGGAAGCAGGAGCGTTTTCAAACCAAATACTTTTTGTAATTTAAAATCAATTTCATGTTTCTCTGTGTTTTTTAAAACACAACTTTTTTCTGGTAAAACACACGAATTTGCTAAACGAATAAAAAAGTTTTTTGAAAATTTTTATTAAAAGTTAATAACGGTGTACTCTTAAAATGGGAATTTTTTTCAATATTTCGTCCACGTGCATGAATCAAAGAGCACAGAGGTCACTTAAAAGTTCAATTTACGTTTGCCGAAAGCAAATTAGGTTGGAAGAGTTTTTGAATTCTAAGAATGTTGAAAATATGTTGTATGATTAAAGTATGAAGTAGGTTATTTCTGGTTTCAATTCCTTAACACGTTCTAACTATTTGCTTCAAGAAAATTTACAGGTTTCTTCTCAAAAAATGAAAGGTAAAAATGATTCTAGGATTAACCTTCTAGGTGTCAAATTTATAGGGTAATTTAACCACAACGTGATGTGGTTTAATGGACGTTATTACTTTCCTATGTTGCTTGTTGGCTTGTTGAGCTCCCGACGCCGTTTGAAGGTAAGAAAAATTACAAGCTAACTATCACCACTTTTGATAATGCTATCATCAATTCAAAAGTGGGAAGAAATGTATACATAACGCCATGATATAAAGAGCGTGTCAATCACATCCTCTGGAAATCGGCGTCTTTGTCACGTTTTCGAGGGAAAAATTACTTCCCTTAAATTGCAGCTAATTTAGTTGAAAATTTTTCCTTTGACAGACTATTCTCTTACAGAATGTTTCTTCTATAACAAGATTTGTGTAAGTGTAGCTAGCTTTAATAAAAGTACTCCAACACTTAGAGTAGTGCCAGTGGATTTAAGCAATATCTGCTGGCTGTACTCATTTCGGTGGACATTTTGAGCTGTAGAAATATCCTGGCATGTACACGAAATAAATTATTCCTTCGCCTATTATGCTTCGTGGAATTCTATGCAAAACGAAGGTTCACTGGTCTGTAAATTCATATTTGCACAGAACAATGTAGATTCACTGAATGCTTTTGTGTCGTTTGTTTAAGAATATTCGAGTTGTTAGAAATACTACGTAAACTTTCCCTTAAACTATTAAATGTATGCGCCAACTCTCAATTAGAATATTTGTGAAATATGTCCTGATTTTTCCAAGGCACTATTTCGCGTGAAATGTTTGAAACACTATTATTCTCAAAAGATCAAAGTTGAATTGACTTGGACAAAAAAATGAAATGGTCCCTAGAGAACCCTTTCTAGAAAAAAAAGCGACATGAAAAACTTTGTCTTTCTCCAAGGATACGTTCTGCGCTTCAGAGTGAATTTAACTTGTTTTCTGATTTTCAAAAAGGTTTCCAGCTCTAGAAAAATTCATTTTGTTAGAAAGTTTTGAAACAATGCTTTTGTTGAATTAAGAAAAGTTTTAAATAACATTTTCGGATGTTGTATGATAAGGTCTATTTCACTTCAAAGTTTTAGACATGTTCCCTAGAAACAAGAATGTTTCTTTCCGATGGTTTAACCTCAAAAATCAAATAAAAAATAAAATTATGTTGATATTAGCAACTTGGTGGCATAAGGAAGATTTCTATAATAATTATTAGGAGCAACAACATGGTTGCAGCTATCTACTATCAGCTACAGTTACTGTATCATGACTAGAACCAACATAACTCATTCACGTAACTCGGTGCAGTTAAACTATCATCTCAAATTTATGTCTATCATAGAATCATGTGAATACCTGATTATAGTAGAGAGCATCTTGCTGCAGGTAAGATCTGGAATTCTTTTTGCGACACACGGCAGTCGCTTTAACTCCTAGCGTGATCCTGTAAAAATGAATTTTGTATATCATTCCTGTATGAAATTCGTGAATATGTTTTGTACATTACGTGCTTCTAGTTTTGTAAGTTTGAGTATTTCTTATTATGGAAAAGTTGCATGCAACAATGGCACAACTTGTTATCTAAAATGTAATAAAGTTTTGTACATCATCGGATTATGCGAAATCCTACAAACTTGAATTATACGAGTAGGGTTGAATCAAAATTTTTGCTTCATTAAATCGCAGCGAAATGAAATTATTTGGTAACCCAATACTACAAACTTCTTTCGTCGGAAATGAAAAATATTTCAAGACTTTTCTTGTTTTGTCTTTGATAAATTAAGACGATTGACCTTTTTCCATTTGCCTTTTCAAAATCGCAATCAATCGTTTGTTTATTGATACAATTTATCACAACCCTCACGTTCGAAAGGGATTAATAATTTCTGCAGAATTAGTTTGGAAGGTTTTTTCGACGAATTTTATCCTTATAGATTTTAAGTACATTTTGAAAAAATATTAGTGACAAAAAACATGAATTGATTTACAATTTTTCCACACAGTTAAGTTTGACAATCCTTTCGTCCTTTCTAAATTCTTGTCTTTAAAAAATAAGTTATGAGCCACACGTAACTGCAATTTTTCCGAATTTATAAATTATTTGGTGATTCACTAAACTTAACAACAAAGTTACCATGCAGAAAAGGTTCGTAAGAATCAAAGAAGACGATGATAGTCCTTAATAGAAAAATTTTGCAATGATCTGCGAATTTGTCTAGTAATTACACCAACGGGGATATACATACTATAATTTCTATGCAAATCCTGCCCTCAGAAGCTGAAGTATCTAACAAAGATCTATCAGATAACAGTGAAAATATGCTTTAAAGCACTTAACAATGAGATTTTCCTTGTCAGTATTACTGTTAGTGTCAATTACATAATTTGATATTCTCATTCTAGAAAGTCGAAAATATAAACATAAAGGATTTAGTACATAAAGGCTAAATTTTATTTCATCCAGTTTTCATTCGAACGAAGTATCTTCTCATTGAAATCATTCGAACGAGAATTTAAATTGGTATCAATCTTTGAAAAATGATTGCATTCCTTAACTTCCTAAATAAATAAATCATAAAAAAAACTAATTTCGTCCAAGGATTCTCAAGTGTCTGAATTGTATTACAATTTCGAGAAGTGGAGAAGATTTTGAGTTATCTTCAAAGATGTGAATAAACTTGAGTAAATCAACAAAATCTGAAATCAAATTTCAATCGATTTTATTTTTCTCGTTATTTTATAGGAAATTGGTTTCATGTTCTATGTTTCCTGAGGAATTCACATTCAGTGCTATTTCTGGGTTGGTCTACTTGCGTCAAACAAAATCCTAATACCTTAACTACTCTTTGAGGTTTCTTCAAATTTGAAGATTTTCCTTAATAATATATCAAGCTAGTTTTTTAAAAAAGATTTGAATTTGGTTCTTTAAACTCCAAATATTCAATTTATCTTCTACATTTTATCGATTTACGTATATATAGGAAGACGTACAACTCTCACCCGGACTTAAAACCGAAAAACTGAAATCAATCATTCCTTAAAGACGGTTATAGCTTTCTCGATTACCCGCAAACATACACTTCAACATCATGATATACGATTGGTTTTTAAATCAGAATTTATATAACCTAAAATTTACATTATACTTGAGTATTACACGTAAAACTTATCCTGAGTGTTTATCTTTCTGAAAATTTCAAATCTTCAATAAATAACATTGGGGATATCTTTTTCGTGTTACTTTTTAGAAAGTAAGTTTCCATATATTATTCCATAAGCCTTTTGGAGGAGAATATGTTCTACATACTTAGACATGCATGAGGCTAAGAACTTCATCTTCAAGAACTCTCAAGTCTATGTTAGCGTCATGTGGCTATATTGGCCATTTCACAAAATTTATATTTCATTCCATTTAGAGGAAAGATTTTCTCGAGAGCATTCGAAAGTTTGCTATTTTGGAAAAACAAGGAAAATCCAATTCGAATGGATTTACATTTGAGAGTTTTGTAGATTGTTGAAGCAAATCGCTTAAATTTTTGTGATAAATTTTCCAAAATATATGAAATGAATTAATGAAATATCGAGGTTACCTCGAAACGACGCCATTGTTGAGTTTCACAAGATCTTGTTCTGGTTCCGAACAAACAACGAACATTCTTAGTACCTTATTAATGATTTCTACCTAAAAGTGAAATATTTTAATTAATTTTATACCTTGATAAATTTTTCAGCGTATTTACAACATACGAAGCCTGTGAAAATGAATTTATCAACTCGAATCAATTCTGCAACCATTCGCCATGTTGGTTCACATTCGTCTACTTTCGTGTCAATTTCCAGCGAATTTCGTCTCTGTAGCTTTTATTCGTCTTCATATTTTTGGCGGAATCTTGCCTTCCATCCAACATAACCTTAAAGGCAACTTATTATACCTGGAATTAGTTAAATGCAAATAATTACCTTATCATCAATTCAAAATTTATGTGATTAGCAACTCTACGTCCGTCAATTCAATCACATCTAAGCCAGGTCTGAAAATATCAGTACAGTCCACATACCTCTCTCACTTTCCTGTAGATCTTTATGAAACAGTTCGTTGACCATACACCAGCCAAGTTTGTTCCAGGTATGAAAGCTCTGGAAACTCCATACTAATCCAAATACCCTCGTAATGTTGTAAGGGTTCAAAGCGGAAAATCCCACACAAAGTCGGAAAACCAAGTAAAATCGTTCGTCGATTATAATAAGAGCTTTTCTTGGAATGTGTTCTTGATATAAAAGCTTCTTATGGAACTTTACTGATAAACGCGCCGTCTGGTGTTGCCGGGATCGAAACAGTACTAGATTTTTAGTTCGCGTTCAGTTCTCGAATGCTCTGCTTGGTGTGGGTTTGGTGAGAAATTAAATAAATTATTTAACCAATTTCAATTAATTAGATCGATTTGAACTATTTAGGCCCATCAAAAGATGAGGACCAGTTTCCGTCACGAAAATATTTAAATTTTCCAATTTGAGTCTGCACCAATGAATGTCACAAAATCAACTGCAAATTGGTAAACAGAAACTAGTTAATTATATTAATTTAATTTATAAGAAAACTTCAATTTAAGGTTTTCCTTGGAACTTACTCGAACCAACTTTCAAGTTGAATTGAGTTTACGACAGAACCACCCTGTATGACCTTAAAATGGAATCAAGTATTTTTGCCATATAATTCAAGTTTAAATGATATCGACATTGAGATGCCTGTTGCTCAGCTTCCTGCTGATAGGATCTGAGAAAATGTGTTTACCTACACCATCCCCCGAACAGTATATTGTTCAGATAACTGTAGTAATATATTTTAAGATGGTGCTCCTACGACGTATATCAAACGAAAAGTTAAAATGGCTACGTGCACAACGTGTTTTGAGGGTAAGTGATAAAAAGGAGCAAATTTCCGTTTGTAAAATTTATTTCCCGTTGTGCAATATTCACAAACACATAACAAATGCGCTTACTTATATATTTCTGAGGTCCAGAAGAATATAAGGAATTCATTCCAAAAGGTTACCTATGTACATTCCCGAAGATTTAACTACATGCACTGATTAAATCAACAGTTTCTGCTTCCTGTAGCATGGGAAAAACAAAGACTGTTGCTTTCAGATACAAGCAGAATCCCCATGTGTTTCGGATACGTGTGTACCTACAGTCTAGGTTAAAATATGTACAATTCGCAGTATATGCTTAAGGAACTTTTAGTACATACAACGTTAGCATATCATTTACGCAAGACGTGTCAGCACACTTTTAACCTCGTGGTCTTAACTCACCTGTTGATTATGTTAAGAATTAATTTTACACTTAAGCATATAAACCAAAATGGCAAACCCTCAAGGTATTATGAAATTTTAAAATGAAATGATTGAGTTTTAATTTTTAATTAAAATTTTAAGAAAAACATTTTTATTAAACGACAAATCTGATATCAGATGACAGGAAAAGTAACCACCAACAAGTGTATATTGACGTGAATTTTCGTATGTACACGTTCTGTTTGATAAGAAAGGAATAAAATTGTGTCCTCAGTTATTGATCGAACCTCCCCATTTTGGAGACATGCGCAACACATTCAATAAACAAATTCCCTTTTTGGTGGCCATTCTTGTTCTGTAAAAATCTGTGAAAGACATCCTTGCGTTTGAATCAGTTGCAGTTAGTAGTTCATTCACAAAAGTTTAATTTTTTCTTAAATACAGTTGATGGATAATTTAGTTTTTAGTTTAATTTCAATTGAATAAGAAAATTCTTACATATATTTTTAAATAGAATTTCGTAAAAAATTGTGTTTTATAAGATAATATATAATAGTAAGAAAATATACAAGCTTTCGCTTGGTAAATTAAAACAGAAAAAAGTGAAAATTACTTAAGATTAATTTTTTCGCTGCTTCCCAGGAATATTAAAAACGTAAAAAACCTTTTCTTAAGTGAATCATATATAAAATTACATTAAAATGCTATATATAAAATTAATAATCAATTTTTCAAATTTTAATTAAATTCATCCCTTTTTTGATTGATACATATTTTCCCTTAATCCGTAAATGTGTATGTGCACTTTGTAATATTACCTTGTATTCAAACGCAAGTTTTTCAATCTTTTATTATTAATAATAATATGTAATATGTATTTCATAATTTATATTAAAATCATG
The DNA here is from genome assembly GCA_963971475.1 of Chrysops caecutiens. NCBI lineage: Eukaryota > Metazoa > Arthropoda > Insecta > Diptera > Tabanidae > Chrysops > Chrysops caecutiens. The sequence goes on along the minus strand of OZ020567.1, from coordinate 28,773,275 downwards.
TATTAGGGAATATTTTTGAATTATGTAATTTCGCTTAGTATTATTTCAGTTCCTTTTGAAAATTTTACTTTCATTAAGCTTGATTCCTTTAAACAAATACAATCAAACTATAATACAACTGACTCTTACATGTATATCATGAAAATTTTGAGTGTTTTTAAACGTGATTTAAAATTTCATTTAAACACCTAATATACCCTTTGTATATTTAATACCCAGCATTCGTTTGAAGTAAAAATTTTGTTAAAATTTTTTTTGTAGTTTAAAGACGTCCAATAGTTCCATTGTTTTATATAATTTAACACAACCACATCCAACACAACTACTGCAGTAAAATGCTTAATACAATCCCGAATAGCAACAAAAATTACTCCATACCAACTTGGAGCATTGTAGACTGATCCCCGCCCACAGAGTCCCATCCAGTACAATACAGCGTACCCCAATTTTCATCAACCATTGCAACAGGTATGTTGAAAAAATTTCATCGAAATCATTTCATCGTATTACAGGGATTTTTGCAATTATATTATATAACTATATTATAATTTAGGAACAATAAAATAGAATTTAAAATTCTCATTTTCTACATTAAATAAAACGTCACACAAATCCTTCATAAGGTGGTGTTTCCATTCATGAGGTGAAGGTTATTTTGTAGACGTACAAACAGGATATAACCAATTATATGCTGAAAGTTTATTTTTAAACCATATCGTTTGGAGCTAGTGACGGAGGGATAAACATATCAACCAGTAGAGTGCGTTATACTTTGTTTGTGTAAAATTTTGTATCATATCGCGTAGTCATGTGTGTTTTCCATTTCATTATGTGTATTAATTTTTGAAAATTTTCTCCTTACCATACCCTCAAAGGACACTTTAAATAGTTTGTTTGAATCGATTCATTATTATAACTACAACATAAACCATGAGTGGGGTAAGGCTTCAGGCTTAGTATATTACAATTATCTTAAATTCATAATTTTTGCTCGACCTTATAAAATAAATTCCAAGATAAGTGTATTAAACGGATTATGAGATACCCAAACTTTGAACTTTTGCATGTTTTATTTGTAAATGAAATGAATTTTAACCATTTCTGTGTGTTACTCCCTAAAATATAATAATTAATTTTATTAATTTAATTAAAAATGTGTATTTTATTTTGAATATTTATCAATATTGTCTTCTTCCAGACGACCAAATGCCGGAGGTTTTGGCGTTATCAGGGATGGCTGATGCCGAACCCGATCTCTCCACCTTCGAAAATAAGTCTGGATTAGCTGAGGATATGAAATTTCTGGCTTCTATGCCGGAATTATGTGATGTCACATTCTTAGTTGGTGATACAAGGGAACCTGTATGTGCTGTGAAGGTTAGTTAAGATATAAAATTTTACTTGTAAAATATTATTTTTAAAATTTACATTTTAGGCGGTGTTGGCAGCTCGATCTAGAGTATTTCAAAAAATGCTCTACCAAGCTCCATCACCTCAACGGAAACGTGATCCACCGCCACGTGAAAATAAACTACGTCTGTTTTTGAAAAGATCCTCTGAACCGCTGCTGAATTTACAAAATGCAGCTCAGCAGGTAACTGAAAAATAAAATTTAACGTAACGTAATCAGTATAGCAATAATCCTGAATAAAGTAAAAACATTAAAAAGTATATATCGTCGTCCCATCGTTTTATAAAATGTTTATCGAAACGTCCTCGTTTTGTTGGTTATTGTACCTATAAAAAGTTAAGTATTTAAAATTTTGTTTTAGATTTGAGAATACCAAGAGCAATAGTTTACAAACGATCCAAATTCCAAATCAAATTTGTTATTACATACAACAATTGTTGCATACCCTTCCAAAGCAGATTTATAAGATGATACCATTATCCATCAATGGGTGTTGTCTCCTAAATCCTTATTCAGTTGTCGCCAGAATAAAACCTTTAAAAGTATTTTATAGTTTTGTAAATGTTTAGTATTTGTAAATTCATATTAACTTTAGTAGATAATAAAACATATTAATTAGATATTGAGACATTTATCGAAATGTGTTCTTGTTAAGGAGTGGATAACCTCCCATTTTCAAAGAGTTCATTTAACACATTAGTAGTTGATTTATTGGAGAGCAACACAATCCTTAAATTATCGACGGTTCGAATTAAAATAATCAAAATAAATAAATTGATAATAATGTTTAATATTGTACCCTATGTAAATATAACAGATATAAATATAAAACAAAATCTCTATCCTCTTTTCCCCATATTTGATACATATAACGATTATAGCGGAGTGGGTTCAGCCAACAATTGGCACCAATTCCAGAGGTAAATTTTGATTGGATTAAAAGTGAAAAATGAAATTTATCACGTTAGATAAAATTTGAATTTATTCAAAATGAAAATAAGAAAATCTTAAAATTTTCACTTAAATTTTAAAAAGTTACAAATGTCTGTTTTATTTAATCGAAATTTTGCTTGGTATGGCGTAGTTTCTGTGCGTTTCAAAAAAGTGCTGTGTATCATGTTTCATTGGTTATGTTAAATTTTCCATAAAAAGGATTAAACTTAACATGTGATTCTCATACTGTTTTGGAACGTACTATCTAAATCTCGCAGGAAGCGTCAAGATAATATTCTTTTCAATCATATTATGTACATATGCGTTAAATGTGTCTTCCTGAATTGTGGTAAAATTTGATGGCGTTATCATGCTGTCCATGCAAGTTTAAGGCAAATGATAACGTCGCCAAAGTTTTAAAGGATATAAACAAACAGAACTAACTATATACATAAATGAATCTACGGTTAACTGACATTTTCAATAAGTGACTATGTGTTGCATGTAATAAGTTCTATCTAGCTATGTAAAATATAAAATAATCAATAAATAAATAAAATGTCTTCGTTACTCCATAAGGGAAAATGGGTAAAACAAGAAAGTGTTCGCATTGCGTTTTATTTGCATGTGATGTTGTATTCACCAGGTCTTTTATCTTCTTAAAAAGTTCAGTGCACCATATTAATTTTGTCAATAGTATGTTATAAACTTTACAAGAATAAATTCAAGTTTGTTTTGTAATAATTCATTTGTATTTTTTAGCCCGCTGGACAACAGCATCAGACTCTTATAATAGAAGAATTCGAACCAGACGTTTTCCGTCAACTAATTGAATATATTCACACAGGATGCGTGACTCTGCAACCAAGAACGCTCTTAGGTGAAATTAATTGCTATTGAAATTATAGAATTATTTCACTTCAAAGTAATACTATTTTGTAGGTGTTATGAATGCTGCAGATTACTATGGGTTGGAAGAACTCCGTCGAGCATGTGCTGGATTTGTACAATGCTGTATCAATGTTGATACAGTTTGTGCACTTCTAGCATCGGCGGAAAGATATATACAGTACAAATGTACAAAGAGTTTGGTTCAAAAAGTATTAGAGTTTGTGGATGAACATGGAAATGAAGTTTTGAATTTGGGAAGTTTTACATTATTACCTCAACATGTTGTACGACTTATTCTGGCAAGAGAAGAATTAAGAGCTGATGAATTTACAAAATTTCAAGCTGCTCTTATGTGGAGTAAAAAATATTTTGATAATAATCCAGTATAAAAATTTGATAAATATATTAAGACAATTTTTAAGTTAATTTTCTGTTTATCTATTTATAGAATGTGGACTTGAAAGAAATTTTAGGCAACTTTCTGGAATATATACAATTTCATAAAATACCAGCTAATGTTTTGATGAGAGAAATTCATCCGCTTGGCTTAGTTCCGTATTCAATAATTATGAATGCACTTGCCTATCAGGTAAGTCACAATATTCGGTGCTTATTAATAGTAATGAGAAAAAATGCTAAATGGCTACACCCCGCCCTGCTATCCTTTTCTGATTCTGACATTTATAGGCAGACCCAGCAAGTATCGACCCCGGAAAGTTGTCACCGAACTCAAGTCGAGTGAGGCGTGCTCGTCAATCTCAGGGAAGGTCAATGTCAGTACAAAGTTCTTTGGACCCATATGGATCAAATACAACACTCAGTTCAAGTGGCAGTAGTGACCCTACTAGTGGGCCACCTCATAGCAACTAACAAAGGCTTAACGGCCCCTCCTCCTCCCATGATAAATCCCAATTACCTAAAATCCGTAAAGCTAAATCCCAAAGTTTTCGTACCCGACGTAGTCCTTCCGAACGCCGTAGTCCTGGTTCCATTCTCCCAACTCAGGGGCCGTTGACATTGAGTACAGATAAAAATACAGATAAAAAACGTAGTCCAATGACTCCACGGAGTCCAATATTACCACAACCAGATACAAAAAGTCCTGGCAGTACATCACAAAAAACTCCAACAACTTTATCACGTCAAGGAACATTAAGAGCATCACATCGTCGTAAGAATAGTATGACTGGTTCACTTAATTTATATCAAGGACGACGAAGTCCTGTTGCAGGTTTACTTGATCAAAGAAGTCCACAAGGTCGTAAAAGTCCAGTTTTTCTAACACAAGATCGTGCACGAAGTCCAAGTGAATATCCTGGATCATTTGATCGTAGAAGTCCAACAATTGAGCGAAAAAGTCCAACTGGAGATAGAAGCAGAAGTCCAACATTTAGTATACATGTACAAGATCGTCGTAGTCCAGTTGGGCATTTATCTGCATTTGATGGTCAAAGAAGAAGTCCAACATCAACAGTACATGTACAAGATGGCAGATCTTATGATCATACTCCAGATGAATCTGAACGTTATTCAGGTGGAATTGGTTCATCAATAAAAAGAACATCAATCGGACTTTTTACCCCAATACAATTTGGTGATAAACGTAGTCCAGTTACATCAATGCCCATACCACCAATAACTGTTTCAAATCCATCGGAAACATGTAAAATTGTTGAAAGAATGGCTGATGCAAATATCATCGAAGTAGCACCAGAATCCAATGAAAGAAAACTAAGTGAAAGTGATAAGGAAGCACCAGAAAAGAAGGAAAAGACAAGTGTCATGAAAGAAATATTAGCTTTTGTACGTAAACCATCGAAACGTGTAACAACTCGTACAGGTCGTTTTGCTGCTGCCTTCTCACGTGCAGAATCAGGTTCCAGTAGTGGACCTCTCATAAGACAATCAACATTTTCTTGTAGTCCAGCTGCTGCAAGTACAGCTGCTAAAAGTGCTGTAACTAAACAAATGTCAGAAATTGGATTTGAACCAAAAATGTCACTAAAATTCAGCTTAAACACAAAAATGTCCTTAAAACTTCGACGTTCAACTGCTCCTGATGAAAAGAAAAAAGAGAAACGATCAAGTGGAGATGAGAGTTCAACAACCGAAGGTGAAACTAAAACAGAACAGGTAGGTGGCGTTACGGATGCACCATTTGAGCTGGCGAATGTACATTTCGAAAAGGTAGGTGAATCATATATTAAGCACGAACAGATTAGGGAAGAGCCATGTGAAGAGGGTAGTCCAATACAAATAGTCGCTTTGTCAAATGAAAACGCACAAAATCAAATAAATGACACTGATAGTAGTAAAGATAGAGATGTTGAAGATGAAAGTATGAAAAAAGATTCAAGTGATATTGATAGTAGCGATGTGAAACTCATTAGTGATAGAGATGAATCAGATGAAACAGAAAAAGATATTAAAAGTGAATGTAAAAATGATGATATTGAAAATTTAAAAACTACATTAGAAGAACATCTTGTTGTAAAGCCAGAACCAATATATGCTAATTTGCTTGATCTAAGAAGTGACAGTAGACCACCTAGTGGTCCAGAGAAAACTGATTCGACTGAAGGTGGTGATACTGAAATAAAACTTGGGGTTAATTCAATACCATTACAATGTCCAACTTTTGAAATAGAACCACCATCACGTCGTTCTTCTTTTGACCCACCACGGTCACCATACTTGGAAAATCTCCGAAGTCCAGGTGTTGATACTGACACAGAATTGATACATTTGAATCGTTTAGACTCTGGTGGAGATAGCTTTGAAATGGTTGATCCAGATAGAAATAGAGAATCAAGTTTCGAAGATAGATATTCTTCACGTGATACAAGCTTCGATATCTCTAGATATCAATCAACTAGTTATGAGGATCAAACATCAAGCTTTGAAATTGTCGACATAGACAGCAGAGCTGATGATAAAAAATCTAATATTGATTTACGCAAATCTTCTATTGAACTTGTTGACGCTGAAACATTCCAAAAATCTGGCTCTAGTGGTCGTAAGTCGTCTCTTGAAACTCATTTTGATTACAATCCTCTTGATGGTACACCATCAACATCGAAAGCAGTGTTTCCTACAAAAAAGAAACATAAATCAGAACTTGCACGTAATCGTGATCCTCATATCTCACCATTTACTGGACCCTCTCGAGCTCGTAGTCCTTTATCAGCTCAAACATCTTCAAATTATAGTTCTCGTGATAGCTACGATTCTAGCTCTTCATGTCAACCTTCATTACATCATGATCCAAGAAGTCCATTCACTGATCCAAAGAGTCCATATTCAGATTTAAGAAGTCCTTATTCTGATGCGAGTAGATCATCACACTTTCCTCTTATTTCAAAAACTAGCGAGGAAATTAGATACTTCTTGTGTACAGATCAACGACATCCCTCAACTTCTGAATCACGTTCACCTCGTTCACCACGACCAGCATCATCACTTCTTGGTCAAGGTACGTCTAGTGGTAGTGAATTTGAACCACCATCACCTAGACGTGCGGCCAGTGCCTCACCCAAACATACATTTACATTTAGGATAGTACTAAAGAAAGTAGATAGTTCTCCAGATGCCATATGTCCTTCTGCGGAACGCCGTAGTCGAGACAGAACTGATAAGCACAAACGTCGAGACAGTCGTCGTAAGCGTCTGACCGATGTTGGGAAAAGTTTCTAATTAAATAAAAATATACAAAATCTAGTTAAACCATAACCAAACATCAATTATTTCAAACAACAATGTAAAATATTAACTAATTTATAAGATATCATATTATATCTAAAATAAAACAACAGAAATTTTTATAAGCAATATTAAAAAAGTATTGTGAAAATAAATTTGCTCTCTTAAAATAAAAATTCACATTTAATTAATAATTATCAAACTTAAACTTTAGAAGAACATCAATAATTTAACGTAATTAATCAATTAATCAATATACATATATGTTTTAATTACCTAATAATATCATATTGAAATAGTAATTTATATAATAACAAAAATACAATTGACAATCTTTATTAAAATGGAATTTTTTGAAAATATTTTCAAAACTTTTTGAAATTAGTGTTCACTTGTTACTAGTCTGTAAGTGACCGCACCATAATTAATAAGTCATTCTAAATTTATAATACATACAATATATATACATTACACATATTCCATAAAATTGTTATAATATCAAATCAAATAATTATTCTGTGCATGATCATGAAGTGATGTTTGTTGTGTGGTGTGCGAATTTTATACAATCTTTTTGGAATTTCATCAATAAAAATCTGTGTTAATCCGAAAGCCCTTCAGAACTAGAGTAGCTATTATTCAAGTGTTATTAACCATTTAATATTGAAATGTGTTATCAATTCTTTGTCATCGTTTCGTCTTTAAGGGATAATTTTATCAAAACCTTTTAAGATCAAGCATAAAAGTGTTTCTCATCATAACTATAGAACCGACAGAGATTCAGAAAATCAACAGTAAAAATAAATTATTTAAATTTTATACCTTAAATAATTTACATCGTGGTTTGTTGTTATCAAAAATAATATTAAAAATTTAATTCATGATAATCAGTTAAAAATGAAAAATTGTTGTTTCGATCTGATGAAAATTAGTATAAAATAAAATGTTTATACGCAACCACGATTGTAAAAACTTTAAAATTAAAATCCGATATTAATTATTATTATATTAAAAAAAAATGCGAAATAAGTGTTGTTAACGTGACAAAGATGAATTTACGGCATGTTATAAGATTTAGGTAATAAGACAAAATGTATAATACTTGTATAAACTCATAACGTTTCTTTGAACTTGCTTCAATTCAATCATTTTATTACAATAATAACAAAATCAAATAATATAATCAAATTCTTTGTACAATAAATAAAGAGTTTCTTAAAGAATGTCATAAGACGAATTATCCAGCAGAAAGTAGCACTATATTTTATCAGGTTATTTAACTGCCATCATGATGACATCGTTAAATTATTTAAATAATTTTTAATTAATTCAATTGTTGAGACACGAATTATTATTACAAATGTGCGTGTTCATGGACATTTGGGCTATTTTAAACGAAAATATTTAAGAAATTAATTTTAAGGCTATTTTATTACAAGCATTATACACATCTTTGTACTTTATGTTAAAAACAACATTAAATGCTTGAAAACTTCTATCGCTCCTTTGGCTCTGAAAAACTATAACTTCTTCTCTCATTTCTATACACAAATTTCTTCTTTGTTTTAATTTCAATACCTTCATTCTTTAAAATGTTAATTAACGTAAACAAAAATTCTTAAGCGGACCAAGTTTCATAAGTTAAATTATTGAAAAACTCTAGAAGATAACTAAACTAGTTTAATGTTCGTTTATTGATAGCTATTGGAGGAACGTTATACTTCATCATCCTTGATTTATTTCTTTTTCGTTTCTCCTATCCTTAGAAAATCCTATCTATCCTTATTATTTGTTTAAGTGATTATAGGCATCATACTATATTTTGGAACTTATCAAACCGTTAACATGATCATCTTCCTTGTTATCATTTACGTTACAACTCGTTTTTCACAATAACAACCTCCAAATGACTAGCAATAATTTTTAGTTTCGCTTAAAAACGAAAAGTACCAATTGAAATTAAAATAAATTTTACACAATTTAAAATGCCAATGAAAATAAAAACTATAACTTAATTATTTCTAAATAATTAATTAAACAAAATCAAGCTGGATTAGGGGCCGTAATTATCTAAATAAAATTATACTATTAAAAATGTAACAATTCGATAAAAGTCACTTAAAAATTTTTTCATTATTCATGAAAAAAAAAATATATATTTCAAGAAAACTAGTTATGATACCACAAACGCTAAAAACATTATTTATGTTTAAGTAAACAAAAAAAAACTATATATTGTTAGTTAAGGAACATTATTAGGTGATTTTTGAATTTCTTAAAAATACAATAACATCATAAAATATTCATTAAAAATAAATTGCTGTCATTAATAATTAAAAAATTACTATAATGCTGTAACAATCAATTATAGCCCATTTAATTAAGCGATTAGTAATTTATATTAAATTGATTGAATTTGAATTATTATTATTATAATTATTATTATTATTGTTATTATAATTATTATTGCAGCTGTAAATTAATTGCTTTTTGTGTTAATACTGGTACAATGTAAGAAATTAAGGCAAGGAAATGATAATTATTGAATATAATATGAGTGCATTTATTTTGTGAACTTAGATAAGGCTTTAGTCACTTATTTGTCTTTGTTGTAAGTACAGAAAACAAACACTTTCAAATGGCACAATTTCTCAGTGTCCTTTTTCCTCAAAACAACAACAACAGACACAAATCTACATTATAGAAATGTCCTGGAAACACCATAGAAACCATCTAGACTTGTTCAAGTGTGTGTTATTTGAGTTATCTTCTGTTTTTTAGTTATTTTTTTTGGAAATGATATCAAAAAAATGTATTATTAGATTTGTTATTGCTAAATAGTCAAAAGCTTTAGTTTTTGTTAAATGCTTTTTCTTTAACAACTAATCAAAACACTTTAATCTTCGCCTAATGTTCACAATCACAATGCAACCATAAGAAATCTACAGAATAACATGTCATCACTTAACTATCTTTAAACACGTCTATAACAAGGGATATCTCGATGACTTATTGGGAATCAATTGATAATGACCTGAAGAGATTTGAGTTTTACAATCAACCTGCAATCGAGATATCTTTGCAAACCAATCAATATCAATACTCATAAACTGAATTACAAAGACAAAATGATAAATGAAAGGCATGCCACCTAGAGTTACTGGCTTAAAAGAAGTTAAAGAGTACTATTTTTTGGTTTGATTATTAATTTAGTAGTTATTCGTTGTTTTCCATGTGATAAAGTAGAATCTACAAAGCAACTCACAATATGAGTTAACTTTGTTGGCACTTTCGTGACGTGTTTTGGCATATGCTCACAGTAAAAACGGACAGTTTCGGTAACTACTTAGCTTACAATACATACTACATAAAGGAAATTAATTGAATAAAGTTCAATATTTATATACTAATCCATAACAAGCGGTTTCTTTCTTACAGATTTGTTCTTTTTTAAAGAGCCGTTGTTATTTCCTGACGTCCAAACATTTAGTTATTCGTATGATAAAATATTCTCAATTTTTAATAAACAATCTCATAGTGTTTACCCTATAAACATAACATGCCTTTAAATAAACGAAAACTTTAAATCTAAATGGGAACCAAAGAACATATGCAAGAGAAAAGTATTGAATTATAATTAAATAATGATGACTTGATTAAAATACTATATAAGATGTTAATGTTGAATTTTTAAGACATTAGATTAAATGTCTATAGAATTTATTGTGTTATGTAGGTTGAAAACAATTTGAATCTGATCAAAATTGAATAAAAATTGGCTAAATATTTACGTTAAAACTTACTGTAAAACTAATAAAAATGTTTATATGTTATATGTACTAAAAAGTTCCCTCTTATAAAAATAAATTTTTTCCAAAATTTCCATCATAATTTGGTTATAAGTGTATATTAATATTAATTGTTTATTAGTGATGTTACATCTTCATAATGTTCAAATTATTAATTAGTGTTTTTATCCTATTTCTGTAATGTCCATGATTATATCACAACGTAAACATCGTAATTCTCTGTAAAAATGATTAACAATAAATTGATATTATTTATAGATTTTATTATTTAAAAAATGTCCCATATTTCATTATGGAATTTTTGATTATATGGTATAACTTAAAAGTCTTTAGCACATGTCTTAAAACAAATGAAACTCAAGATTTCCAAAAAGTCTGTACTGTATTTGTGCAAATTTATTATTCTGTTTACATTATATGTTTATTCAGCTTTATCTTTGGCAATTTCTTCAAAAACAATTCGTTTCGATGTAATTGATCACAGCTTTTCCTGTAAAACATCAATGGAACAATTGTAATATTGTTTGTTTAATAATAAACGATCACGAGAATTCACCTCAATGTGTATCGCTATAACACCTTGAGCTTTACTCAAGTTTATCGGTACTTTTCCATCTGGTCCGATCGAAACTTGACTTCCCGTGCACTTTGCACCTGTTCGGGATCCAGTTATAATATCGCAATAAATACCAGGTGGCAAGTGTGTTTGAAGTGTAACGTTCATATTAGAATCCTCAGTGTTGAAAATGATGAATCCTTTATTTCCGCGACCGAAAGCTATTTGGCAGTTACCATTGTCCCACCAGTCGGTGACTTGAGTTCCTTTCACTACAGCTCTGAATTTTACCATACTAGTAATTTCTTTCCAACGATGTTCACAAACCCAACCATTGTTGCATGATCCGTCAGCATTGAATGTTGGGGAAATAATATAGCCGTTATTATCAGCCGGTGGACCTTAGAGTGAAATTTAAATTTTACAACAAGAAAATTCACAATTTGACCTTCACCTTGATCTGTGTTCGAGAAGTTGTAAGAACTCATAACTCTTGCAATACCATATGGATGTGCCAATAAAAATGCAGTTGCCATTTTATAGGCTTTGTCATCTTTATATGTTAGAATATCACTACCCCCAGCACCATGTCCACGTTGATTATCATGATTATCTACAAACACAAGTGCGTCTTTTGATGGCAAGAAATCCCATTCTGGTCCCCATGTACGAAGCCATTTCAATTGATTCATTCCACGAAACATTTTTCCAATTTCTGCGGACACTCTGAACTCAGTAACAACTCCCATGGAATTATATTCAGTTCTACAAAAAGAAGTCATTTTCATTTATCATTAATAATTGTATCACATCACAAAATACTTCTTAACAGCTTCTCCTCCAAGATCAATAACTTCTTGATAAATGAATGGTTTTGTGCCTGGTGCAAATCGTGCAGTAGCACTTAAAGTATTCATTCTTCTGTAGATAATATTCAAATCTCTTGGCCACATATGTTTAGCTGCATCAATTCTGAAACCAGCAACACCAGTATCAATAACAAAATTCAGGAACTCCACAATTCTTTGTTGCACATCCGGTTTACTCTGATCTAAATCTGGTAGACCCACCAATTCGCAGTCCCGTACTTGAGTTGCATTGTTATAATTTTCAATTGGACAACTTTTATGAAAACTTTGTTTGTAAAAAGGTACAGCCGGATAACTACGATTTGGAACATCTGCTGATGATCCTCCAGTTCCAATCATTTGTGGATGATTTCCGGACATATGATTAAAGACAGCATCCACATAAATACGTACTCCAACTTGATTACATCTCTTAACCATGTCTCTGAATTGAGCTTCATTTCCAGACCGACTGACCAGTTGATAGGATAGTGGTTGATAACGCTCCCACCATGGACGTTTCTCAACCATTGCATATTCATTTATGGGCGATACCTGGAACAAAAATGTTCTTTGAAATAAAATAAATTCACATTAATTGCAATCGTTTCACCTGTACTCCAGCGTAACCATTAGGACCTAAAAACCTTTCACATTCAGTAGCAATATCACCGAATTTCCATTCAAATAAATGAACAATTGTTGATCGACTGTCAACAAAATGTGGATCATGTTGGCAAATAATTGCCTTCACAAAACACAAAACTAAAATCCCAATTCCAAACATTTTGTCAATGATCACAAAGAACTACTGAACTGAACAATAAGCAATCGTGCGTCTGTTTTTATAATCCCTACTCCGAGAATTCCGGCCGGAGTTAGTTAACTAGTAACATCTCCCGAACGGGTGGGAGAATTCTAATTAGTGCAGGCTAAATTGCTTTGTTGTTTGCTTGTTTGTTTTGTCTACCAACTGTTACTAAAATGACCAATTTCCTTTTTTTCTGCACTTAATTTAATTAATTGAAATGCAATTGACGTATTGATGGCGTTAAATTAACACTAAAACTACATCGGTTACTCGCGCACGCTCCGATCTGGCGATTGTTTACAATCTCATTTGATCAATGATAGTCTACATTCACATCAGATCAGACGAACCTCATCAACTAATTCAATCTTTGCGTTGTGTGGGCTATTTTTAGTGTAAATATGAACTAATTCACTTAGCCAGCTGATCATGACTCTTAACAGTGTCGGTCAAAATTTGTTCACTATCAATTTAAGAACAGGTAAAACACTGAAGCGAATTAATGGCGTGACAATGCTAAATTGGACTTCTTGTAGCTCTTAATAGCTTACTTCATTTTGCAGATACTAATTGGAAATCTTCTCTATAATCAAAATCCCCCTGTTTATATGATGGAATAATTCTTCACAAAATGGTTCGTTACGGGAGTCGGCTTCAGAGAACAGGAGTAAATAAAGACTTGTTTGTCAATTTCTCAAATTCTTAAATATTCTACAAAACAAATAACGTACTAACAAATATTTGAACTACCATATCTTAGATTCTAAATGAATTGCAATAACTCCATCTTCATCACTAGATCTAATAATTACTTTTCCTCTTCCTCCTTTATACACCACAACATACTTTCCACTGCACTTTTTTCCTTTCTTTTCACCGGAAATGATATCACAATAAATTCCTTCCGGAAGACAAGTTTGTAAATCTTCATCCATGTCGCTCTCCTCCCCATTGAAAGCGATAAAACCCTTTTCTCCACGACAAAATGAGATTCTGTTTTTATCATTGCTCCACCAGTTGGTCACATTTGTTCCTCTGACCTGATTCTTAAAGTCAACCATATTGTAGATTTGTCGCCAACGATGCTCACAGATCCATCCATTCCCACAAGTGTTGTCCGGGTGTATGATAGGTGAAAGGATATTTTGTTGACTGTCTGACGGTGGTCCATGATCATTGTAGTCGAATGCATATGAACTCATGATACGTGTAAATCCGTAAGGATATGCCAGTGCAAATGCCGTTGCCATCTTGTATCTCCGAGAATCTTTGTGAGTTAGTATGTCGGCTGAACCAGAACCATGTCCACGTTGATTGTCATGGTTGTCGATGAACACAAGTGCTTGTTGCGAAGGTAAAAGACCCCAAAGTGGTCCGAATCCACTGAGCCATTTCAAATCGTTGTGACCACGAAAAGCAAGCCCAAGTTCTTTGGCAAATTTAAATTCAGTGACAACTCCTAATGGAGTATACTGATACTTCGAAATCGATTCTCCACCGAAATCAATTACTTCTTGATAAATAAAAGGTCTTGACTTTTCGGGAAATCCATGACTCATGTTTAAATCCCTCAAATTATCGTAAATTATCTACAAGACCACCAAAATTATTTAAATACAATAAAAGCATGTTATCAGACACTGACCTTTAGATCTTCTGGCCACATATGTTTGGCAGCATCAATTCGAAATCCTGCAACGCCAAGTCCAATTAATTTATTCAAAAACTCAATAACACGATCCCGCACCCATGGAACTCTGTGATTGAGATCTTTCAGACCCACCAAATCACAATTTCGTACTTGTATTGGATCGTTGTAGTTCTCTATGCCACAAGGTAGATTAAAGTCTAAATACGAATACGGTACAGCTGGAAAATGTGTAGATTCTGGACCAGCAACAGATCCCCCCGTTCCAATTGTGTTTACACTCGGTGCTGCCATGTGATTTATGACGACATCAACGTAAATTCGCACTCCCACCTGGTTGCATCTTCTAACCATGTTAGCAAACTCTTCCTCATTACCAGATCTTGTGATGAGTTTATATGAAATTGGCTGATATCTCTCCCACCATGGACGGTTGTTAATGATAATATTCTCGTTTGCAGGGGATGTCTAGAAAATAATCCATGTGAAAATGATTTGCAATAAGTTTTACAACTTAAACTCACTTGAACTCCAGCATATCCTCTTGGAGCTAAGAATCTTTCACATTCATCTCCAATGTCGTTCCATTTCCATTCGAACAAATGAACAATTGCACTCCGATTAGGCCAAAAATGTGGATTATGTTGACACTCTAGACAGGCAAAACTTAAAATAACAACGATTAACTTGGTCCACTCCATTCTAACTGAATAATCAAACTGATAATACATTCTCTAGAATTCAAAGATGCGACCTCAAAATGATAAGGCACGAGACAAATCTGACTGACAGACAACCCACTGACCGATTAATCTATCTGGAAATGGTTCTATCTTCCATCCATTCGTTTGTGTTCATGAACATAAAAATTTAGTTCAAACATTTCTAATGATATATCTTTATTTTGAACTTGAAAATGACCAGTTCAAGAGCTTTTTGGCATCAACATGTCCACATTCGAGTACATTGATAACGTAACGATGACGTAGAAGGTATGTTTTTAAATTATTTATTTGTTTACAACAATTCCACCTACCTCAAGCACTTCTCAGCTATTATTCAATTTAATTCAATGGAATACAAATCATGTTTTCTTATTCGCATGTAAATACTTTAGTGATGAGTAGAGCTCATATGAGCGTCAATAGATAGTCCGCGCTGTGAAGCGTTTCCGTTGAAACAAGTTCAATTGAGTTAAATGAGAAATCTTAGTCTATTATGTTAAGGATATGTTTCCTAAATATGAACTGGAATATCCGAGATAACTCAACTGGAAAAATTTTCTTTTTAACCTCGAAGGCATCATCTTGTATGTGGCTTTGTTTGTCAGATATTCATGACGTCGTGTAGAAATTGAATTTTCCCCGCTTTCAGAGAGTGAATCCCATTCTCCGGTGACTGTAATTCATTTTCAGGAAGGGGAGAGATTGATCTACATAAAATGAATTTTCCCCGCTTTCAGAGAGTGAATGAAATACATTTTCTGCTTCACGACCATTAGGATTTTATATATTAAGATTGTAGTTCTTGTGGTGATTCGAGGATAATATCATGAATTTTGATGAAGTAAGAATCCTTGGAACCTAAATTCCAGAATAAACTGGAAATGAAAGAATTTTGAATTACGTTTCTCAGCACTATGCCCTGTTGAAGGCCAAACATCAAGGGGGCGTTCCTCTGATAATTGTTAATAATTTTCTTATGATTCATTAAGAAAAAAAATAAAGTACTCAAACACGTAGTACGCGTTCTACTTCCCTGTTATCATTGATATGAAATTAGCACGTTGTAATCAATAAAACCAACATATCACCTAGAATGAGTCAAAATTATTTATGTGTGATCATTCAATATCAAGGTCGGCTAAGGCTGTATCTTGACTTCCCGATTGGATCAGGCCACAAGCTACGCATTGTCAATACTTGAATGTGTTTGGGAATGCAACAATGATTATCTCGAAGATATTTATCAGTAGCACGTTTAAGAGACTATTCAATTTTGCAAGGGTATAAAGCACAGGTGTTATCATTCAAAACAACGAGATAAGGTAAGGGAAAAGTGTGTGCGAAACACTTGATAAGTAAGCTATAAATACGAACCACCGTTCGATGAAGTTATTTATTGCGCAAGATGAAAGTACTAGCATTAAGTGTAGCGGTATTGCTGGTAGTTGGAAGCAAGGGACAGTTTAATCCGAACTATCAGGACGGAAGGAATACGATTGTTCATTTGTTTGAATGGAAATGGAACGATATCGCTGACGAGTGTGAGAGGTTCCTAGGGCCAAAGGGATATGCTGGAGTACAGGTGAGTCTTTGAACTCATCAGTAAATTTGAGGTTGAATTTAACTCTCCTTCCTAGATATCACCACCGAATGAGAATGTTATCATTCCACGTCGACCATGGTATGAACGATACCAGCCCATGTCCTATCGTCTTGTGACACGTTCTGGAGACGAGCAGGAGTTTGCGAGTATGGTGAAACGATGTAATGCAGTTGGAGTGCGAATTTATCCAGATGTGGTTTTGAATCACATGGCTGCCGTACAGTCTGGGCCTGCCGTGGGAACTGCAGGAAGTCTAGCTGATCCGAAAGGATTGAGTTTCCCAGCTGTTCCATATTCCTGGACAGATTTCCATACTCCTTGTTCAATAGTTGACTATAAAAATGCAGAACAAGTCCGCAACTGTGAGTTGGTTGGACTAAAAGATCTCGATCAAAGTGTGGAATGGGTTCGTGAGAGAATGGTTGAGTTCTTGAATCATTTAATTGACTTGGGTGTTGCTGGATTCAGAGTAGATGCTGCCAAACATATGTGGCCACAAGATTTACAAGTAAGTTTCATCCTTGAAGTGTCGGAATTCCATTAACAGTTTTTTAATTTATCAGGTTATATTCAGTCGCGTGAAAAATTTAAATACAGCCTTTGGATTCGCTCAAAATACCAGACCGTACATATTCCAAGAAGTGATTGATTTGGGAGGAGAGGGAGTCAGCAAATACGAGTACACGTCCATAGGTTCCGTAACGGAATTCAAATTCTCACAAGAGATCAGTCGTCTGTTTGACGGGAAGAACGACTTGAAATGGCTCAGGAATTGGGGACCAGAATGGTCAATGTTGAACTCTGATCGAGCTTTTGTGTTCGTTGATAACCACGACAATCAAAGGACATCGGAAATTTTAACATACAAAAATCCGAAAAAGTACAAAATGGCTGTTGCATTCATGTTGTCCCATCCCTATGGAACTACTCGCGTTATGAGTTCTTTTGCCTTCTCGGGTCACGAAGAAGGACCACCTGCAGACGACAAAGGAAATCTCATCTCACCAAAAATCAAGGACGACGGAACATGTGGCAATGGATACATTTGTGAACACAGATGGCGTCAAATCTTCAACATGGTTGAATTCAGAGAAGCTGTGCGCGGAACAGGAGTCAACGATTTCTGGGACAATGGTCGCAATCAAATCGCATTCTGTCGCGGTGGTAGTGGATTCATTGCATTCAACAATGAGCTCTATGACATGAATGTCGATTTACAAACATGTTTGCCACAAGGCATTTACTGTGATGTTATATCTGGTTCTATAACAAATGGGAAATGCACTGGAAAATCAGTGATAGTTGGACAAGGTGGACGTGCTCAGATATCTCTTGGTAGCAATGAAGACGACGGAGTTTTAGCTGTTCATATCAAATCAAAATTATAAATTTAACAGATAAGACCTGACAAACAATATTGTGATTAAATTATCTTACTTAATGTGATATTAAAAATAGGATAACTGAAATTGAAATCTTGGCATTTCACTCAAGTATTTGGCTAACACTTTTCGTGTTCATCGTCACATGTTACTATTTATATAATAGTCCACTTTCATATAATCATGTTTTGAAAAACATCTTCTAATGAGTTCAAAGTATAATATATTTTAATGTAATAAAATTTCAAACTTAGCTTTCTAAGTACCACGGTACTTCATAGTATTCTGAATTGTTTTGAGCCAACCACAAGTTGGCGCATTCTCGAGAGCAATAATAACAGGAAAATATTAAATTTGAACTGCTATTCAACCTGAAAGATATGATTTCCTTCATTAAGCTTATGAAATCAGTTCGAAAACAATTACAAACCGTTTAACGATTCCCAAGTGATATTCTGTAAACAAACTCTTGTGACAGTGTTCCGTTGCGCAAGTAGCTACTGGAGTGTTTTCCAAAAAGTCTATGATACCACTCGGAAGCTCCCTGAAGTAGACATCACTCTGCGACATTGACTTCATTTTCTTAAGACATATGTCAAATAAAGAAAACACTCGGTGCTCCTTGCAAGGATAAACAGCTCTTGTATAAAGTGGAAGGAAAAGTTTCCTATTTTTTGATTTTTCAACAACTGAGACATACCCTGGAACACAATGGACACTGAAATATGAAAGAGTATATGATAAAAGATAGTTCACTGCACATTAAGAAAGCACTTGTTATTGTCATGTCCATGTGGTTTTCGATTCTACCTGTCGTAGGCTGGTTGGACTATGTCGTAGTACGCTCTTGTGTGTTTTAAATACACTATAGGAATGTGATTGACAAATCTGTTGAAGAACACTCTTACGAAAGTGAGAAATTCACAGAGCACAGCTGGTAAAACTAAAAGTCCACATCCTTTTATTGAAACACTGTTAATGATATATTTAAAATTTTGAGAATTTAACTTTACTCACTATCAGCACAAATTGTATCCAGTTTAGCCAATTTCGCTATACTGTTTGGGAGTCGTTTTAGATTCAAATTGTCGTTGGACACAATTTCAGTCAGTTCACAGCAATCTCCAATTTCGTTGGGAATTCTACATAACAAGTTCGCACTGATGTCTAGAGATTCCAAACGTTTCAATTGTCCAATAGCTGTAAATGGAAATTAAATTTTAATAATTTTTATAGAAAACTTGTGTTTACTTTTGGGTAGAGCTGTGATCTCGTTTCCACTAGCATTCAATTTTTTCAAATTCCTTAGTTGCCCTATACTCTCTGGTAAGCTCCTGATTCGGTTAGCAGAAATGTCCAGGAATTCTAGGTTTTCTAGAATACGTATCCCTTCAGGTACTTTTTCTATCAAATTCCCGGATAAATGTATGAATGTCAAGTTTGTCATCACAAATAACCACTCCGGAATCGACTGGATAAAGTTCTCTTTCAAGTAGACTTCTTGCAGCTGATCTCCATAGTTGAACAGATCCATGGGTATCTCTCTGAAGTCTCTGTAACTCCAATGAAGGACGGATTTATTCATTGTGAAATGTAGGACAAAATTTTCACGTCTTAAATTAAAAATTTTGGCACAATTTTATCGTATAATGCAACTTCAAATTCTTCTAACAAACTAAACAAAAGCTTCTTCCGATATACGAAAAGTCAAAAATTTTCAATTCTCGGTTTTATTTTTAAAATCAAAACAAACTTAGATCGGAAAATCGAATTTTACCGAAATGAAATTAAAAAAATTGCGTTTAATTTTCTTCAAAGAAAATTCAAAAATAATTTTTTATTCCCCTAATAATTAATTTTGAAAATTCTACCAAAATGCTTTTTTGCATACATGAGGGCGCTTTTCATTTGGAAATCATCCGGTATCCGGTTTCCACATGTATTTTGTTTCGGTTCGAGCATTTGCTAGTGACATTTTGAGGTTTTTCCTATCAAAATCATTTTGATAATTTTGGAAATTTCTTTAATTATTTATTTTGGAGATTATTTAATGTAAATTAAGTCTTCACTTTGTGGGTTAAAAGTCAAAATGATTAATCATTATCCTCTTGGGTGTTGTCTTTACAAGATTATAGTGTTATAAAAACTATTATTTACATTTAATGTCACATTTTCATTATACGAATGAATAAAAGTACATAAAGTTTCAAGAAAATGTAACACTTGTCTATAATGTTTAGCTGAAACTCTTACATTGTTTCTTAGAAAAACCACTCAGCGTGTTGTCTCAGTTTTATCAGGAAACAGTTTGTTAATCGTAAAGTGTTTTGTAGTCATTTACTTTTTAAAGCTCTGATTTAGGTAAATCAGAGACAGAGATAAGACTAATATTCATTTGATAAGGCACTTCGTAGCTCGTATCATGTGTCTTTCACGAGACTAACTTGTGGGCTTGTCATTCGTCACGTTTGCATCAGCAAAATGAAAAATACTCGAATTCTAAGAGGCTTCTGATAGTGTTTCTTTTTGATAACGACTAATGAATTACGATCTGATCGACATATAAAAGGGATATTACGAAAAGTATCGAGTTATAAAACATATTCTGAGGTAATAATTTTCGATGATATTGACTCAATGACAAACAAAATTCAATTTATAATTCCGAATAAAGTCGGAAGTAGGAACATCTGATGCCAATAAGCCAATTCAATGGCAAAATTTCAGTGCTAAGCATACAAATCACGTTAATATTACAAAAATTGCCGATTTAGCGATAGGAAGTGAAATTAGTATGCTAGAGACGAGACAATTTGTTGTTTACGAAAATACAACTGAGTTTGAGGCGGTGAATGCCTCAGTCTTCAATGTAACTTTGAGTTTTGTTCCATTTTGTGTCAAGACACTAGGATAAGGATAACTTCAGGTTTGTGAACAAAATCATCATCACCTAGTTCTTTGTATTTCGATTTTGTTGAAACAATTTGTTTCACTGACTTGTTCCTGATAAAACAAGAAACAGTCGGGTCATTCAGATGTAACAGTGAGTACCTTGTTACAAAATACTACATCTCATTCAAAGTTATGTGGTTAATAACTTTATAGCGCAATTGTCTCTAGGAAAAAATCCCTAATATGATCATGAGTACGTGCTCTAGGCTTGTCATTGTACATTTAGTGTCAATAGATAAATGATATCACGTCAGTATCGTTATCATATGGATTTAAAGTAGATTGGATCAGCGTTTTGAGGAAGATTCGAAGTACGATTTTATCAGAAAAACTTCATTATGGAATATTACCGGACAAAAAACGTGGTTCTAATAATAAAATTTCAAAATTTTCAAATTTAGATTAATCAACACGAGTTAAATGGCCTGTCTGGTCATTCAAAAACTTATTTCATTTGCGTCAATGAATGGAGTACCCTCGAAATCTACAGACCTCCGCATTATCAAAGTCTGAACGAATATTCTTGCAGGCAGATAAACTAGATGTGTCATAGGACTTTGAGAATAATCAAGAAAATTGTATACCTTTAACGACATTATTGATTCCTTATCACCATTAAAAAGTTTCAAGTACTTTTTAGCATATATTCATCATTATGTCTCCGTCATAGTTTACAGGTTGTTTGTTCCTTTCTAGTATCATCTACGAAAATCTCAATGAGTTTATTGGAAGTCATATTTGATATCGTTGACGACATATTTACCAATCCCAATTTATCTTCGATCAAAATTTTCAACAAAATATTCCTTGACGTACGCGCATTTTATCTTGTTTTGGACAAAATAATATCCGCAAAATAAATAAATTTACTTTTTATAGATGTTATTAAAGTGATGCTTCAAGTAGATGTTGTCCAATTTGTCTTTAAGAGGTTACATGCGTAAATCCCAAACTTGATCAAGTCCCGACTTATCTGCAAATGGACAAGTGGCGTATTAACAATCTTTTATAATTTATAAACGATAGACTTACTTGTATTCAAATAAATGCTATAAGCGATACAGGTTTGTCAAACTTTCTTCAACACAAACTTCATCTCTCATTCTGTAACTCTTCCTCACAATTTTGATTTAATCAACTGGACAAGATCAACTTGATTTCTTGGAAACTACAAGAAAACCGCAATTCAAATTCTATCAAAAACTGGATTGCAAAAATTATGAATAATTTTTTAAATGATAGTCTCCCAACCGAGGTCAATGTTAAATGAGACCAATTTAGTTTTGTCTCTTTTAATGATTTGTTTACGCATAAAACTAACATTTTTAGTAATAATTAAATGTTTTTAGATCAAATTTTTTTAACGCTATTCACCTGGTTAGTGACTCAATTCACTTTTTTGTTATGCAACGAAATTAACCAACATTCATTCGTTCGTTTGATGTAATTGTTTACTTCCCTTTTAAAAGTGTTTTTCGATTTGATCCATCGAACCATGAATAAATATTCCTTTGTTCTGTGGGTGAACCTTAAATAAATTGATCAAATTTATCAGTCAAATTTAATTGATTTGCACAAGGGGAAAGACATACTACTGGTGTTTGACTTGAAACCAAATCCTGACGACAACGCGGTCCAGGATAGAGACCGTAAAGTGCAACAATTGATAGTGTTGGAAGTTCGTAATTAAGGGAAGTAAAAATCGATATTTGCTCTAATAAATAGAATCAGGTGAACGCAGAACCACTTGAACTTTAACCTGATACTGATACTGATACTGATTCGAAACAATGTCAACATGCACCTACGCTTCCAAATTAGTTACCCGAAATTCTGGTATGTCTGGTAGAAGTAAATATTTTACTTATAATTAAAAACGGAAAAAGTCTGGTGCTTAAATTATATGCAAACATGATTATGTCTCATAATTAAAAGTATACCAGTATCTGTATCGGAATCGGTATCGAGTCATGAACACATCCAAACCACAACAATACGAGTATCCAAATGAAGGCAATAAAAGTGACAATTTATTTATAAAAGTATATTATCACTTGGTTATCAGACACAGGTGCATTAAAACCAATTCGAATAATCGCCGAAACACACTCGGATCGTCTCGAACATCGAGAAGGTGCTCCAAAACACGTGGATGAGAGTAGAAAGCTACTAAAACTCGCGAGTTTTTCCCAACAATACAAACAAATAAAGCTCACATAGTAATACTATCAGAAACTCATATCACATTGGTATATATACACGTTTACACCTGATGGAAATTTATTCAGCTACAATTGAGCGTTGAGCCTGACTAGAGCTCAAGAAACAATTTTTCCAATTCGTTGGTAGTCTTTCGTTGACTTCGATATTCGGAACAGCATAAAGCTAAAAATTCGGAGGAACTTTTAAGTTAAACTATAAATTTAAATTAGTAGTGAAAAACCAGACATTTTGACGTACGTGAAAGTTTAAAAATAAACTTTCTTTTTGTTGCGGTATTCACTTTGTGATCGTTCAACGTCAGCTAGTTTGACTTAATTTTTGGAAAAATGTATTTAAAAAAGTGCAATCGGTCCATATGCATTTTAACAATGAAACTTTGTTTGCAAGGCCTATAGTATTTAATTAAAAGAAAAGTTTTAAAAATATTTATCATTTTCATTTTCAATATCCGGATTTTTTAACAAAAATTTTTACGGTAAGTTTGAATATTTTTTTCATTTATTACAATTAATTCGTCACAAAAGTAAAACATTTCCGTAATATCAGTTTTATTTAATTAGCAAGTGAATTGTTTAAGGAATTTTAAAAATTTTTTCAAAAATGTTTGCGCCAGCAAAACTGGTGGGTTGATTATGAAATTTTTAAAATGATTGACTGCGTGTGGATTTTTAAAAAATATTCTTACAATAAAAATAAATCGAGCATGAAGTATGAGTAAAATTTTTTAGCGGTTTTATTATTTTTCTGCAAAACCGGAAAAGTATTGGATCACCTGATTGCCAGGTAGTCAAAAAACATTGAGTGCTTGATCAATATTCCAACCACGATGATGCACATTTTGGGTAAATGAACCTTAGAGTTCTTGAAGTGAAAGGTCACTTTCCGGACAATGAGACAAAAGTCCGGTTTGGCATTCTCTTCACCAGTACAAGCTGCTCAATTAAACGTGATTGCCAAACGACAAAACGTAGAAAATAAATTCGTTTTAATGTGACATAATTTAGCTTTGAGGCAGAAGATCAACACTTTCTTCCGGCCATCCCCCAAAATATTGTGCTTGAATTTAATTTTCATATAGCTTCTATTTTCAGCCCGAACTCGACGTCACATTTGTAAGTGGAAAATTTGGAATAATAATTTGGCAGCTTTGTGGCATAAATCTTTTATGTACTATACAGTTCTGTTGTCGTTTCGAAAGAGGTTAATTGTGTGATTCTCATCGACAAGTCCTTCGAAATGTAATTGGATTAATAGTTAATTAGAAAAATAAAATTTATTGGTAAGCAATCAATTGTTTATATCAACAATTTGGGGTAAACTCATAATCGGAAGGAAGGGGATTAAAACGTTACATCGTCTTGAAAATGAGTTCACCAAGATAAAACGCATCACAGAGACGTGATCGAATTGTTTACCTTAAATGAAGGTTGCTTTTGTTTTGCTAAAATTTCCATATAAAACAAGCTACAAAGTTCGATCTATGTTATATATGCAATGTTTTCTGTTTAAACATTTCTGTGTTTCACGGAATATTAAAAAGCAAACCGAACTCATTTCACGTTAAGAATAAAAAACGTGCTAAGTGATACTAACACGTTTTCCAAATAAATTGATTTGTTTGCAATGCAACAGCAGTTCCGAAGCTATACCGGGAAGGTCTTGTGTATCACAAAGTGATATCATCTTAGCAGTGTGATCAAACTTTATTACGTACATATTTAATTATTTCTAGAAATTACTCATGGAATCACAAATTGAATGTAAATTAGAGAACATATTTAAATTTTTGGGGATTTTCTGAAACAATTTTGTTCAAAAATTCATTGAACTGTTGAATGTAAACAATTAGCGATTTTTAACATTAAAACATAAAATTCTGAGAAATAACTACAACACTATAATTATTACATCACAAATAAATTGATGAGAATCTATGGGAAATGCATTTTTTTCAAAATTATGCAAACGATATGTAATTTCCGTGATTAACACAATTAAGCTTCAAATTACTTAAAAGTTTAGCAGATGATATTGTATGGAATTTGAAAATAAATTCTCAATCAACACTTAATTAAGATGTTCCGATAGAAATTTACATTGCTCGTTGTAGCAGTTGTAATTTTTATTACACTATTCTCTCTTTATGCAATCGGTTTATTTAGTATCAAGTTCTTATATCTAGTTTGTCACGAACTGAACTCGTGAACTTGAAAGCGATCAATTAAGTGAGAAAGCAAAGGGAATATTCTGGAAAGTGACATCAGTCTAGCTATGTTAATTTGCGTATTACTCTCTTAAACTAAATCCTAATTAAGAAACCTGGCTACAATTGATACTTCCAGTATCTTATGGATGGTACTAAACTTAATTGAACTATTAATAGTTTTTACCAAAACCCATATAACACAATCATGTACTAGTTTATCGGGTTTTAAGTGGTTGTTAATTTCGATTCATCGCAAATGATCGTTGGCGCGTGATCACCAAACTGGATTCTGAAGATGCTAAAAGGAAATCATCGTTAATTAGTTGTTTTCAAATGAGCTATGTAATTTATGAGATCTGATCTATTTCTAATCCTTTAGTATTATTCTGGTGAAATCTGCTTTTAAAGGACACAAACTTTATTATCAATAACATATTATTTCACATGGATTATCACTTTCCGTGTAAATTGATAATTTTACTTTATGATCGCTTTCAAGTGCACGGCTGACGTAAATTAAGTAATAAAAAGAAACAGCAAATTAATATACAACTTGTAATTTGTACAATATGATAGTAACCAATAAAACTACCAATCATGTCGATTTGTGATGTTATCAAAGTGTTATTACCCGATACGGCCACGATGTTCTGATTGCAACATGCAACTGTGACCATTAGGGCACTTCGTCTATCAATTATCAAACAATTATATTTCAATAACAAATTGTTCAAATTCTTCTTTCTAAGGGGATATATAAATCAATCCTTGTAATTAATTTATAAAATAAATAAATTTTCTTATCAAATTTTTAATTTATTTGTGAACATTTCTTTCAATTTATGAAATTATTTACCTAATTCAAGTACGGTAACAATGCAATAGTTTGTTTGTTGCACTTGAAATGCTAAAAGTTTCAAATTAAGGGCAAACATCAGCAAATGTAGTAAAAAATTAAAAATTGTCACGCGTAACCACGCAGGGTCACTATTTAAAAAATTAAGTGATTAGTTAAATTGCGTTTTTTGAAATTCCTAAAAATTTGAGTTTGATTAATTTACCGGAACTAATAAAGTATTTCTTTGTCCACAAAATTGATTAAAATTACTGATCCGTCAATGATAAAATCATCAAAATTTTCGTCAAAAGAATAAAGAATTTGATAATGAAATTATCAACGAAAAAATTCCAAATTATCAAACTCACGATTGAAACACACGGACCAAGTAGATAATCTACATCGCCGTAAATCAATGAAATTCAAGATATCATTATCATATAAGATTCATCAATGTCGTTTGGACAAATTTCGAGTGTCTTTTTATATACACGCGAATAATATACTTGAAACCAACATTCTAACATTCCCCGAAAGTACCAAATTAACTCAAGTTTTGATAAATGATTAATCACATTTCAGATCTTTGATATAACAAAATATAATAACTATTAACGACAATGTCTTATTTCTTTCCAGATAACACTTAAAATTACATCAACTCGAATTCAACAAAAACCACAACAAATCAATTCAGACAAATTACATTAAGCCGCAAACAAATTAAATCATAAAAATAATATAAACCTATAAAACGGTTAAGTAAATCAATTAAAAAATTTCATTACTACCTGATAGTATTTAAGAATAAATCAATTGGAAATTCTTAATGTCACAGGGGTGTTAGTTAATTGAAAGTATTAAAGAGACTGTGATATAAGAAAAGATTGCAAAGTTATATAACAACATTTATAAACAGATAATTCAATTGTAGTATTAAACAAGCTTTAGTTAATAATCACGTTAATTAGTAAAATTGTCACAAAGTTAAAATGACGATCACTAAGGAAATGTTCTGCGCTGTCCATGAGAAGGAGAAAGAGGAAAAGACTTTGAAATGTAAGTAGCACTTAATTAATTATTATGAATAAACTTTTATTAATAATTAACTCAAACGCATCTTGAAAACTTTCCATCAGTTTTATGAGGAATTCAAAAAGGTGTCAAAAATCTTCTTATCACATGTGAGTCACGTTTAAGATTTTATATATTTGGATGTTTTACTGCGTGCAGTATGTTCATGTTTAATTTGTCTGGTGACTCTCAGATACAAACAGAGATTAGAACAAAGTGTTTTTTAAATTCTACATTTGGTTTGTCTGCTTCCAAATCTTGAAATTTGTCCCTGATCTTGACTTCTTCTTGGTAGACTTGCTCTCAGATAAATCTAATTTTATCAGTTTTTGTTGACAAAATAGAATCAGATACATTTACGCTACACAGTGGAATATCTCTAAAGTTCATGTAAATATCATCTGGGTTTTTAGGCCAAACCAGTTTTTGGTAAATTTCGGGAAAACCTTTTGACAAGTAAACACTTTTATTGATTCGAAATTATCCTCAAAATTATGTCTTGTAAAGGTTATTTGATTGTTATTGTTTCAACATCATAATGTTTATATGAACTTTACTTGTTTTTAACTGGTGTCGTCCATTTCGGATTGTGTTCGAAATGTTAATGTTAAAAATATTTAAATCAAGGGAAATTGTCCTCATATGTAGTTGAAAGTTATGACCTTTGATGCACTAAGAGACCTAGTAACCTTTTAAACAAAAATTAACTTAAATACAAAATATATTTCAATGAATGTTGAAAGGAACAAGATGAATATCTCATCTTCCACTTCACCATTCTGGATTAAATTTGACCTTTGTCTATCTCAATAAAATATCGTTTTATTAGAAATTCATATCAACTTCATTGAATTATTGAGGTAACCCCCGTTTTAAGAAGATTCAATTCATTTGCAATTCATATTCGTATTCGCAGCACAACTTCTTTGAAGTCATTAATTTTCCTCAACTTGAACTTGAAAGTATGTACACTGAACAAAGCTATTAAAAAAAAGGGAAAATTTTAATAAACAATTGGCCGAAGTTTAACATGTTTTGTGTGTTAGCTTAGTTGGAATATAAATTTTAACTGGAAATTACACGGTAGAATGACAATGTTTTTGTTAAACTTGAATGTTTGTTAATTTGAAAGAAAACAAATTAACTGCTTGTGATAACAATTTTTCACCTGAGTCGTGTAATTTGTTAATAACATGGTTATAGTCAGGGCTTCCCAGAAATGACAGTTTATAGTACATACAGATTGATGAGAAACTGGAGGCGGTATGATGAGGTCATGATTAATAGATCGCCACAACGTACAACGTACTCTCGAATTGAGTTAAATTTTTTAATGAAATTTAGCTTCAATTTACCGCATCCGGTGACAAGTGGCTGTTAAACATTCATTCAGAATGAATTCACTGAAAAATCTCAGAATTGTCACGCAAGTTTTGTGCTATTCAAATCGTTAACCCTTCTTTTGTTAACTTATCAAAATAAATTCTTTTATCACTTTAATATCAATCAAACGTCGCAACAGTGAGAAATTTCTAAAATTTGTCATATGATCAATGGATACTGAAGAGATATTGTATTAAAACTCTTACGACAAGTGATTGATTTATATTACATTGCGATTGTATCAGAGAAATTAACACGAGCGTTAAGATAATAACACTTGAGGTTCATACCTATTCTGGTTGTGATATCACATGATGATTTAGATTATTAGTCGCTTTAGTCTTTCTATATCTGCTACTGTAATGATTATCCTCGTGAAACATCTAAAACGGAAACGAAATAAAGCATTTAAAAATCAACATTTAAATATAACAAAATAATTAACATACAATTGTCATTGAAACTGCAATAAGGTTGAAAACATCATTAAGGTGTCTTCTTTCTTGTTGTATATCATGTCGATTATGCGTTATCACTTTGAACTACCCTCGTCGTGGTCATTGCAAAACCAGCTAAAAATGAAGGTTAACGAATTAATGATTAAATTTTGAGTTTTATCATTTACTGGTTTTATGTGATTATCATTCGATATAAGTTCAAAGTCATACAACTATTTTAACTTGTTCGAAAATCCAATATTTGAAACGAGATTCTCCAAGGAATCTTCTTTGTGGAGTCAACAAATCACATCCAGTTCAAGTGAGCTTCACATTTACAATTGAAATGATAATTAAAGTATCATGAATTTTTATTGAAGTTTACATTTTTCGGTATTTGTTTACTTTGACGCTCAATTGAATAAGTGTTAAAAGAAATTTTTAATGGCACTAACTTGAAGTAAATTAGGCCAACAATTTGGGTACTTTTATTTATTGACAATGAAGAGATTTGAAACATCGTGTTGTCTCTATCAATTTGGTTATTCCAGGTATTAGATCATGTTAGCAACTTCTATAAATACATTATTGAAACCGTCAACCCTTGAACGTGGAAATTCCTTATGTTATTGCCCTCAATCCTTCTAATACATACCAAAGGCGTATTATTCGATAAATTACGATAAACTTGGATATATTATAACTCGATCACATTATCAAATATTTGATAAGCAAAATTTTCACAAAAACAATTTCAGGTACAGGTTCAATTAAAATTTATGATTTGCACTTATTTGATTTGCAACAAATTCGGTTTTATGTCAGTCGTAAATTAATATTACTAATAAAATAAGTTATTGTCGTGGGATAATATTTTGAAAAACATTGCAGAAAATATATACATTCCATTTTGGAGTGATTAGAAGTTATTCTGCCCATTATCTAAAAATTTTCAAAAATGTGGAATTTATAAGAAAGTAATCTTCCGGTGACATTTAGAGAGGATATATTTGAAACATTAGAAAGATATTTTTACATCTGAAGGCGTCCATCTCTTTGGCTAAATTAATTCAAAAAGGTGTCTGACATACAAATATTTGTTAGTACGATTATCTGGCTGATATCTACTTATAAAACTTCATAAAAACCACGAGCTAAATGTGTCAGGTGTACGTAAAATTAAAAATATCTCTTCTACTAAAATTTACATAAGGGATGCCTGCTCCATCGCAAATCATTACTTTGTTGTGTTTGAGTAACGAAAAGAAAGTTTATTTTATTTTTAGATTGAAAATAAACATAATCTCGAAATTCATTGTGCATCTATTTTTGAAAATTTTCAATTTTTCATTATATAAAAATTCTATACCCAACTAAATAAATAACAAAATGACATTAAATCCAACAAATCTTTGTTGTTTAACAAACTAAGTTCTACATATTTTTTGATTTAAAAATTTACTAAATTTAAGAAATAAAAACATTTTAAAGCCGGTAGCAGGAAATCTCAATTAAACCGCGAACATGAAGTTCGTTTCTTCAACAATAACTGTATGTCATGTATTTTGAAATCACCCGAAAGTATGCAATTTGACGCGAAGTGAATTATTACTGTTGCCAGAATTAAATCGGTTGACAGTTTTAAATTTTCTTAAATCAAATTAATAAATACAAATAATACTTAAATTAATTAATCAAATTGACAACTATTTGTACACTAATCCTTAGAAATTGACTTTACTACTTGATATCCCTCCTAGTCCTGATAACTATACCAGAAATGACTTCTTGATATCACAGACGCCTTTAACTTCCGAATCCGATACTAAGTAAACTAATATCTCTTGGGAATAACTGAAATTGTTAAATGGTTTACTAAAGCATTTCCAAGAATGATATTCGTCCAGCTAGTTGATAAATGTTTTCGAAGATAAAAACTAATGGCATGCACACGTCAGAGTAATTGTTCCAAAAGAAAATATAAACATATGTTAACCATTCCCAAGGATATGTTTTAGTAAAAAACGTGTTTTCCTTCCTTTTTAAAAAGAGAACTTGTCATTGATAAAAAAAAAAACACATTTCTCAATTGCTGTTAAAAGAAAAGGTCAACCCACTTTATGACAAAATCAACAAGTCAAATTAGAGAAAATATTACATGTCTAAGAACGAAAACTCTTAAAGAAAAACTATTTTTAGTAGCAACGCCTTACCCAATACAAATAAAAATCTACTTTCAATTTTACCTTTGTCCTAGACACAAAGCAGTTACTGGCGCCCAACCGTAAAGTTGGCAGTAGCCTTGTGTCCTTTGTGGCGATACTAGCAAAAGTCTGGAGTGACAACTCCAACTGGAACTCCTGTTCATCGTTATTGTGATGGTTATTATGGTGTTCATTTTAATTTGTCCGTGTTTGCCTTGCATCATCATGATGGTGATGCACTAGCGATGTTGATATTATAGTGATAACCGTGAATTACTCAAATCAAGCAGTCTATAATTGAAGTGCTGTTATCATTCAAACCAACTGAAATGACATTCTTTATCAGATAGTAGTTGCATTCACTATTTGATATTCTGCAGTTGATAAGACCCAAGTGTTTGTGTTTGTGCAATTTATAAACATGAGGTTTTCCAAGACTCATCGTAATATCTACTCGTATATAATGTTCTGTATCCGTTAGGTAGTTGAATTTGATTTGATGAAGTTGTGTGGGCGACACATTCCTATTGTATTTTAAAATAAATTCTATTTAGTGAGTAGTAACTACATACAATACAACCACAACAAAACAAACGGAAGGAATTTTTAATAAAATTTTCTTAAATTAAAGAACATCATCTCAATAATATACATACTTGTGTTCAGTGATTTAGTGATTCAATGGTTGTAGCTGTAGCACCTCAAAGTTTTTTAGTAGACGATTTTCATTGATGCTATCAAGTCGTCTGCCGCCCGGCTTCGCTCTGTGGATGCGCGGGAGTTTAGTTATTTGCAATAGACAAAATTTTCCATAATTATTAGTTACAGTTAAGAGTTATAAATAAAATCATAATTGGTTTTTCTTGTGTTTCTTCAATGAAATGAATAGTTTTAAAAGTGTCAGGAAAAAGAATTAAAAATTATGGTTTACTAAAGGCTGATTATAGTGCTACTAGATTCATTGCTCGTGCCTATTTTTATAAGTATTAGAAATTTTTTGATTACATAAAAGCTTAAAATGCGTGCTACACAAAATGAAGGTAATCGCCAGAGGAATGGTCATGTATTGGTTTGGGATCAAAGAAATCCTGATGAAGAAAATGATCCAGAATGTTGTGGAAAGAGCAATATGCGTATGTAATATTATTTATTTAATTACATTACATACGAGTACATGTAAAAATGTTTATCATTGTGTAATGTTTGTTGTCTGATAATGCAATTCTAATTGACAACAGTAATAGTTGAAATGCATGAATCGTTTTTATTTATTTTAATTAATTTTATTTGCTCTTACGAAAACTTGCTAGTCATCTTATCTCGCAAATATCTTCTTCGAAAGTAATAGTTCTGACGCAAATATTCAGGCCAAGATTCATAACTTTTACAACTTTTACATTGTAAAGTTTCATTTAGGTTATTAACAGTTTTGTTGCTGTTAAAATTGAATTGATGATAAGAGAATGATAACAAATTGATGTTTCTTCATTTACATGTGTTGTCACGTGCAATTGGCAAACGAGACTTATTCATGCAGACAAATTTATCAGTTTTATTAAGAACAATGTTAGCTATGCAATTAAGCTTTTCTCGCAATCAAGTAATTGAGATTGCACCTTATTATACTTGAACTCAATTAATATTTGAAACAACTGTCAATAAATCACGTAATACAAATGAATATCCTAAGCAGGCTTAATTTTTATAAATATCATTTGGTTTGTAAATCATTAATTTGTTCAAAATATCAAGTTTCAAATTCGTTTGCGAAAGAAGATATTAATGGAAAGGTACTTACGTGGAAAACGTCGTATCATTAACTTTTGTTCAGGTACTTTTTATTTGCAAAATCTTCATCATTAGATAGCTATTAGTTTCATCGGTACTTAAAGGAATTGAAGAACAGAATTCTTGTGATATTTGCAAAAATATTTATCTGAAACATAAAGTTATAATTAAATTAACTTACAGCACATTAAACCAACACCTACCTTCAATTAAACAATGAATAGCCACTTGTTATATAACGTCTACAACGTGTGTCTTGGAATAATAATTCGTTCAAAGTTAAGTTGTATAATAATGACGCAAATTTGAAAAGCCACGTGGCAAATTATTTTAGAAAATTTTCTTTTAGTCTCATCATAAAGAAAGCGTCATCCGATTTTACGCAAAGTATTTTCATTTTCCCAGGTTTTGTTTGAAAGAAAATTTTCTTAAGAAATATAAACTCAATTTGGTATCGCGTGATTTGCATTATTAGAATTTTGTGGAATTTAAATAGAACTTTATGAGCTCTTAACGAAATTTTTGGCGGTAAAAGCGAATTCAGATTGACAACGAAAGGTCAAAAGCTATGCGTGTCAAAGGGAATGTTCTATCTGTTAGTAACTAAACATTTCACATTGAAAATTTGTAGTAGATATTCAAAAATAAATCCAACAATTCGGTATGAAGAAAATCGAATAAAACAAAAATCTATTTGCGACAATGTCAAGTTGAGATTTTTGGGAATTTTACAAATTTTTGTTAATTTCCGAACAAACCGCCAACTGTTGTTTATTTATTTTTGTTGTATTTTTCACCTAAAAATAAAAAAATTCAAAATAGATTAGTTCAAGAATAAATCGATATACTATGGTTTAGTGTTAGTGGAAAATTAATAGAAGAAAATTAAAATTTTTCATTCATTAGAGACGGAATTTGTTCAAAGTGTAATTGATATTAAGATGCTTAAGCATCTGGATTATTGTTCAGAAACATTAGGTTGGTGGATTTAATTAAAAGGTAATCAGATGTCGCTTTAGTAGAATGAAGTCATCTTTGTACTTACGTAACGTGCAACTTTTTATTGATCCGCAATTATTGCAATTGAGTACTAAAACACCGTACTGTGGCCATTCAAAAGTTAACCAAAATTGCATGATACTGTTTCATTAGCTACAATGTCAATGACATTGAGGTTGTTACCCGGTATTTTCTCTTTATCAGTCTACTAAAAAATTTATAATTAAAAGAAGTGCAAAATTATAACATGAATTCCTTACATTTTTCATTCCAGCATGGTGGGGTACTCGGCATTTTGTAACGTTTATGTTATTCCTTGGAATGGCGAACGCTTACGTTATGAGAACCAATATGTCTGTAGCTATCGTAGCTATGGTTGACCATGAAGCCACAAAACCTGAAGTAGATCAAAATGCAACTTATGACCATGAATGTCCTGAATATGAGGGACTTGTCGAAGAGGTAGATATAAAATTTGTTTAAATAATTTCAAGTAGATTTGAACGCTTCCCTACTGTTTAAAGGAGAACGATATAAATGGAGAGTTCCCGTGGAGTACAAGTTTACAAAGTTACGTATTATCATCATTCTTCTATGGATATGTCCTAACACAGGTGAAGTGAACAAAGTGAATAAAATTTAAATTCAGAAGATGAACGAAATCACTTTCTTTCAGATTCCATTTGGTATTCTGGCAAAACGTTATGGAGCTCTGAAATTCCTCGGTTGGGGAATGCTAGTCAATTCAGTATTTGCATTTTTAGTGCCAATTGCTGCATATGAAGGTGGTATTGTTGGTTTGTCAGTGATTCGGTTCATACAAGGATTGGGTGAAGGACCAATTGTGCCATGTACACATGCACTTTTAGCCAAATGGATACCACCAAACGAAAGATCACGAATGGGTGCTGTTGTTTATGCAGGAGCACAATTTGGGACAATCGTTTCAATGCCACTATCAGGATTGTTAGCTGAATATGGGTTTGCTGGTGGTTGGCCTTCTATATTTTATGTCTTCGGAATTGTAGGAACAATTTGGTCGATTCTGTTTCTGATTTTCGTCTTCGAAGACCCTTCTTCACATCCCACAATTGATCCTACCGAAAAAGACTACATCAATCATTCACTTTGGGGCAAAGCTGAAATGACGGTGAGAATTTCGAAAAATCATTAATCACAGTACAAATATTCAAATTTCATTTTTCCTTCTAGTCTCCACCTATACCAGTGAAGGCAGTCCTGACATCAATGCCCTTCTATGCTATTCTATTTGCTCATATCGGACACAACTACGGCTATGAAACATTGATGACAGAACTTCCAACATACATGAAACAAGTCCTTCATTTCTCCATTAAGACAAACGGAATACTTTCGTCCCTTCCATATCTAGCCATGTGGCTCTTCTCAATGTTCATTGCAGTCATTGCTGATTGGATGATATCCTCAAAACGATTCTCACACACTTGGACAAGGAAGATTATCAACAGTATAGGTAAATATTTCATGGAAACATCGAGAAAATGAACAAATTTTCATTAACCACAAAATTACAACAGGTCAATATGGGCCAGGATTAAGTTTGATAGCAGCATCCTACACTGGTTGCAACCGAACATTAACTGTGGCTATTCTGACGGTAGGAGTGGGACTAAACGGTGGCATATACTCTGGTTTCAAGATCAATCACTTGGATCTGACACCAAGATTTGCCGGTATTCTCATGGCTATTACTAACTGTTCAGCTAACCTCGCTGGACTTTTAGCTCCAATAGCTGCTGGTCACTTGATTGATGGAGATGTAAGAAAAAAATTTAAAGAACATGAAAGAATGTGGAGTTATGAATTTCTTTTTTAGCATTCAATGAAACAATGGCAGATCGTTTTCTTCATAGCTGCTGGAGTTTACATATTCTGCGGAACATTCTTCAATATATTCGCATCAGGAGAGAGACAACCATGGGACAATCCCGAGAATGATGCTCCACCAAAAGAAACAGTTCAAAATCAAAACCAACAGAACGGATCAGCGGTTACAGTAGAAACAAGACACTGACAACGATGATACTTTGCATCTTGTTGTTTTAAGACAGTCATAAACAATCTAACTATTTTAAGAAAGTAGTTAATAACTTAGTTAAGCTAAATATTTTTTGTAGTTTAGTGTACAAAAACTATA
This sequence comes from Chrysops caecutiens, assembly GCA_963971475.1. Lineage (NCBI taxonomy): Eukaryota > Metazoa > Arthropoda > Insecta > Diptera > Tabanidae > Chrysops > Chrysops caecutiens. The sequence goes on along the minus strand of OZ020567.1, from coordinate 28,736,676 downwards.
ACTTTAGCAGATTTGATTGAGCTGTTGTGTGAGTGAGAGAAGTAATGAATGAAAATTATGATATTTCAAGAAAAATATTGTTATAACGTCTAGATTTTGTATGTAAATGAAATGAAATGAAATTTATTGTGTATGCGAAAAGAAAAGATATTCTTATAGAACTGTTGAAGAAAAATTTGTTAACTAATTCAAATTATAAACACTTTCTCAATTGTGATAAACTAAAGTAATTTAATCAAATGTCTGTTATTTAAATTGGATTTACGTTTTTAATACAATAAACAATAATTAATTTTTTTAATTTAATAAAATTTTATTTAACGAAAAATTCATATTGTAGGAACAACCAAGAATTGTTTTCATATCAATTTTGTTTATGTTTAATTATATTTTACTTTTTTATTTTAAAAAACTTTATCTGTTAATTATCAAAATAATTTTTATGAAACACGATTCCACAAACGTTAATTGAGTTATTTCATTTATTTAGTAGAAAAATAAAATTAAACCTACTGCATTCCTACATCTAATCGTTCTACATAACCTGAAGAACATGAGACTGCTCTCACTTTCTGAATAAACAAGAGGAAATTGATTCATTCCTTGTGCTAACAGCAAATTGATTATTATATCTGTGATAGTGATTATTGTATCTGCAGGATACTTGAATTTTAAAGTTATTCTTGTGTGTATTTAAAAAACAAGTTGTATCACAATTGGACGTTTTTAACAAACAGGTACTCATGAGAATAATCCTTATAACTTAACTTGTTTCTATGGATATATCTCACCTTGTTCTCGTAGATTTATACACATAAACAGGAATCACCCGGATCAGTGACTTTGTCTGGAATAATGAAAATTTCAAAATTAACAAAAGAATAGTTTTGGTAAGGCAATAAAATTACAAAGGATATCATTGGATACAGGTCGTTGATGCATCTGTAGGTATTGTAAACTGGAGATCCTGCAAATTATAGAAATGTTAATCAAAAACTTACAATTGAATTATGCAAATCATTACCTTCATTGTATTTCTATTCACTACTGCTACTCCACACTACAACACAGTTCATGAAAATTAGGTTTTATGAAAATTATACTTATTTGAAAACAAGAAAACCACATATTTAAGACTTTAAACTCCACAATATCATCACTAGAACTTCATAAACTAGTCACAATTTAAATTATATCCACTCCAATTGCGAAACTGGAAGGTAATACGGATTCGATTTACGCACCAAGCAGTGCACTCACGCTTTACGTATAAAAAATGATGTAGGCATTTTTGCATTTTTAAGTTAAGTACTTCAACATAGGTACTTGTCTAACATTGGATAAGTATAATGAGTCTTTACCTGCTACAAAGAAAAATGTTACAGACACAATTCCAGAACCTGCTGCTGATGACACTGATAATACCGAAGCTTTGGACGATACGCATACCGTAATTTAATTTTCATTTTTTGATTAGGAAATCATAGTAATTGAGTTATTTGTTGGACTAGGTAATATCCAATATTATTACTAATAAATTTTACTTCCTTTTGAGTTTCAATCGTCGTTTTCCTAATCTTGCTCTTGCAGTAGACCGACATTTAATGTAACATTCGTATTTGAGTCAATGGGTATCGGTTATAGTACACTTCAACTCACTTTTGGATATGGCCACAAGGGTTGGTTTGCATCAGAATTCTTCTTTAGTTCAAAGTTTTAGTGTTCTTGTGTTTTACTTCATCACTTTTGAAAATTGACGAAAATTCTATAGCTCTACAAAGCACATTCTGCCGTACATTAAGATAAATAACTAAATATGACCTTTTTCTCTATATGTAAGTTAAAGTGTACTATAACCGAATCAATGTTAATACTTTTTAAATGTGCAAAATCTTTCCGAGTCCATAAACGACTGTATCCAATTTTAGAAGCATCAACATTGTGTTCTTATCAGGTTGTTAACACTTAATACAGAATACGAGACGAGTAAGTGGTTTCCGGGTCAGTGGCCCAAAACCATAAATTTCTTGTGCATGTCTAGCTTCAGGCGAATATGTTCAAAAATGTTATAAAATTTAAGGTAGCCAAACCTTTGTTTAATTACGGCGCAATGTTGCAATACTACCCCATATTGTGACTTAGTTATACCTATGATTATTCTCAGGGTTGTATGAAGTTATCCACGGATTCCCCATTTACAATGACTCCCTTCTGCAACTCAATCTAAAATGATAAAATAATTTATTAAAATAATTTATTTTATTTAACTTTTTTTAAATTGAAAAATAATTAAATAACTTTAGCCACCATATTTAACTTAAAAAAGCATTAAAATATTTTCAATTTTGCAAAATGAAACAAAAATTTTCCACACAATGCGAAAATAAAATTTGGGTCGAAAGAATTTTCAGAAAAATCATTAAATCTGCGTGAAAATCAACTACACCAAAAAGATAATCCAGTTTTTATATTTAATTTACAATAAATTCACTTTAAAACCACAATTTTACAACATTTTTAACACTAAAAAGCAATAAAACGACACCACAACCAAACTCTCACTCAACCTCACACAAATTGGCGCGATCCTTATCGACATCGAACGAACTGCAACCTTTGTTCGACAGCGATCCCTCTATTGAAACGATGAGTTCGTTGTCGCAATCGAATTCAATCGAAATCGAATCGAATCGAAATCTTTTGCGCCACGAGTTGCGTACTTGCATATCCGGTGCGACGATTGGCTGTGACTGGTCGAAGAGTGTTTCTGCGAGTAAAGTTGCTAATTTTAATAAATTAAAAGTGTTTTAACGGAATAATTGTGAACTTAAGTGAATAATTAACATTTAGTGAACATAATTTACTGTGCTTTTGTGCATATGAACAATTATTTTACTTTTAATCATGTCGGCCTCATGTGCCTTACGCCATGAGTTTCGGCGGATTTTTTTTTGCATAAGCTGACGCAAGTGCCGTTATGTTCAAACAAGTGCAGTTATGTTCAAAAGAACCCATTAGTAGAATATGAAATAATTTAATGAAAAGTGTATTGTAATAAATTATATTTTACTAATAGTATCTTAAAACTACCAATAAAATATACATTTACAAGTAATCGTTAATTTCTTTCTTTTCAGGTGCGTGTCCTGAATCGAAAATTTCCTAAGTTCTTAAAAATTCATATTTTCATATTAAGTTTTTTAATTTCAGGAATTTTGAAATTTTTAACCGATTTTTCTCTATTCCATAAAATTAACTTTAAAATTTGAATAATTTTAAATTAATTTATCATTTCATTGACTATATTCCAGGTGTGTTAAGGGAATTCCAAACTTTATCCAACAGTTTGCCTCCAGTTCCATTAACACTTGTCCAGTGATTTTTACGTAAATGCTAAAAATGACTTGACACGTGATATTGCAAGTGATATTAGTCTTTAAAATTCTTTAATTTTTACCACGTTTTACTAATCAATTAATTTATTTCAGGGTGAAGTTATGGTGACTCCAGAATTTTCCTTGTACTACTAATTTTGAATTTATTCAATAATGCACAACAGAAATTCATCAGTATTTAGTTCTATTTACTTAAGTTTGCTTCAATAAGTTGTATTTTATTAATAGTTAATTAAAACTATTAATAAAATATAAATTTAAAGATAATCATTAATTTCGTTCAGATATAGTTTTGTGATAAGTGATACGCAATTAGTGCGTGTCCTGAACTAGAAATTTAATTTTAATTGTTTTTTAATCGGGAATTTTGAAATTTTTAACCAATTTTTCTCTATTTTATAAAATTAACTTTAATATTTTAATAATTTTAAATTAATTTATCATTTCATTGACTATATTCTAGGTGTGTTAAGGGAATTCCAAACTTTATCCAACAGTTTGCCTCCAGTTCCATTAACACTTGTCCAGTGATTTTTACGTAAATGCTAAAAATGACTTGACACGTGATATTAGTCTTTAAAATTCTTTAATTTTTACCACGTTTTACTAATCAATTAATTTATTTCAGGGTGAAGTTATGGTGACTCCAGAATTTTCCTTGTACTACTAATTTTGAATTTATTCAATAATGCACAACAGAAATTCATCAGTATTTAGTTCTATTTACTTAAGTTTGCTTCAATAAGTTGTATTTTATTAATAGTTAATTAAAACTATTAATAAAATATAAATTTAAAGATAATCATTAATTTCGTTCAGATATAGTTTTGTGATAAGTGATACGCAATTAGTGCGTGTCCTGAACTAGAAATTTAATTTTAATTGTTTTTTAATCGGGAATTTTGAAATTTTTAACCAATTTTTCTCTATTTTATAAAATTAACTTTAATATTTTAATAATTTTAAATTAATTTATCATTTCATTGACTATATTCTAGGTGTGTTAAGGGAATTCCAAACTTTATCCAACAGTTTGCCTCCAGTTCCATTAACACTTGTCCAGTGATTTTTACGTAAATGCTAAAAATGACTTGACACGTGATATTAGTCTTTAAAATTCTTTAATTTTTACCACGTTTTACTAATCAATTAATTTATTTCAGGGTGAAGTTATGGTGACTCCAGAATTTTCCTTGTACTACTAATTTTGAATTTATTCAATAATGCACAACAGAAATTCATCAGTATTTAGTTCTATTTACTTAAGTTTGCTTCAATAAGTTGTATTTTATTAATAGTTAATTAAAACTATTAATAAAATATAAATTTAAAGATAATCATTAATTTCGTTCAGATATAGTTTTGTGATAAGTGATACGCAATTAGTGCGTGTCCTGAACTAAAAATTTAATTTAAATTCTATTTTTAATTTCAGGAATTTTTTAAATTTATTTCTATTTTTTTAAAATTGATTTTAATATATTATTAATTATTGATTATGTTGCAGGAAATTGCAATTCAACATTCCTATTAATTAATTTTTACATAAATGTTGAAAATTATCCAATTAATTTTAAATTATTGAACGATCACTAATCAATAAATTTTAATTTTAGTCCATGGAATCAACTTGGCTGCACAGTAATTCCAGTATTTGCAGCGTCTTAGCAGAAATGTATGGAAATTCGAGGAGGAAGCGATTGTTTCTGGTAACCGTATGTATTCTCTTTATTCTCTATGGTAGAAAATGTCTATACGAAAAGCTCCAGAGAAAAGCTTTATTGCCCGTTGTGGTTTCAGTATTTGACAAATGGCAGCTTTTGCCATCTACTGATTGATTGAAACGTTCATCGAGAATGCTTTTTGTCTGATTAGACAACCTGATGTCCCCCAGAGATTCTTAAAAATCTTGAGTGGGGCAACAAATTTCGTGCGCATGCACACCTGTTCCACTGAAATCACCTTTTTGTCGCTCAAAAAGTTTTTCACGTGAACAAATCATATCATTGTATTAGTGTTTACGCCATTTGCATTCTAATTGGATTGTTTCGATTGATGGAGCAAGTAAATTTTGACCCACACATAAATGTACAGTGACGTACGA